>VYZX01000802.1:620060-704023 GCA_013401335.1 Brachypteracias leptosomus
AATCAAAGCACAAACCCAGACTGAAGCCAACAGCTGTAGCAACGAAGGGAAGCTGAAAACCATTATATGATTTACCAAGCATCAGTGAGCAGGCTACAACTCAGCTCTGTGCTCCAGCAGCTCAGGTTTTTCTTATGTTAAAAAACCAAGTGCTTCATTGCTGCTGATCCAAAACTGGCAATTTGCTCTTCTTCTCTTTAAAAATTACACACTGAAAATGAAATGGAGCAAGAAGACAAAGACAATATCTAAATGGCTGTTACAGGATAACTACAGAAACATCCTGTAAGTCTATTCAGCCTGATGGGTTTTCACTTCACTACAAAGTCCTGCTTATCGTGGGTAATGATCAGCACTCAGCCATCCTGATCAGACTGGGCTGAAACAGAATAAAACATTTATCTTTAGATCTTTATCTTTATGAGTTAATTCTGGTACTGTCTAGACTTTCAACAAAAAATGTCTGTTCTTAACTCCAGGCTTTGAAGTGCTCTTCCTGTAGTAACATGGGACTATTCACTCTGAATTAGGAATTTTACATCATTGGAATAGTTGAGTTACATCATATTTTAATACCATTGCCTGTCTGGATGGCTACTTGGACACATGGGCCTTTCCAGTTTGTGCCTGTACAAATACAAAACCAATCAAAATATGAAAGAGCAAAGTATTTTTGACTTTTTTTCCCCCCCCTAAGTTCATGCAGCAAGCCCCAATTCTACATCTCAGCACTAAGAGCATCCTTCCTACATGCTGTTAATGGCAACAACACTGTAGTTGCTTCAGTTCACACAGCAATGAGAAGAGGATGTGATTCCAAACACAGCCCCTTTCACTTCTGCCACCCTAACACAAGAGCTGGACAACGGAGCAACTTCTGCTTTGCACACACCAACAGCAAGAGGCTGTCTTTAAACATTCTACAGGCTTATATTTAAATATTCCAGGTGTAACGCCCACTGCTGAGGGGTGTGAGAGCTTTCCTGAATGGACACTACACCACCATAAATCAGGATCATGACTTAATGCAGGCTGTGGTCTGCAAAGTGCTGGAATATTGATGTTGGTTTCCTCTTCTAATACCATGTATTAATTCAGATAAGCTGATGTTAGCATCTTCTTGGCAAGCAATCCACAGAGAATCAATATATCAAAAAAATGAATTCTTTATTTATGCAGTACAGCTTAGCATAGGAGATTAATTTTACTTCCCCACCTGCCATTTAAGTTAACATAAGTCCATAATAATGCTGATGTCATTATCTGAAATGCTAGTACTTTAGCCCTTTTCGATGATACAGAGAAAATAATTTAGTCAATATGTTTGCTTACAGATGGCAATTTTCCAGAGGAGGCAGAGAAATTAACCTGGAGCCGAATGACATTCTGTAATTGTTTAAATATTGTAAAATATCCATTTATTTGGTTTGCTCTTTGTGGCCCAGATGATGTTATCATTGCAGTTTATATGGCCAGGCTGGAGGCAAAAATCAAGGATCTGACCAGCTACAATTTTTCTCTTCCAAGTGTCCTTAAAATATCCTGACAGGTGGCTTGATTTTTTTGTTTTTTAAAAGAAAGACTTTCTTTTGAAAGGCAGCTAATAAAATTGAGCAAAGATTTGAGTGACAAAGCTTAGAAGATGGCCCTTCCCACAGGGTCCCAACACTGCCTTTAAGAAAAAAAGCTCCATTTTTCTCCCAGGCAACCACAATGAGCCTTTGCCCATCCATTCATTCCACAGCAGAGTAGGTTGGAGGATGTTAGACACGATATTTTGCTGTTGGTTAGACACCTTGTTGTATGAACTGCCCAAAGTCTGCCAAGATCTCCTCGTGGGCTTCATCCAAATCCCTTTTACAATCCAAGAGACATGAAACTTTACGTGTAGAATAGTGACTAGCAGCAGAGCAGCTGAAGGACCTACCCATTAAAATCATGATCTGTCTGTGGACATCCCATGAGCAGACAGCACAGAATTATTTCTTCTTCTTTAACAAGCAGCTTGGGAGTCTGCTCATCTGGAAGCCCTCCTGGGAAACATCTTCAATAATTCACATACTCTGTCAACACCACTTGAAAGAATCTTCTTTCCAGATTCTTATTTACTTCAGGGTGAACACCACAATCATCATCTCCTCAATCTTGGCTTTCCAAATCAGCAAATATTCTCCTGCCAATGTAAACAAACACAACCCAGCAGCTTCTGATATGAGAGGCCCCCAACTTCTCGTCTGCAGCTGAGTAGTCATCACTATCATATTTCTAAAAACAGAAATATGGAAGTCAGGGATGACATCAAAATAAGCCACTGAAGTGCAAGCATTCCAATAGCAGCTTGAGACTCTTAAAACTTACTTTCTGCTGTAGTTTTTGGGATAAAACTTCAGATGTTCAGACATCTGGCAAGGAACGCTGCCAGAGAGAATTTGCACAAAATTTCCCTCAGTAGCTGCAACCAACAGCTCCATTCCTGACTTCCAACAGAGATTATATCAGACATTGATTTTAACTCACACAAGAAAGTACATGTTGATATGCCTGCAACAAAAGCAACTGATTGTACCTTTCAAAAAAAATACCACTTAAAAGGGAAAGAGAAAAGACCTCGACTTCTCAGAGACAAAAGTTTTCTCTCTCATGCTATTACTTTAAAAGATGGAGAAATCATCTTATTGCAAAGTTGCCAACTTTAATCTTCCTGAATTGGTTTGAAATACTTCTTTACAGTGAAATGAAATATGTGGATTTGTGTACAGTCATTTCTAGACTGGGACTGGGGGGGTCCTTCTTTGCCTTCTTTTTTTCAGTTGAATTCGTGTCTAACACTTTACAGCTGTCTCATAATTACTGAATAAAGGGCACATCATAACATTTGCTGAGCAACCACAAAAGAATTAAGTGCTTAAGATTTCTAAATCGTGCCTGCTTTTATCACTCCCAATAGCCTGAAAATGCTGAAAAATGAACTGATGGCAGTGAGTGCCAGTATACAGCAAACTTCACCAGCCATCCAGGCTGCACTCGGGATGAACCCCTCCCCAAGAACAGGCTTTTAAGCAGATTTTATCATTGTGCATAACCCAGTGAAGGACCAGAAGGGGCTGGGAAGATGATATCTTACCACATGAGCCAAGGAGAGAGAAAAACAATAGCAACAGAGGGGAGAAAACTGAGAGAAACCCAGCCTAGAAAACAGCAATGAGATGCAAAGCCAAGGAACCTCTTCTGCCCAATTGTCTCCTACTGTCAAGGTATAAACGTGCCTAAAGGCTTAAAATAAGGACTATTTACCCCAGCAGGCCAAGTCACCTTGACTTTTCCATTACTGAACTATGAAATGTTATATATCTCCCTCAAGACTCAGTTCTTGATGCCTCGGAAGATTCACCCACTGCCACTAGATGCATTTTTGCATCCACTGTAGTGATGATTATATATTTGTGATTGGCTGCAATTATATACTTCAGCTTGCTAGTCTATCTTGCAGAGAAGACCCCCTTCTTGGGGAAAACAGGCACTTTCCTTTCCTTTTTCTCTCCATTTCCACAAAACAAATCTGTATCGACCACTGCTCAAAAGAAATCTTCCTTTACCCCTCACAATGGTAGGTTAGAGCTGGAAATATTCATATATAGAAATAGGTATAGGATTTTTTTATTATTATTATTTAACTAAAGGTAAGAAAAATGGCTACACCTAGCTTCATGATCATCTGGCTTGCAACATTATTGGCAGTGTTCTCCACATGGATTTTCATTTAAAAAAATAAAGGCACAGTTTAACATTAAACATTCTCAAACACCATGTAGTGGTTGGAAAGTAATTTTGCCTCAAGTCTGTATCTTATTAATATTTTAAAATGTCATTTGGAACTTGCAAAACACATATGGAAAATAAGTGAAAACAGCTTTTCTGTTCTGGAGAAGTTTCTCCTAAACAAAACAGGAAAGATTTTGATGATCTCCTCAGTTATTTTCTCTTCTAAGCACTCCTCATTGTTCACTACATCACAGAGGACAGAGGTGAGGACAGCCCAGCAGACAGCTCTTAGGTCCCTTCCACAAGGGACTAAAATGACAATCTCTTCCTGCTATTTCTCCCCCAACCCATCACCAAATGCACCCTCCCACATCATCATCATCATCTTCCTTTCATCTGCTTCACATGCCCATTTGATGGTTGTGGAAACTGAGGCACCGATCCCTATTGAACTGATTGTCTTTAAACTCCCTGGCAGCAGAAAGATGGACAGAGGCTGTTCCTAAATATATCCCTTTTTTGTTAAGCCCTGTATGAATGCCAAGCCTGCTCAGAAGATTATTTACTAACACTTAAACTAAGAAAACTCCATTTATTTAAGCATTTAACACTCTGGTTATCCTTAAGCAAAGGGGGAGTATGCCAGACCAGGGAAATTTTTGGCTTATTTTGATGTTGAAGTATCAGATCCTGCGATTTTACTATTTCACTTTTGCAAAGCTCCTTTTCTTCAGCCTTTGCTGCTGCCTTGGAAAAGGTGCAAGTTGCCATGGCAATGGGAATCTCCATGGCAATGCACCACACTGCAAGACATCCTGGTGTCAGCACGGACACCGGCCATGGAGCACTCATCCTGTGGGATTACTGGGAAGATTAGAGGAGACTGTGTGTCTGTAAACACAGCACAGTATTAATTGGGCTCACTGTTAAAGGTAGGAGAGGAAGAAGGCACAGTCAAAAAAGCAAGCAACTGGAAAACAGACTAAGGAAAGAGCCAAGGGGGAGAAGAAAACCAAGCTTGTTGGAGTTTGAGACCTTCTGAAGCAAAGCTCATACTACTTGAGTCTGTTTATTCAGACACAATCTGAATAATGGACAGCTCAGCTTAATTAACCTTCTCTGTGTTACCCTGGGGGGCCTTAGAATAAATAACTTCTCAGTAAGTCACTCAGAGCAGTCACTCCTCACCCTCGGTTACTCTGCGAATCTTCCCCTGTTCTGGTCTCCATCTCCTGTGGATTTGGGGTTTTTTCTCCAGAAAACTACCTGCCAGTGAGTCGTCTTGGGTTTCCTCCTTGGATTGTCCCTTCAATCTGTAGCTTTCCTTCTGCTCCCAAGCACAGTTGTGGAATATCCTCCTCTCCTGTACATCCACAGGGATTTCACCCCTGCTCTCCCTTCTCATCCCTTGGCCCACTCTTCTTGATCCAGCACAGCTGCTTCCCTCTCTAGATAGCAGACATATATTTTATTCTCAATAAACAATAACAAAAAAAATAATGAAAAAAATCTGACAGCACTTTTTCTCCAGCTAATGCCTCATCTCCATTTCTCTTCTGAATTCACAGAGATTATTTCATTGTTCCTGTCCTCCCACGTTAGCTGTGTGCATGGAGAGGAACCACTCATGTCCTTCCCTCTTGCTGTACATCCTGTCCCTGGGGAGCCTCAAGTACCAGCTCGCTGTGCTGACAGCTTGCAGAGCTGCCTCTACTTCTGCCTCTCCCCTTAATGAAAATTACACAGCCCCTAAAGATTAAATCACTTTGGGGATGGGATTTTCAAAACTATTCATTCGCTTGGAAACAGAACAGCAGATATTTCTTTGCCCATCACCCAGTCCTGTGGATAAATTACTGATGCTTGCTTTAAATAAATGACCAGCAGGTACTTAATATGCAACGTAAAACCACCTGTGACATGATTCATGACTTATTAATCACCAAGCCCTAGAAATATGGACCAATTATTTTTACAAAGAGTATCTTGCATATCATGCTAGGTCTACAGACTACATTGAAGAAAAAAAACCATTATATATCGTTCACAAATTAAAATAAATCTAATATCTTCCCAGTCCTATTTCTCTTTCTAGGCAAGGGTGACATTTATTTGCTTAAATATCCTTTCAGTTACCAGGGACCTGGCCAGTATTTGATCACAAACACAAATAAAAGTTTATGTAACATACTGCTGGAAAACACCAATAAATCTGCCATTGACTTACAAATGAAAGCCATGCAGGGGAAAACGGATCTTTCCCTACACCTGGAAAATCTGTGGAATAAAGTAAGCAGGAACCAAAGAGATTAACAGAAGTTAGAAAAATGAGAAAGAAAGTGAAAGAAGATTAAAGCTTGGAGGAAATATTTACTCTGCAGTCTTTCTACTAGAAGACAGCAGATCTTTCTTCAGTGTCTTAAGGAATATATTTATGTCCACTGTTAGAATTCCACTGCTTTGAATCAAGACAAGATTCCACCACACAACACAGCATGTGCTTAATTCTACAAGCACCTAAAACAAATTGCCAAATGCAGCCCTTCCTTGCCTGGTTTTCAGCATGGTGGAGCCTGCAAAAGCTGCTTGAGAGAGAATAAAAGAGTATCAAATAGAACCAGCTTGAAGTGGTATTCAGCTTCATGGATAGACAGAAAACTCTACACTGACTGTGCTTCAGTTAATTAGCAGAAAACAATCTGGTAGCATCCAGGATTGATCACCCTTGAAGATCAAGCTTAGGTGGACCTCCAGACTGAGCCAAGATGGGAACTGCTGCTGAGAACTGCACCACAGCCCCGAGGGCTGAGCAGCAAGAGGAGGGGACCTGGCTCTCCTGCCCCTGGGACAGGGGAGGAGGGATGGGAAATGATCATCACACTACACCAACAGTTTCCCTGGTCATACAGCTTTCCAGCTGTTCTGTAACACAGAGCAGCAAAACAGCCGAGACATTGCCAGGAAAATGTCTCTTCATGCAGACACAGCAGCTCAATATTTGTAGAAATGTCATTAAAGGCAGTGACACTGTCATTTAGCTTCCCAAGGAGGAAGATTACACAAATACCTCTTTCTGCTTTCCACTGCACTACTTAGCCATTCATCCAAGTTCCTCTGCTGAATGAGTCCCTCTGAGCAGAGCAAATACCATCGGAGGCTAATGAGTATTTGCCTAGAAAGGGGTTCAAACTCCCAGGCCACTGAATTACTGGAAACCCTGTTATGACTGCAACAAGGGGCCCAATTAGTACCAATTGTAATGGCAGGTTTTGTTAACTTGGACAAGCATCCACTGAGAAATGAGCTGGGACAAAGCTCCGACCGGTTAACTAAGAATAATCAGGTCCATGAACTTCATTAAAGCCCATTCCTTGAATTCAGGCTTAGTTACATTGGCAATAAGCTGTCGTGGCAGAAAGAATTTAAACCTCACTTGGCTATTTCACAAACAACAGGGGCAAACATATATCTCATTGTACAGGGCTACATGCATGCCCAGAATAACCAACCAGCTTTTATGAGTCCACATTAAACAGCACTGAGCCAGCTTCTGGCCCTGTAATATTCTCTGAGCTCCAGCACTACCCTGGTGGTGTCACCAGCTCATAGATCAGATCTTCCTCCTACCTATTTTCACTGCTAATCCAAAGAAAATTTTTATTATTACTGCGTGAATAATCAAGCCAGAAGAGGAGGAGAATAACTGTGCTGCTAGAAGCAAGCAAGCCAAGTTTCCCCACAGACCACTAACCCAGCGTTTGTTAGATTTGTGATCCTCCCAGGTGAAGTCCGGAGGGGGGATTCCTCTCTACCTTCACACTAATTTTCTGAGGAAACTGGCCTCTAGACATTTGAAATGGGATAAAAACCATGCAGACATTTGGAACTGTCCTTCCCAAAATTATCTGCAACCCCCCCAGAAATAAACAAGCCATGAAGGGCAGTGCAGCTCACGCTCCACAGCAGCCACAGGCACAAGCAACTACTTAGCTGAAGAAAGCAAGGGGGAAAGAAGCATTCAGAATTAATTCAAAAGGACTCAGTGTAAGATTTAACACAGTGCCCTTGTCACTCTGTGGAACCCATTAGCACGCCTGTGGTGGACAGACTTAGGGGAAATATTTTCTTACAGTTTGAGGCACCTCCAAAAATAAACAAGAATTTCTTTGCAGAGCAGCATTTCCACAGCACTGGAATCCAAGCAGCCTCTGCTTTGCCCCTCAGAAGCTGTTTTATCTTCAGAGCACCACCTCAATATCTGTATTTCAATCCCTGACTCCAGGGGTGCATTTATTGTTTCGACATCAATCAGCTCTCTGCTCAAAAAAGTTAAAGCAGCTCCTGCTTCCTTCTATTTTCTCACCTTCAGTCCCCCCCCCCACCTCGTCCCTGAGCATCCCCAGAGCATCCCTCTGCTTTGTGAGCTGATTGCAGCTTTCTCAAGGAGAGCAGCAGCTGATTAATCCCAGCCAGTGCTGCATTCCCCTCCACTAAAGAGCCACCCCACGACCTGCACCAACCTGAACAGTGAGGGCTAAGGAACCTTTTCCTGCAGGCAAGTTATTACAAAATCAGCTACTGCTGCTCTCTTTGATCAGCAGTCGACTATCAGATTGCACAAATCACTGGGTTCACCCAACTTTCATCTCCTACAATGTAAAGTCCCTTTGGGTTTGCTGTCTCCATTTCATTTCTTCCTGGGTTCTCTCTGGTTTGCTTCTCTCCCTTGCTGTTGCACACCCTGCTCAGTATTTCACACCATGCTCAAACTCTGTGGCCTCGGTTACAACTTTTCCTTCCATTCCAGGGGACACTGATTCACTGGAAAGCTTTCAGCACAAGTTGTAGTTGTGCCAAAGGGATGGAAAATTATAAATACTGGGGGATTAAATCTATCTGTCACATCGAATGGAGTCAGTCCTTTGGTACTTTTTGAAGCCCCATGCTTTAAATTGTGAATTTAGAGCTGGAAAATCTGGAGCTGAAAGATCCCAATAATAAAACATGGTAAGTAAATGGGTGAGATTGAAATGGTGCTATTAAGCTTTATTATGCCCTAGGTGCTTTGTTACTCAAATGGGTTTTGACCGAGTGTCACATTTTTACAGGACATGTCAAATATTTATTATGCTTTGTCAGTCAGCTTCTGCCAGGTGCCACTTACACACTTCTGAGCATAACACTTTTATTGCCGGTTGTTTGGCTTCATTTCCATAAACCATTCACTTACCATAATCTCCTGCATATGTCAGAATAACACAAATTATACAGGATTTTTTCCTTCCTCATAGAGGAGGAAGAAAATACTGGCAAATACTTGAGCTTCAGAAATCTCTCCCTACTTTAAATCACCACATCTTAAGACTGCATTAGCAAGAGAAAGCCCATTCTATAAACACCAAGCACCCACAGCACCCTGTGGCTCTTGCAACTAAGTAAAAGAGGAAAATTATTAAAAGTGCAGCTATACTGTAATATTAAGCACTATTTTCTTATTTCTGTTCTGAAGTGTTGGATAACATAATGCTCCACAGATGAATCAAATGACCTGACACAGGTTTCCTGTTGTGCAGTGGGTGGGTTCTGAGGGTTTGAGGTTTTTTCCTTTGGGTTTTTCTCTCAGAGAATGAGGACCTGCCATTTCTTCTGGAGTTAATTAAAGAGGAATTTTGAATTTTAAATGCAAACCCCACATCTGATGAAATAATGTATATACACTATTAAAAGCTACCTAATACAAGGCATAATTGGCATCCAGGAGTCAATTACTTTGTCCATAACATGGTTCTATAAAGTCAGTGACAAAATTCAGGCTACAAATCAGTTACCCTGACAAGCCTCACCAGCTCGGTTCAATAACTTTTATTCATTTATTTATTTTATCACAAGTTCCATGTTTCCTGGTTTCCAGATCAATTCTTTACTATTTCCCTACCTGGGAACTACAAATCAAGAAATGAGTAACTGATCAGGAGTCCCAAGAATTAAAGGATGTACTAAAGACATGGATTAGCAGCTTTGATGAAGTATCAGGGTCTGAAAATGTATCAAAGCAGGTTTCACAGCAGCTCTCTGAAATATTTGAGGCACACAAGAATATCCACAGATTTTATATGGAGGCAGCAAAGTAACCTCTGCCAAAGTGAGGAGCAATTGCAGCTAGCTCCGAGTTCCAAACCAAGGTGAACTGAGCCCTAAGTCTACAGAAGGCTCTCAGATTATTTTCTAAAGAAGTCAAAAGTCCCACCTGAGTCTATTTTTGCCTCCTACTTTCCAATGCTGCCCATCATTTACGAGGCTGGGCAAGTCACTAAGTCAGCAATTACGCCTGAAGTGGAAAACCTCCAGTACCATGTAGGTTTTTAGGCTGATCCTGTAAGGGAAGATCACTTGAAATACCTGTTAAAACAACAAGAAACTGCAACAGTCCCGTGCAGTTGGGAAACTGGCAGTTGCTAATTGCCTCCCTTTTCAATCTGCTGAGAGCAGCACCCACTAGATGAAAAAGTGCTTGTTCTGATAATTAAATTATAACAAAGAGTCGACAGATACTTGTGAAATTTACATTTTTATATCAAAGATGACATTTGATAGTGATAATCCAAATGCCTTGAAATCTGTCTTTTCAGCACTAATGACTCTTACAGTAATAAACACCTTGTGCTGTGACCCTTGCCAGGCTCTTTGTAAAGTTGAGGGGACATTTATTGCGATGCATATGCCCATTCTATTAAAGTTACTGCCTAAAATAACCATATTCCTTCAGTTGCCTTGGTGGATTTATCCGAGTTTTCTGATTTTATACCTTTGTGGTAGAGAGACTGCGTGTGTGAGAGTTTAGTATGCTATATAACTCCCCATGAAAAGAGATCTTGGAACATCTGCAGATACACAACACGGAGCTTATTAATAATACTCCTGTAGCTAAAGGCTACAGACAAAATTAGAGACTCAAACACAGAACATTTTGAACGTATGTAAGGATGCTAAATAACCATTTCTGGGTATTATGCTTTTTGCTAAATTAGTTATCTGCATCATTGAGCAAGGGTATGAATATGAAAATAAAAAAAACTCTGCACACACAGGAGCAGGTCCTTATTTCAGTACAAGGACAGATTTCTGCTGGGAAACTGTTACAGGAAAGAACAAAAAAAAAGAAAAGAATAAGCCTATGAATTTTATTTTTTATAAAAAAACCTGTTCCCAATCTCCATTCCTCAGCCAATTACTATATGGGTATGAATTACTGAAAGCAATAAAAATTTCAGCTGCAGCTCTGGATCCCCGGGGTGGTTCAGACACATCCTATGGGGCCATCTCTGCCCTGAATCCATCACAGCTATCATTAAGCAGAATAAGTAAAGCGGAGGTTATAGAGCAGGTCAGTGGCAGAGGGGGGGAATAGAAGTGCTGTGAATTTCTGTCTAATGGACAGTAGGAGAACTGGTGAACCTGAAATAGGACTGCTTGAGACCTTCTGAATTCCACTAGCAGGGATGGGGTGGGGGGAGAGGGGAGGGGGAAGAGAAGATGATGGAGAAAAGGCAAAAGAAAGAATGAACCAATAAAAACCCAAGCTTTGAATAAGCTTTGGATTAATTTTAGGGAAAATTTAATTAGTGTTGACATTTAAGTTGGGATGGGGGATAAAAAGGAGTCAAGTACCCAGCTTGCTAAATTCATGCTTTGTACCCAGGGCTTTCCTGCATGCTCCTGATGTTCTGTTTCTCTGCAAATCTCATTTGAAATCTTCTCAAAGGTTTTATTTAAGGGTAGGAGCATGCAAGCAACCGGAAGGGTGTAGTGGTCATGTGCTGAAGGACAGAGCTGCAGAGAAGGGACAGGCATCAGGCTAACCAACCATCAAAAGAAACTTGTCAAGAACAGAATAAGAAAGATATTTACTCAGAGAGCCTTAAGTAATGGAAATAAAGAACACGTCAAAACCATCACCCTAAGCTGTGAAATGCACCATGTCAGCAAAAGGCAGCTAAGGCAGTGTTAAGTGTAACCCAGCCTTTATTAGTGCTGCTAGGAAAAACAAGAAATTCCACATTTTCACATTGCCCTTGATAACTCCTGCTTCAGCTATTAGCAAATCCCGTGACAAGAGCCTGATAAGCAGCCTGGGCAGCCAGGTGCCAATCCTTACATTTGGAGAGAAGACTTTTTGGTAAAACACTGGATTTGGAGTGCGGGAAAGGGGAAAGCAGAATAAAATCTCAAAAGCTCTGTTTTCCCTCCTTTCCTCACTCTTGACATCTTCTCAGTCATTTCTGCCTTGCCATGCTCAATAGAAGCTCTGAGCTTTGGGGAAAGAGAAAAGGGGTGATAGGAAATCACAGCAATTGTCTGATGAGCCATTTCATGACTTCCCCAGGAGCTGAGCTCTTGGCATCTCGTGGCACCAGCCATAAAGTTGATCCCTTCTCACATAATTTGAAATCAAACCCAGGGATGTCAGCAGAGAGGCTCCAGCTGGGCACAACACAGCACAACACATCCCCCTTGGGTTTAGGTTCAGCATCTGGTGCCCCTGAACACATCCAGGATCTCAGGAGGCCAGGGGAATGCCCCAAGCACTGTGGGCAGGGATGTAAACCAGGACACCTCCCCATGATATGGTTCTTTTACAGCAGGAAAGAAATATAATAGCCAAGGTGCCATCACCTTTAGTTTCAATATCACACTGTCACAGCTCAAATTCTCCTGAGCTTAAAACAAATACTCCTGGGCAGAAATCAATAAAAATCAAATGCAAACAGTCAACAAGGCTGATGAACACCTGTACTTCATATGTTCACTGTCTTATTTATTTAGCATTTATTTATAAAACCTTTCTTCCAGAGGAAAATCAAATGGCAGAGTATTCCCTATGGGAGGTGGGGGTTTTTTTCCCCCTCTTGCTTCTGTGATACCAAACATTGCTTACATTATACAAGAAAGAATTTGTCAGTGTTACTGTTATTGACATCAATTAGTCCTTTATTACATTTTCTGAGATTCATTATGTGCAGTAATTAATATAGCAGGCTACCATTCAAAATCAGCATCTGTTTAACATTTAGGCAGGAAGTGAACTAAAAATAAACAAAGAAATTCCACACAGAAAAAAACTCACACACCTAGAAAAAAGCCCAACGGCCAGGTTCCTCCAAGGAAAATGAGGATACTTGACTTGGCACAAAGAAAAGGCATATAAAAATAATTTGCTGATAAGCTTGGCCCACATAAAATACATGCAGGGTTTTTGAGGTTTTTAGCCACCTAATTACTGAGCCCCAAATTAGCTAATGGAAGATAATTATCTGAAATTATATTAACATATACATATTTTGCTGCTTTTGAAGTCATTCTTGAGAACTGTTAAATCTCTCCTTCCAGGAGCACTGCCACCTCTGACTGCCATTCCTCAGTCACCCTTTTGACTCTGGCCTTCTATACCATGCATATATTTCCACAGATGACTAAGTGCCTTTTAATATTCTCCATGAATAAAGCATCGAAAGCTTCCTGAAATTAAGACTATTCAAGAAAGCACTGACACTTTAATTGTGAGCAGTTTTTGAAAGGTGCTTAATTACAAATTGGCAATACGTACGATAACAGAACCATTCACACTGGGTATTAAAAAGATTTCATTATGCACAGGTTCTCTCCAGCAATCGAACATAGTCATTACAGAAAGCCCATATTTAAAGCAATGTTTTCTTAATGGAAGAAGAAATCATTAGGTAACAGTTTGTTTGCCTTTTTTGTTTGAATCCTAAGCCCGTGACTCTTCTCACTTGAGATTAAAACTCCCATTTGACTGAAACATCCTGCCTCAGTTCAATGGAATTTTTGTCCCATTTGTCTGAGCTGGCTCAGATTTCCCCAACACAAAATCTCTTTCCTCCTCCCTGCCCTAAAAAACACTCATTTTCTCCAGCTTTAGGACAAGGGGCAACAGGCGCCAGCTGGAAATCACAAAATTCCACCTAAACATAAAGAGAAATTTGTTTGGTGTAAGGGTGTCTAAGCCTGGCCCAGGCTGCCCAGAAAATCATAGAATTGTCAGGGTTGGAAGGGACCTTAAATATTATCTAGTTCCAACCTCCTCCCATGGGCAGGACACCTCCCACTAGGTCAGGTTGCTCAGAGCCTCATCTAGCCTGGCCTTAAAAACTCCTTCTCTGGAAAGATTCCAAAGGTGCCTGGGCATGATCCTGGGCACCCTGCTCTGAGTGAGCTGCTGGAGCAGAGCGGTTGGACCAGATGATCTCTAGAGGTGCATCCAATCCCACCATGCTGGGATTCTGTGAACTTTCAGACACCCCAGTCTCACTTTGGGATGACTGAACTTCACTGGAGAGCTGGGAGGACCATTCCCTTGATCCAGTACTCGGGCATAGCGGGGAAAGGGGTCGTGTGACTGTTGAAAGAAGGATGGTTTAGACCATGAGCCAAGCTGGTCTCGGTCCTCCTAAGAGCAAATTGAATGATACCAGTCAGAGCACACCCAAAACAGTCCCTGCATTTGCTCCTTGCAGTCAGCTCAGCTTTCACAGACACAGCAGGCTCCTGACAGCTTGTTTACTTTGGATGTTTTGCTCTTTCTGGACCAAACTTGATGCAGGATGGAAGAAGGGAGCTGCTAACTGTGCTTGTTTGCAGCACGCTGCATGGGGTGGATGACACCAGCCCAGCATCACGATCAGCTCAATCAGCTACACCAAGCATCAGGTTCTCTGCAAAACAACACAGGAGAGTTCTCAAAACCTGACAGACACATAGCACAGGAGTTTGGAGAGATGAACTCAGTATGACCCTGCTCTTCAGCAGAGCCCAGCCAATATTCTGCCAGGTACCAATAAAATTCAAACAAAACTAAAGCTGAAGTATTCATTCCATCACTTTGAACCAGTGATAATATTCCCCTTTCTGTATGATACACCTACAGTCCCTTTAATTGACCACCTCATCCTTCAGACAGCATGGAAAACACTCATGGAGGCATAACTGGATGGATGAAGGGGCAGTGGGTGCCTCTACCAGGCAGCTCACAACTGATATTAAGTTCATTAAACTTTCATCCAGGGCTTCTCAAAATGAGGGTGTTCCTTCCAAGAGAGGCACCAAGAGATATATGGTACAAGTGCTCCTGACTGCAGAGATGATGCAGGTGAACTGCAATGATCATGTTCTAATTTGGAGCAATTTTACCCAAAGTCAGAATGGTACAACCACACAATTCTGGATTTTGGAGGAGAGGAATATTCAGAAGGGGTAAATCACATATACCACACTGCTGCTCACAAAAAAAAATAGTGGTGTTTGTGTAAGAGGGATATTCAGACATGTTAGTACTTATCATGTGAAGTTTGGGGTCTAAAAACCAACTGAAAATAATGGTGTATTTACCTAAAGAGACCTGACTTAGTAACTGCAGTGAAACCGATCCCTCAGCTTTCCCACAGCCCATACCCTGGGACAGTTCATGAGGTTAAAAAGATAAAAGGCCTTCAGGTAACACATAATGAACTGCTTAAAAGAAAGTAATTGTCAAGAAACACCAAAATTGTTCAACGTTTTATCTAAATTTATTTAATCAGCAATGTTTCAAAGAGAGCTTTTCTTCCCAGTCCCTGACAAAATGTCCAAGAGTGCAATTTAATTACAAGTCACAGGACAATTTCCTTGCAAATTGTTTATCTAGAGGGGACCATGATTGATCAAAGGCATAAAAGCACTGGCCACAACACATGTGTCTGACTTACAAACCCAAAGCTTACCTTAAAAAGACACTTCTAATTCACACCAAATAAGCAGAAACCAGACAGCCTGGTCCTGCAAACACTGTGGAAGCAGTGCACCATTTCTTCTGGGAGCATTTGTTAGTGGTACCTCAATTATGTCATTAAACTGTTTACAAATTAAATATAATGATAGGCTCCGCAGCATCTCTTCACTACCACCATCTGCTGTTTAGTTCTGCATTGCTCCACTACACCTTGGAATTCATTAGGCTACAAGTTGTATCTGAGCATCTCATGGACATTAATGAATGTAGCCTGACACTAANAAAATCATAGAATTGTCAGGGTTGGAAGGGACCTTAAATATTATCTAGTTCCAACCTCCTCCCATGGGCAGGACACCTCCCACTAGGTCAGGTTGCTCAGAGCCTCATCTAGCCTGGCCTTAAAAACTCCTTCTCTGGAAAGATTCCAAAGGTGCCTGGGCATGATCCTGGGCACCCTGCTCTGAGTGAGCTGCTGGAGCAGAGCGGTTGGACCAGATGATCTCTAGAGGTGCATCCAATCCCACCATGCTGGGATTCTGTGAACTTTCAGACACCCCAGTCTCACTTTGGGATGACTGAACTTCACTGGAGAGCTGGGAGGACCATTCCCTTGATCCAGTACTCGGGCATAGCGGGGAAAGGGGTCGTGTGACTGTTGAAAGAAGGATGGTTTAGACCATGAGCCAAGCTGGTCTCGGTCCTCCTAAGAGCAAATTGAATGATACCAGTCAGAGCACACCCAAAACAGTCCCTGCATTTGCTCCTTGCAGTCAGCTCAGCTTTCACAGACACAGCAGGCTCCTGACAGCTTGTTTACTTTGGATGTTTTGCTCTTTCTGGACCAAACTTGATGCAGGATGGAAGAAGGGAGCTGCTAACTGTGCTTGTTTGCAGCACGCTGCATGGGGTGGATGACACCAGCCCAGCATCACGATCAGCTCAATCAGCTACACCAAGCATCAGGTTCTCTGCAAAACAACACAGGAGAGTTCTCAAAACCTGACAGACACATAGCACAGGAGTTTGGAGAGATGAACTCAGTATGACCCTGCTCTTCAGCAGAGCCCAGCCAATATTCTGCCAGGTACCAATAAAATTCAAACAAAACTAAAGCTGAAGTATTCATTCCATCACTTTGAACCAGTGATAATATTCCCCTTTCTGTATGATACACCTACAGTCCCTTTAATTGACCACCTCATCCTTCAGACAGCATGGAAAACACTCATGGAGGCATAACTGGATGGATGAAGGGGCAGTGGGTGCCTCTACCAGGCAGCTCACAACTGATATTAAGTTCATTAAACTTTCATCCAGGGCTTCTCAAAATGAGGGTGTTCCTTCCAAGAGAGGCACCACGAGATATATGGTACAAGTGCTCCTGACTGCAGAGATGATGCAGGTGAACTGCAATGATCATATTCTAATTTGGAGCAATTTTACCCAAAGTCAGAATGGTACAACCATGCAATTCTGGATTTTGGAGGAGAGGAATATTCAGAAGGGGTAAATCACATATACCACACTGCTGCTCACAAAAAAAAATAGTGGTGTTTGTGTAAGAGGGATATTCAGACATGTTAGTACTTATCATGTGAAGTTTGGGGTCTAAAAACCAACTGAAAATAATGGTGTATTTACCTAAAGAGACCTGACTTAGTAACTGCAGTGAAACCGATCCCTCAGCTTTCCCACAGCCCATACCCTGGGACAGTTCATGAGGTTAAAAAGATAAAAGGCCTTCAGGTAACACATAATGAACTGCTTAAAAGAAAGTAATTGTCAAGAAACACCAAAATTGTTCAACGTTTTATCTAAATTTATTTAATCAGCAATGTTTCAAAGAGAGCTTTTCTTCCCAGTCCCTGACAAAATGTCCAAGAGTGCAATTTAATTACAAGTCACAGGACAATTTCCTTGCAAATTGTTTATCTAGAGGGGACCATGATTGATCAAAGGCATAAAAGCACTGGCCACAACACATGTGTCTGACTTACAAACCCAAAGCTTACCTTAAAAAGACACTTCTAATTCACACCAAATAAGCAGAAACCAGACAGCCTGGTCCTGCAAACACTGTGGAAGCAGTGCACCATTTCTTCTGGGAGCATTTGTTAGTGGTACCTCAATTATGTCATTAAACTGTTTACAAATTAAATATAATGATAGGCTCCGCAGCATCTCTTCACTACCACCATCTGCTGTTTAGTTCTGCATTGCTCCACTACACCTTGGAATTCATTAGGCTACAAGTTGTATCTGAGCATCTCATGGACATTAATGAATGTAGCCTGACACTAACTCTGCACAGGGAAATATGACATGGATATGGAGGGAAGTGAAATTCAGAAAGTAAAAGCTTTGTTTGGGTACCGTGGCTGAGCAGACAATGGAATGTTCTGCTCCCAAGTTCCTGACAGCCTTAAATCCATGAGCAGCTTTCTTTGGTGACTATATTCAACTCCAAGGACATGCAGGTTCCCACCCTTCTGCCCCCAGCTCCACTCTCCTTAACATGGCATGTGGGAATTGAGATTTTCTGCTCACACTACTGGGAAGGATACTTGATGAGTTGTGAATACAGAGGCATTTCAAGCCCAAGCTAACCCAGCTGAAATGAGAAGATACGCGTGTTTAATGAAGTGGGACCACCAGAAGAAATAAAATGTGTGCAGAAAGTAAAAAAATCCCACCCCTTGCAATTTCGAGATATGTGGGATTTACAGTAATGCATAAAGTTCAAGCATTAATAGATGAGTTAACCTGGACTTCTAATAGAGCTGGCAAAAATGTTTTATTTCTATGGGAAAGTTCCAATCATTGCACTTCGACAGAATCTTTGCTACGTCGACTTGATTTCCATCTGAGTCTGTCAGAAAACGCCAAAGGGACAATCAGACTGGGTTGAATGTGCCCATTTTTCCCCCCCCTTTCTTTTGCATGATACAGTCCTTTATACGTTTAGTTCCTTTCAGAAAACATACATCATCCTCCCTGAAATTTATCCCTCTTTTCCTACTTCTAACTACAAAATGAGAGGTGTTTCACAATGTTTTCTTCAGGAAATATAAAACTCTCGCTCTTTTTGTGCGAAAAGCTGAAATTTGAATAGAGCATCAATATAAAGTCATTTAAAAGTAGCAGAAAATTAAAACCGTTACCACTTGCCAAAGAATAAAATGCACAAGTAGCTGCCAGGCCATTTGCTGGGCTGTGAACAGCCCCAGCTCCTCACTTCAGCGGGTTTTTTCATCCATTTTACAGAATTGCTGCAACCGCATTCATTTAAAAAGCATTGCTTCTGATTCTGAATGGTATCACTAAAAAACGATCAAACTTAGGGGAGAATAATGTTTTCTGATAGAATCTGAATTTCCTGAAAGGGAGAGAATAAAGACAGCTTCATTGTACATCTCTCTGTCACAGACTCCCTGCACAAAAAGGTAAATTACTCCACTTCTTTACCTTTAGTATTTCTGTCACCATTATGTATCTGCAAGTTTATCATTAGTCCATCTAAACCCGATGCCTTGCCACAATTATCTTCACCTAAATGCACCCAAGCAAGACTTCACTCCAGGTGACAAAAATGAACTTGTGCATTATACTAAACAATAACATCCCTGAAAAGAGAATTAAACACATTGTGTGCACGGCAATTAACACTTGCGGTAGGAATTTAATAGCTGTCATCTCCTGACCTGTGCTGTGTGGGAGGTCCAACTGTTACACTGGCACTTCATGGACTTTATTTCATGTTCTACAAAGGAGAAGAGACAACTCACTTCCCAGAAAGCCTGAGTGCAAAGTGCTACTGCGAGAAAGTTCAGCTTGTTGGAACAATCACACATACAGGCTTCAATCCTGCTAAGAATGACATTTCTGGTGAAAGCAAAGGGGAAAAGGAGAAGCTCCAACTGGTGCATTGAGCACCTGCCTGTAACCAGCTAACACTTCATCCCAGGGAACACGAGCAACACTTCTGCTCCTGTCCCTTCCACAATCATTTACCACGTACGGGTCAGAGCTATGAACCAGAAGCTTATTTTCCCCTGCTACACCCATAGAGCCATTTGAAGAACAAGTGAAATCAAGCAAGCAGATGAAAACTCAGTGAGCACACATTTTCCACTTACACCTACACGTGAACCCAGTTAAATTCAGCACATCCCAAGCCAGGTTTGGAGTCCAGCTTGGTCTGGATCACCACGTACTCGGAGCCTCCTGTATCTCAACCATTCAAAAAGCCTCACAGGATGATTTGTAGAAAAAAAATATCCTATGGATTGGGAGTGTGCTAAGAGAACTGCTCACAAAATAGGCTAAAAATACATGACCAGACTCCTCAGTTTAAAGACATTCTCAATACCCTGAAAACCCCAACTTTAAGTGAAATAATCTCTGCAAGGATAATCAACAGCAGCAAATTAGAACTGTTAGTGTGGCTTTCTGTAAAATATTAAAAAAAATAACTGAATCTCCCAGCTTTCATCCTCATTTCCATGATGTGAGTCTTCTGGATAAACTTATTCATGCAGTGTTAATTAACCTTGTGCCCATTCCCAGTAGTCCAACTGGGAGAAAGAAAATTACATGTCATTTAAAATCCTCAACCGCAGTTTGCTGAACAGACAGGAAGGTAAACAACCTCAGCCACTTTGCCTAAAAATTGCTTGGGAAATATCCTGTATTTTAAGAGGAAGGCATACTCCTATCAGGCAAATCTTTATTCAGAATCACAGCCTCTCTTTATCCATTTATTTATTAGATGGCACTCAGACAATTAAGAGACAGAATACTCTATATGTGTATTTAAAGCAGCAATGATTTAGGGCTAATAAATAGAATAAAGGGGAATGCAGACGTTAAAGGTGCCTGTAAATAAAAGAACAAGGGATTAAGTTTTGATCCTGAGAAAGAGACCGGAAATTATAAAGTACTAAACATCTTTTAGCTGAAAACAATGGATTCTTTTTTCATGCTTTCTTCTTCCCTCTTTTTTACTTCAGTGCCAAGTCTTGGGTTTGTAATTTGAAGCATATTTGCAGTCCGAACATTTAATAATTGTTGCATCTCAGTGCAACTCAGTCCAGTGCAGCGAGATGGGACAAATACTATGAACCAGATAAATTCCATCAAAACCTCAAGACAGGCCTGAAATGGGATTGGTAAGGGATTTATTTATGGCTTTATTATTGCATAATTCCAAGGAAATTTGCATACTTATCTCACAAACGGCTCAAACTGGACACTCAGGCATCAGTCATCTCAGGGGGGTGTAAAAGGAGGGGTGTCTGTTCCAGGAACACCTACAAATGTGCTGAAGTCAGCCGAGCTGAGCTGATGTGCACACACAGAACTCCTGACTCTGAACTCCTTCCAAGCTGCACTTCCCTGCTCAAACTTGGCAACACAATCTGATCTTTTAGATTCTCTAATTTCATTGTACTGAGTTAGCAACAGCAAATACTACTCCAAATGAATCCAGCGAGAGGAGCTTGATTGTAGCTCAGTTTAATGTTTTGATCAAAAGCTATTTCTTAAGTCTTTCATCACCGTTTTGTTGTAAAAAACAACCAAACACCCTCATTTTCTTTTGTAGGCAATGCAGACAAACATTAAACTCTGTAGATTCAAAGAACTCCTGCTTAGTCACACCCTTCTGGGAGTGAGTTCCTGCATTTGGAGAATTTAAGATTGAACTGAGCCACCACCTTTATCAAACTCCACACACCTCAGCTTTATTTTGTGTGCTCATATTGCATATCCACAGGATAATTAAGCCACAATCATTGAACACCCTCCAAAATTTGCACTTACACTTGTAAGCCTGCATCTTGTAGCTTCAATGTTCTCCAGGACCCAGGAGGACTACTGGTGTCACCTAACGTATCCCAAAGAGATGGATGCCAGACAAATTATTTCTGCTCTGCATGTCTATATGCCAGCCACTGCTTCCTTGCAGGGATCATCATAAGCAGAAATCTATCCGAGCTGAGCTGACAAGACCTGAACTGGCATCACGTCCAGGAGCCAAGCTGAGTGACTGAAGTCCTGAGATAACATTCAGGAAGGGACTGCTCTGCTTGTTCCAAATGGGATTTGTTTGGAGGGTGTACGTGCAAGGTGAGGATTAGCTTACATTGCTTTGATGTTTATACTGTTTGAAGAGAAAAGAGAGAACAAGGAACACAAAGGAAAGCAGCAGGTGAGATGAGATCAACAAGCAGATGAAGGAGGCTGAGGACAGAGAAGGGTCAATCAGAGAGAATATTTTTTGCATCCCAGCAGCACCCCTAGACCTCCAAGGGGAGAAGGAAGGCGCTGGCAAGGCACTGCCAAGTGTATTAACCAGCAATCTTTGCCCCAGTAATTAGCAGAGCCCATTCATAAGCTACAATGGAAATACCATGAGTTTTGTGTGAATATTCTTATGCCAAAATAAACCAGCCCATGTGGTCATGCTGCACAGCAGCTGGAAAATGTGCACCCTGCACAGATGGTGGAGTAACAGGTATCTTCAGCTTCGATGTACTGCTTCCTGATATTAAAATAAAAGTTCCCCAGTTTGTGGTGATGAAATAAGAACAGGAACAATTGCTCTGGGTGAAAAGTTGCAAGCACTATCCTCCCTCTCCAAGGTGTGTTATTTTAGTTCACGTTGTGTAGAAACAAGAGGTGGGACAAGGCAGTGGAGAACACAACCACACCATTGGCAACCTGTTTCTCAAATAAATGGTTTTTCTTTTTTACCAACAAGTCTTTCTTACCCAACCCTGCACTCAAAATTCCCCCAATGTCCATGAGATGATGAGAGAATTAAAGACTCGAAGGTAAAAGCCAATTATTTACACAATTAAAAAAAAAAGGCATAAACAAACAACACACAGGTACAAATTTTTAGGTGCATCACACTCACAGTTCAGATGAGACTTTTCACAGCTTATCATCAATAAACTCCAGCTCTTTTATTCCAATTCTGAAGCAGAACTGAGCTCTATAGAAACCTTGTCCAAATGCACATTCATTCTTCATTTTCATTTTCCACATTTGTCATATCAGTCAGAACCAAAGTTAGGCACGAGCATCAGTTGAAGTTATATGGAACAAGTATAACAACTAACTTCCAGGTCTTAAAGCCTGTTTAACCATAAAGAGATGTTTCCTGACCCCAAAAGTAAGATTAAACCTCAGAGGGCTACCCAAATGGAATCTCAAGATGCTCTCCTAATTTTCCAAACACTTTTCTGGCCAGGTTTTCTCCTCGAAAAACTAATCTCACATGTCTAAGCCCTGCACTGAAGGTATTACCCACCACATAATGATCCCATCACCTAGGTACTGGTTCTTGATTACTTCAAGCCATATTAATCAGATGGGCTGCAACATGGACAGCTCTTTTACCAAAGAAAGAATCAGCCATCAAAAGCTGGAAATAGAAACCAGGACTTGAGGCATGCTGAAAAGAAATCTGAGGGCAATCGACTTTGTAATCACCTGAAATGGAGAGAGATTGAGTCTGGAAGGCTTTTTCACTTTCCCCTTCAGAATGAAAAGAGAGAGAGGCTTTACAGCCTGCTAGAAATAAGAAGTTCACCTTATCTGTGCTCAAGGACTGCAGAAAGCCTCCTAAACCTGGATGCTTTGGGATAGTAACCGAAGCAGTGTGAGTAGGTGTCACCAGCCCAGACAGAGAGTTGACACTGAACTAAAAAGCAACAAGTCTACAATAGGAAAGGTGCTGTAGGAAATCAAAGGTCTCTCCACACAGCTTTCTTAAAAACAACAGTCATCTTTGCTTACAGGGCTGATGCTGAGGTCCAGTAAGGACCTAAATTGCAGAGACTGACAGTGACTCCAGATGCTTCAACCCTCTGTTATTTCAGTGTCAAACTCCATCAGGGCTTTAGCCTTGAACTTTTTTATGGTAGCCCTTCAGTATGGGAATGTACAGTACTAGAAGGAGCCTCTATTAATACTGTAACTTTAATAATTACCCATCTAATCCTAACAATGACTTTAGTCATGGCACAAAACAGCATAGAGAGATCAGAGCATCAAGTGTCTGTTCTTTATATATGAACTGACACAGGAAAGGTGTCAGCAGGGCCCAGCACCAAGTTCAAGTCTCCTTGCTCCAAACAGTGTCTTAATCACTCTATCACCAGATATAAAGAGGGGAAAAAGAGCACTACACTTAGACCATGCAACTGGAAATCTGGGAATTCCCTTTCCTAATTTTAGGATTTAATAAACACCTGCAGCTCCTATTGATTTAGGTACCCCTGGAAATCAAATCATCCCTATATTATACCCTCTCCTCACTCTACTTTCATTCTAACCTCCCTCCTTTTCAACGCTCATGCATAACTAATCTTTTTTGCATTTATAAAGAATTCCCCCCCCCCAAAGCATGACAGCCTCTGGGATATTTCCGCTGGCAGTCCTGTAATGCATCATTACTTCCATACATCAACAACAATAGCACATGAATGATGTATTAGAGCCATGGATTATGCAGGTGATGGCAGGTGGATGACAGAGTGCCACAGTATGATTAGGGCAGGGACATCACAGGAATCCCACCAGAGCTACACTATGGCCAAAACAAGGATTAATTTTGTGATGTGGGAGCAAGGTCAGAGAGGAAAAGGAATGTAGTTATAACACACCGAACAATTACTGTACTTAATGAACATTACTGTACAGTAATGAAATTAAAATGTACATATTTACCTGGAAAATACATCAGCATTGCTCCTGGGTGCTAGGAGATAATGTTGCTCATTCACTTTGACTTTACATGCCATAGTCTGTTGAGGTTTTTTTAAATATCTGGAATAAACTAATATCCAAATCTGCTGGTTTAAAGCTACAGAAGCCTTCAGATTCCATGCACACATAGAGAGAGATAAAATGATAGCCTGATTCTTATCTCACTCATTTAGGAGCTGTTACATTTCTCTTAACTTTAATGCCTTAATCTATTTTTCCAGAATTACACCACTGTAATTAAAGACTGCAATTAGCCCTGTCATTTCTAACACTGCAATGGTGTCTACTCACTGATTTCTTTCAGCCCATCTTCCACCTACATACAACCACCACCATTTCAGTGGCAGTGACAACTATTTCCTTCAGCACCTCAGATCCCAACACAACTTGGAGATGGTGTTTTGTATAAACCACTCCAGACACTCACTAATATTAATGAAAATCAGTGGATTTTCCAGTGACCTGAACATGGACAGACCTCAAGGCTTTCCTGTTCAATTCCTTTGCTCTCCCTCCAACAAGGGGCATTCCTTCAGGAAAAACTGCTACACTTTATAAATAATGTTATAACCTTGGAAAGTTTCCATCTTCCTGAGCAAAGCCCATTTCCTTCTTGGTATGCTTGACTAGAGTGAATTGAAATTTCACATTTCAAATATTTTTTTCATTGGAAAGAAAAAAAAGCAAGAGAGGCAAGTAGTGCTGTAGAATTGGCAACACCAAAGCAGTTTTGAAATTCAAATTGATTTTGTAAACCACTTGCATCGGGTAAACTGAAGGAAAAATTGGAAAAAATAGAAGTTATGATTTTATATATTCTTTTTTTGTTGCTTACAAAGTCTTTATGCTCATTTCTTAATGCAAACACTCTCAATCTTACAGTTCAGTTTAGTCTTGGGTGGAAAAAACTAGGATTTATTTCAAAAACCCAAACTTGGTACAGCTCAGCCATAAACTTCCCATGTCCTCAAATCCACTCTGAACACTGCGCAGAGCCACTATAGAACTGAAATTTTTTTTTTAGAAGTATAATGTAAATTTCCCATTCTTGCACAAGAGGCTCTCTTCTTTCTATTAGTGTCTCATATATTTGTTACAGAGTAGGGGAGAGAATTGATAATTTCAGTAAAAACTGAACTGCCACTATATACAGGCTTATTGTTTCAGCCCAAAATTAGCACAGTATTGAGTATCTAAAAATGTGTTTTCTTTAAAGAATAACTGGGAGATCACATAGGGAAACAGAGCACACCAGAAGCAAGGTGGCAGCACATCTAAACCCAGCACAGATCAACACCAGCTCTTCATACAGGAAAACTATTCAGCTGCTTCCCCAGCCCTGTTGAACCCCTGAGCATGGGGAGATTGCTGGGTTTGCTCCTAATATTTCCAGTGTTTCAGGCATTTTCCCTTCCCATGCAGACCTCCATTCTTTTGCTAACAGTTGCAATAATTATTCATTCCTATCTGAAAAGCCCAATCTCCTTGCACAGACCCACGCTCTTATCAGGTTTCTTCACTCCCAGTTTCTTGCTGTTGCAGCATCAATCCTGCTCCTGAGCTCCCAACTGCCCTGGTTTGCTTTGGTGCTTTTCTTTAGGGCAGCCTCAGGTACCTCACTCTTGAAACATGCAATATTCCAGGCTCTGCTGTCAGCTTCTAGAAAGCCCAAAGATCAGGGTTCACCTAGCAAGCTTTTCTGCCAGGAGTACTGGAACACAACACATAAAATCAGGATTGTCTCTAGTAGCCTATGACTAACATAAAAAGAAAATAAAATGTCTGAGACTATCGTTAGAGAGCAAACTGATGCTTAGAAGGGGGAAGGATTTCTGATTTCTGCTCACTGGGCTTGGGGGAAAAAAAAACAAACCACAAAGTATTACAAGTAGAGAAGAAATTAATGTGGAAATCAAAGATTTTGGTCTCCATTTCAGCCCCCCTGAGAAGCAGGGTTAAAGAAAACAAGGAGCAGGGTGCCTGGAATCTGGGCTCTTACCACGCAGAGCTGTGATACAGATTTGGAGTCTATCATCTGGCTGCTGGTCAAACTATTAATGATGGTGTTAAACTGATCTTTCCCTGCTTGCTTCAGGGCATGCCTGACTTTTATTTATGCCTAGCTAAGAACAGTTGTACTGCTTATTTCCAGAGAATAAAGCCATGACAGAAATGTATTTGTGAGCCTGTTTCAACTCTTCCATCGCCTTCAGTTATCTTCCTTTGAACTTCTGGATTTTTCTGATAAACAGGTTGCTCAGATAAAAACTAATTCCTGACATTTAAGGAGCTGAGATGAAAACCCCTCAGCACTGCGTGGTGGTTTCAGATTTTTAAAAAAAAGAAAAAGGGATTTAATTCCACTATGCAATGACAAGTTTCACTTTGAGTTCCATTCCCCAAGTAATCTCAAATCACTTTACAAGCCTTAATAAAAGCACAATGCTAAAGAGATCTCGTCTACTCTAATTATTTTTAAATCCATTTTTATACAAAATACTTTCAATTTTGTAACCTAGTTTTTCCTCTTCCTCCCCACCCCTTTTTAAACTTTCACTGCAAGCTATTATTCAATTTGCTTTTTCTGTATGCTTGCAAAGGTCTTTTCCTTTGGGGGAATTAATTTTCAAGGAAAATGGTGAAATTACTCACATACATAAATTTTGTCAAATACAGAAGCTAAAGAGAAATTGGCTGGCGATTTTATATTAGATCTCAAATTTGATTAAAAAATCATGTGAGATTCTTAATGAGAGCTGCCGAGTATAGAGCACCTGGGTCCTAAATCCATTTCCTACATGCTCATCTAAAACAGCAAAGATAATACTTTATTTCTTCTATACACAGCCCAATTTGGCTCACTTGTAGAAACTGCATATCTGGGACAGGAACAATGTCACTCTCAGTTTGGTACAATCTCTAGCATGGTAGACCTCTGATTTATTTTAGTTCTCTAGCTATTCGTTAGCATTTCCCACACTGTTCTGCTCACTCACCCTCTGGGATACTGAAATCCTTGCAGCTCATGCCACTGACCCAGAAAACGACATTTTAACTTCACTAATTGAGGCAGATGTACAAAGAATAAGTTAAGCTCCCTGGAGTACCAGAGTGGCCTCATTCCTCCCCAAACACCCCAGGACCAAGTCCACTGGTTCATCGATGCCCATCTGCTGGTATCTTCCCTCTTTACCAGCCACACACCCACACAGCTGCTGGGTTCTCCAAAGACAACACCAAGGAGAGCTGGCCAATTTAACCAAAAACCCTAAACCCTTCATTGTGGAAAACCAGAGGCCAGACAAAGCTTCTTGTCCTCCCAGGCTGGTTTTGCATCTCAGGACTACAGTTTTTCAACCAAGCCCAGTCCTGTAAGCAGGAGAAATTCTGTTGTTCCATGAGAGCCCCCAAAATATCACTACTTTACAACTTTTGGGAGCAGTTGCTTATTATAATATAGCTTATCTGTACAGGGATATAGTTCATCTGCACTGGTTTTGTATATATAGACAGCTCCGTGTGAAAATTACACTGCCTTATTTATGGCATGCTTGGGGTGAACAAAATACTCTGTGTTATTGCTTTCAGCAATATAAAACATGCTTTAATGGAAGACCATCACCCAAGGGGTTTGCAGGCCTCTGCATTGTATTTTATAACTCTAGATACAGTAGAAAAGAAATTATGAAAGCTGGGAGAAACCTGTAGCATCCTAGGTGACTTTACCACAATGGCACAGGGATGGATCATCAATGACCTTTTCAGTAAAAATTATTCAAGAAAATGCTATTTAATCCATGAATATTAACACAGCAGAGAGCAACAGACTGTGCAGAGCTTTGGGAATTGAATAGTATTTTATTCTACATTTAAATTTAGCCATTGCCAATGCAGTCATGGAAGACTGTAATTTAACTTTCTAACACCATCTGTAGCGAGGTGCTTAGAACCAAGGCCTGATGAAAAGCTCAGCCTGAGAAGCAACAATAACACACATGCCTAATTTTGTGTCTGAAGGAAAGGAAACCACTCCAGTTAACAACACAAATAAGTAAACACAGAAATATTTACAGAGTTGAGACCAATATTAGAACTACTTTGCATAATGATTCAGGTGGGAGGAGACTTGGTCCCATCTCTACAGAGCAAACACAAGGGCCAAGACACAAATGGATTAAGCCAGGAAATAAAAACAGATCTCCCAAGCCTCAGACCAACACAGCAACATAAAGACCTTCTCTCCTCTCCACAGGCTCACACAACCAGCAAGGCTGTTCACAACAAACAGAAGAAAACCCCACCAACCCCTCCCAGTTCAACTGCTTCATGAATCAGAGAAGCCAGGACATTGAAGTCTAACTGTGACTGGGAGGCAAGAGAAACTGCATCTCTTCATTAAGTCTAAACCTGTTAATGCCATTGTAAAACAAGCTACTGCTGGCATTCAGGAGGCTTGTATGGTGGGGTTTTTTAATTGCATACTTATTTTTTCAGAGAAAGTCAGCAAAGCAGAGGCTCAGGAAGGCAGCCAGCAAGACTCTCTGCTTTGTTCAGTTTGTTAGAAAGACCATGCAGACTTAAGAGCAACAACAAGACCTACACAGGAATTTCTAGCATCTCTTACAAGCATGGGCTAGCAGCCAAAGAATTAACCAGGGATTCAAACCCAGTGTCCATTCCCAGATCTGCAGGCAGACTGCTGCCTGTCTGCATCCATTCTAAACCACAAATGATGATAGGCTACAAGAAAAAATGAGATATCTCCTTTTTAATGATCAGGAGAGCCAACTGGGGCTTCAGACAGGAGCAAAGGCAATGAAATCATCCTTCCTGGACCCTTCACAAGTCTGAACATAAATGATACACCCTGTAAGGATTTGGTTGTGTGCAGAGTTTAAATTCCATCCAGGAAAAGGAAAAACATTGAGATTCATTGATTTTTCTTCCTCTGTGTTTTTCTTGCAAAGTTTAAATTCAACCCAGCATGCGAAAGCTTGAGAATCACCATCTCTAATAAACACAAAGGACATTATTAAGTTTGCTAACTGCTGTTGCATAGAAACCCCTGGATGCTATTTATATTGAGGTACTATGGAAACAATAGTAACTGGGGTTTCTGGTTTTCCTACAAGTAAAGCCAGTACTATACTTATTTGCAATTCAGGTACTTGGTCAATACCAGGCTGCAATGATTCAATCATTCTAAGTCCAGAAGGGATCAGACCCCTTACTTTTCTTTCCTGCAGAAAGAGATCTAGATTCAGTTCTTTGCCTTTCTTTTCTTCTCTCTTATTTAAGTTTTCAAAGCATTTTCTGAGTCTCTTTTCCCCAAAAGCACCTACAAGAAGGGATTTATCCTGCAGTCCTTCTTCATGGGGACATCATGTTACATCTGGCTGTATGAAACATGCTGTGTTGGAAGGGTTTGGGCAAGGCAGAGGGAAGCTGGCACCTTGGTGTCCCATTCTGACAACAAATGTGTGACACATTATTCACAGGCTGCTGAAGCAATGTCCTGTGTTCTCCTGTCCAGTCAAAATAACAAAAAGCACCTAGCAGAATGAAAGCTTAATACAGAAGATAACAACTGCACCCAGGATGGTTGATGGAGTCAACTGAAAAGAATTGTTTGACCTGGACATCTAAATCAGCTTGTCACACTGTGTGGTGCTGGAAATAGGACTGTGCATTTGGGCAACTTCTGTTCATCATTTCCCAAGCATCTGTGACCTGAGTGTTTCGAGTCAGAGACATGAAAGACAAAGTAGTCTAGCATCAGAAAAACAAGGTCAAGAGGGCAAGAAAACGATGCAGCTCACTCTTCACACTAAAGTGGTTCTGTCTGTCGAGGATACTGCTAAACTGGAGGAAGCAGCTTTTGTAAATGTTCATCTTTTCAGAGGTCCTGCATCAAGCACAAGATCTCCAGCTACCACAGTCAGCTCAAATGAGCCCCTCTGAGCAAGATACAGCTGGTACAAGCCTGGACATCCTCATCACTTTTGCTAGTCGTTTGCAAAAGAGCTGTAATTCAGTTTGCAACTAAAGCCAAGCACGAGCAAATGGCAAGAAAAAAACCTAGATCACCCAATTCCTTCTTTCCTCGATCATAGCAACACTGTGAGGCACTTAATTGTTGCAGCTCTGGTTTCTGACCAGTTTAGAAAAAGTCATTTTAGTTCCCCCAGTAGCTTAAGTATCTGCATTGCTACCTTGGTTTCATACCAAGTCCAAACACTCCCTTCTGTAAAATATTAATGCATTCATCTTTCCAACCTCTGGATGTTGCAAGGAAGTATTAGCATACACTGCAAATGGAGAATGGAGGCAAGGAAAATAGTTAAATAATGTATCTGATACATAAAAATATTTGGCAAAGCTGAAAATTGTGTGGAGGCCACCTGTGATTTAGTTATATTCCTGGAATAGCTCTTCTCCCAGGATGGAAATGAAGAAACCCACATAATCCCATGGCAGCTTTATTCAAGCCCAGCAATACTCATTCCTCTCTGCCACTACATTTTGTTCTTTTTCTCTTACAGAACTTTTCCAAAGCAAACAGAACCAAATATATTTGGATTAGAAGGGATAAACATTGCAAACCCCATGAAGATAAACTATTCCTTAACCAGCTTTCCTGCTCCAGGACACACGACAGGACAAATTTCAGCAAAACAATGTCACTGCAGCAAGCAGGAGACAAAACACCACAATCTACCACAAAACTACTCCTCCTCCTTTTCTTTTTTAGGAAGCTGTGCTGAAATCAGTCCCTCTCACACCAGCCAGAGCTGTCTCGCTGTCTCTCTGGGCTTCCTTTCTGTCCCTATCTCTTCTCATCTTTTGTTTTACACATTGCCTGTAAGCTCTTTAAGGACAGAAATATTGTAGCTGGTTTTCTGTATTTTCAGTAACTAGCCACAAAAAACAGACTGGCTACTTTTGACCCTGTAACAGGGTCACTTCAGAGCAATGAAATACTCTCAGCCCACATCCACACACACTTCCTATGGCAAATACAAGGTGATTTAAACTGATTTAACAACCACTTAAAGAAGGTTAAATCAACCTGAATTACCCTCCACTCCACAGGAATGGGATCTCAAAACCACATATCAGTTGATGCACAGTAAGTTATTACCCCATAGAGTTTTCATCACACATCTGTGCTTTGAGTCTGAAAGGTACTAGAGGTCTTTCTATTACACCAAGTTGCCAAATACTGTTCCCTGCTACCAGATTCCAGTGCTATACGTGGCCAAGTGGGTGAAAACTTTACTATATGCTCTTCTCAACTCTAGGATGGTGCCAAATTAAGCAGTGCTGACAAATTAAACAAGACCCACTGCACTCTTCCTGTAAAGCAAGAAGGCCTTTTTATTCCCAAAACTTTCAGAGCTTTTTTTCCCCCCACTCCTCTAAAATAAACAACCCAAGTTCAACTCTGGTTCCCTCCCCAGTGACAACGTGATGATCTAACCAGATGAAGTTCTCACCCCAATGAAGCTGCAATAATGGTATGGTGGGAATCAAGCCTGCCCTAACTGTGGCAGGCTGGAAGGTTGCACTCAGCCTGACTGGTCCCTCTGGAGATGTTACACACAACAAAAGCACAAGCTCTGGAAGGGGCACAGGCAACAGATTTCATTGGAGGCATCACATTGTGTTAGCGAGGCAAGGCTGGTTGTTAGCATCTTATTTCCTACAGGGTAAGCTTAATTAAAATATAAAATGTCAAAAGCCAGTATGAAATACGATATCCCTGTGGGCACTTGGAGTGAATTAAGCATATCAGCAAGTGAAGAGCAGGCTCCATCCCTCCCTTTAAAGAAAAGATTAAACCATTGAGTAGAAAGCAACTCCTAGCTGGAGGATGGCTGTTTGCTGTTTGACTGCACTCCTCAGCCTTTTCTGCTGCATGCAAGACAGAGCAACACCATTCCTCTGAACTTTAAATGCAATATGCATGCCTGACATGTGTATCAGGCTGTTTCCAAACCCTTTATCTGCAGGGCTTTTCGGCATGATAATTTGGCCTCAAATCTAGCTGAGGATTTTCATTGTTTAGGAGAGAAAATATCCCTTCCTGATGCTGATTACTCCCACCAAAAAGGAAATGCAATTACAGGAATGGCAGGGATCCACAGCATCACTGCAGGCCCACCAAAGGAAACCACTTGTCACAGTTTTTGCAGGTTCCAATGAGACTCATGTGAAACCCTCACAGTAGCTGCTGAAATCAAGCAACCCAGGGGAGGCTCCTTTCTTTGCCTGCCCTTTGTTTCAGAAAGGCTCTGTGCAGATGAACACCTTAGAAGACTGAAATACTCTCAAGTGTGGTACAAAGAGCCACACGTGTGCCCTCCAGCTTGACAGGCAGAGATACTCCTGGAAGCATTAAGCTCCAAAGCCTTTGAGTTTTTAGCTTGATGTTTGAAGCTTGGTTGTATCAGAGCACAGCTCCCACTGCAAGAATTATCAGTACTTCAGAGCAAGGAGGCTGGTTTGAATACAGGAAGGATCCTCATGGTCTCTGTGCTGCACAGAGCACACAGCTAAGGCAATGTCAAACCCTAACTGATGTTAACCTGCATTCCCATTCCAGGTGATGGATGCTCACAGAGAAAAACCTGCTTCTCTTTAGTGTTTTGCTGACCTCCTTCATCAAACACACGGGAAGACAGGAGCAGCCTCCCAGCCTGCCCAGAAAACTGCACGTGGCTACAAAGGCTGCTTTGCATTTTCATTTTTAGGGTCTTTTTGAAGTAGCAAGATGCCATCCACATGAAAAATGCAGAGGGATTGTGCCACACCTACCCTGTGATTGTTCTGAGCAGCGAATGGCTGCTACAAAGCACTGGAGAAAAAGGCAAGTTAATCCTGGAAAGCAATCACTATTGTTTTACTGCATTAATTTAACTCATTGTTTCTGTAAGCAGAATACTTGATCCTCATTTTATTTAGAGCACTGTAGACTGGGGGGGATGCCATCAGATCAATCAAGTGACATGACTGCTGATGAGAGGATAATCAAGCCCTCTGCAATGTCCCATTTCTCCTTCCAAAACCCTACAGGGAACATGCAGGAGTCTCAAATGGCATGGCAAATATTGTGATGTGTGTGTATCGTGCCGCTGAACTATTTAGCAAAGAGTCTTTCACTGATATCCTCTCACTGGATATGTTTGTAGTTTCCAAACAATCCAACATTAACATCTGAATGTCTAACACAGATGAAGAATGAAATACTGCTTTACATCTGCCTAATGACAGCCACCAGAGCTGTGCTCAAATATCTCTGCAGCCTGGAAACTGCCAGAGAAATGCTGCTGTAATTGTGATTGGAGAGGAGCAGGCAAAGGACAGACCCACAAACCTGGGCTGGATCCATCCGAAATACAGAGAGAATTTAAAATATATAGCGTGTAATTATGCAGATATGATTTTAATGAGGGCTCCCCAACCATGTTCATTTTCAGATTTTGTAAGACGAAAATCTAAGAAAAGGGCCTTCACAGTCACTTCACCTGGGCTGGTTGCATCATAATTTGTTCCATGGTTGCCATGACACAACAGACCAGTTAACACCTGAATTCTCATCGCTGCCAACCTGAATTGAATTCAAATTCACAACATCCTACCAGCAATCCACTAGCACTGCTGCAGAGAATAACTGTCATTGCTTAACAGTAAAAAAAAAGAAAAAAAATCAAATTACTGTTTAGTACTGTCTAATTCCATGAGAAAAATACATAAAGATGGATCCATCTGACATTCATTTTATTAATCAGACTATTTTAAGTAGATAAACCAGTCAAGAAAACAGCAGGAGTTTAATAAAGTATACATTAGTAAAACAATTATGGAGTAGCTCAGCAGACTGTTCCTTCTGATAGGAAGCAGTAGGAAACACTGTTCAGTTGGAACACAATATAGCAATGCAGTATTTAAGTGAATAATAAATTTCATGGTAAGTTAGCCTCCTGGTTATATTCTGCAAAGCAGGTTTTGAACAAGCTAGGCAATGTCTGATATATTTCCATTTTCCATCCGCCTTTTCAATATCACATTTAGCAGTAAAGGATCTCAAAATCATCAGTGGTTTTAGACTCTTCCTTTTGTGAAAGTATTAATATACATATTCTGTAGGCAGTGATACAGCCTAGATTTTATGATTTGGACAAGTGAAACAAGAGTCAGGACTTGAGCCTGTATGTCCAGAGCTCCTCTCCTTTTATATGAGTAACTCCTATACACACTTAGGCTTCAATGCCCCAGATGAATACATTTCAAGAGAATAAAAATATAAAAATACATCAAGCATTTTCTTCAGTCATCACACACACGACCAAAAGTTCATTTCAACATTACACACCTCTTTTACCTACTAATACTAACAGAGTCCTCAAACCTGGAGAAATACTGAATATATGGCAGACATCCTTGATAATTTATGTTTAAGACCCTCGTGAAAACAAGCTGCTTTCACCTTCTAAACTGCCAACTGGGCCCGTACTGAAAGTTTTAATAAACCTGGTGTTAATCCAGAAGCCCCTAAAAATAAGAGATATCCTTTCATCAACATCAGCTGCTGCTGGACCCATCCCTATGAACTCAAGTGCTCACAGATGCACCAAATTATTATAAGAGATGAAACAACAAGAAGCTGCTCTGGCTACACCATCTCCCTTTACTCCCTTTTGTCTGTACATTTGGGTAACCGCTCACTATAATTATTAGGCTCATAAAAAATAAATTCTATATAGTAACATGTTGGTTCCTGCATTTTGTTTCAAAATAACTTCCACATACAGTATTTCCCCACTGCAATATTAGTCCAGAGCAGCAATAAAGTTGTCACACACACACACTACGCAATAGGCCACTTTGCATTGCTGGAACTGCCTTTTTTGGGTTATATTATAACATTCTGCACCTCCATGTCTTCATAAACATGATCAATAGCAATAATAAAGTGGCAAGACAGGTTATTTTCCCCCCCTGCAACCCCAAGAGTTCTCTTACTGTTCCTGGTAGCTCTGCCTCGAGTCTTTCCTCAGAGTTTTCCCACTTTGCTGAACTTCCCACGAACAAAATCCACCATTTTTCCGCAGGAGGCCTGAGGGTGGAGCAGAGGGGTCACCTCCTACCCACCGACGGGGGCCTACAGCACAAAACCCCCGCTTTTGAACAGCCCTGAGGCCTCCAGAAGGCCTGGGGGAAACCCTCGGGGTGTATTGTAACGGGAATTAAATCCGGGCTGGTTTTTCCAGTCGAAATAAGGGAGTAAATCCTCCCTCAAACAGCCCCGCCTGGAGCCGCCACAGGCCGAGGCTCCCTCACGTGGCGCCCGTCACGTGGCGTCCGTCACGTGAGGCCCGTCAGGTGGTTCCCCCGTCACGTGGTTCCCCCGTCACGTGGCCCAAATCACTGTCTTAGAAGGTCCCAGTTCCCCCAGTACAAACCAGAACACCCGGAGGAGACACCCAGTGAACCAACAACGGCAGAGCCTGGGCAGGGGTAGGTCCGGGAGAGAAAGGGGAGGCCAGGGGGGAGGTAAAGTCTCGGGGAGAAGGAGAAAAAGTCCAGGAAAGAGAGAAGGAGAAGGAAAGACAGAAATAAAGTCCAGAAAGGAGAGAAAGAGAAGAAAAGGAGGGGAAAAAGTTCAGGAAAGGAAGAAAAAGAGTCCAGAAAGGAAGAAAAAAAGGGAGGTCCGGTGGGGGAGAAAAGGAGAAGGAGTCCAGGAAAGAAAGAAAGAAAGTCCAGGAAGGAGAGAGAGAGAATCACAGAATGTTAGGGATTGGAAGGGACCTCAGAAGATCATTTAGTCCAATCCCCCTGCCAGAGAAGGAAAGGAAGAAGAAAAAGTCCAGGAAAGGGAGAAGAAAGAGTCCAGGCTGTGAAAAGAGCCAAAAAAACACTGATGAAAGGGAAGGATCCTCCCTTATAGGCACTGAGAGCTGGGGAATTGCCAGAGCAGCCTGTGGTAACTGGGGAAAGGTAAATGTGGCAGCGGGAGATCGTGACCACGGACTCATGGACCACCTACCCCAGTTATGCTACCACCTCCAAAGAACACAGGACAGAGCATGCAGAGTGATTGACACAGCAAGCAGGGATGAATTAACCAATCCTACAGGTGAACAACAATGGGTATGTATTAGAAAACTGAATAATTTAAAACTCTGTGTGTAAATAACTAGTGATCCAGGGTGTGTGTGTGCAGATGTGTGTGTCTGTCCTCCTAAGAGGAGGAGAGATCCCACTGCAATAAAGACTGGCTGCCTTCTACAACTTCAAGTCTTAAGTATTTATTTTGCAACCAGATTTTACAGTTACATAGGGAAGTCCAGGGACTATATAAATTCCTACCCATCAATATGGTGACCCAGTAGCTAAATAATACCCTCATAATTTAATCCGTAACTGTATGACTGGATTCTGTCTACTAGAGGAAGTGTTAACAACCTATAGACAGATCAAAAAAGGAAGCAAGGATTTGAGCAGAAAAATCCTTTGACTTTCTGAAGCAAACAGTAAAACTGGAGCTGAACATGTGGTTAATCAACAGCTGTTGTGAAAAGCTTTGGAGTTAAAAAAATAACTATCACAGACTCCACCAAGTACATATTTGTTAAAATAAGCTTTAAAAGGGGAAAACCCCCTTGTGCATTATTGTAGCAATCATTTCCTTAATTACTCTGATTATGAACCACACATTTTGGGGAAGTGGAAATGGAAAAGTATCATTGCCAGCCTGCAGGCTGCTATTCCATGAGGCTCCTGCCTGTGTGCTTTGCTTTGAGTGGCTCATTCATGTCAGCCAGCCCTGAGATAAAGCCCATACACCAGTGTTTGCAGGGCTGAGGGCCGAGCAAACCCTGCCACGGGGAGGAAATATTTGGCAACAGTGTCATGCAGCACAACACCAGGAGCAGTTTGATCTCAGAGAGATGTATTGTCGTGGTGCTGCAGGCAGATGGATGGCTCTGCCTGATATTTCACAGGTACTTTGAGATAGCCCTGCCAGTGTAGGAACTATCTGCTTCACTTGACAGTTAACCCCAACCCGTGGATTTATAACTTCCCAGCTGCATCCTTCTGCCTCCCCGCTCAGCTCCGTGACCCTTGCCAAGGAAAGAGCATCCATCCCCAAGCTGGTTGGCAATCAAAGCACCAGTAGGAGCCAGACATGTCAGCCCCCACATCCCCAGTGCAGCTTTAGCTGATCTATAACAGTTATAAATCAGTCCTGGCCCTTTAGCTCTACAGAATTTCATTCAGCCTATCCTCACTGTGACCTGGTTTTCCCTGCTCCAGGCACTGAACGCTCAGTTGAAAGATGACCCTGTTCTCCTCCAAAGCAACATATCCTCACTGTTTCTACCATTGTTACCTTCTCTCTCCTCCTTATTCTTCTACTTTTACAACAAGACCTTAACAAAACTCCACTCGTTCTACAGGCTCAGCTCATCCTGATTAATCTGATGCCTTCCCAGCACCAAGCACCAGGGTGAATCAACAGAGAGAGAACTGCTTCTTCAGAGAACTGCTGTTATTAATAAGGGTTTGTTGCAATTTTCCTTATATAACTATTGCACCAAAAGATGGCTGAAATGCAGATTTCAGTAAGATTTATACAGAACTTGACTTTCCACTGATTTATGTGTACCTTGATTTTTTGTTTGTAATTCACCAGCATTCACATGGAGGTTTTGTGAGAGATCAGAGTTGTGCAAGGATATACTGATCCTTCACAGAACCCAAAATTAGACAGACCCTCATCCAACCACTAAATCTATTCTCCCCAAACTTACAGAAATTCAGTTTTATTAGCAGCAGATCCATAAGATCTAGAGAGGTGCCCAAATTACTACAGAAAAATGGACTTGATGGGAGAAGTCTCATGTAAAAAAAAATCAGGGTAAAGCTATGACAAAAGGGAGAGTGGTGTAGTGACAGGGTGATGGATGAGGAAAAAAACCCTTGCAGTGATCACTTTGATAAAAAGGAATTTCTGAGTGCTGGGCAGCAACAGAAAGTAATGTTAATTTAAGACAGAGCAGAATGCAAGCTGACAGCAGGGACTCAAGTGACAGCCCTGCAGACTCTGGCTGTCATTGTCCTGACACCATGAAATATAGATAATGGCAGAGCATCTTGATCTATGGTGGAGCTGCTCTGTGCTCTTGGCTGAAATTAGACCTTGATGAGGAAAAAAAAAACCCACCACAAGGCTCACCTGAAGAAAGTCAACTGTTGCTGGGTTTAAAATGCAGTAATTGGGTTCATGCTACCCAAATGTATCAATCTTAAATACAGAGCTGCTTGAAAAAGGGAAGGCAAACTACAGGATCATTGAATTTAATTAAGCTTGTATGCCTAGTCCTACTCTTATTTTTATTTATCCTGAAGAGGCTTTCACAAAGACCTTCCCTGCTACAAGGATTTAAAGGCTGCATAGTCCTGTTCAAAGCAGAAGGCAAGTTGTTGCCAGGGAGGTGGAAAACTATCTGTTAATCAAATATAAACATTACAGTCAGAGTTATTTGAAAATACAGGGAAAGAGAAGAAAAGCCTGCCTTTGACACTTACACTGGATTTGCAGCTTATCCTGTCTGGTGAAATAGAATTATCTGCGTTTAGAGCAAGAGATGAGATACAAGAAGTGACTTCTCCAAGCTCAAACAGGGATTCTTGTCACAGGCAGGAAATTCAACACAAAACCTTCTTGCAGAGCCATCTATTCTGCCTGGCCATGCTTGCATTCACTGTTCTGCTCCCAGTTTCTTCTCATTTTCACAACACAAAGTCATTTTTCCTGAGCTCCACTCGCAGGCAGAGAATAGAGACTGCAATTATCTTCCTATCTCTATTTGGACAGTAATAACACCATTACAGACTGCTCATTTTAATAGCAAATATTACTGCTGTTGGAGTCATCTCTGCAATCCACGGGCAGCATGTGCTAAGTGTTCTCCTGTGTCACATCTAACCAGGGCTCTGATTGCAGCCACTTAGCTCCTCAGTTCTCAAAAGCAGAATGAGTTCCCATCCTTTCATGGGGTGATGATCATGAAGCCTGCAGGAGTTGAGGAGCCTGAGCTATGTGTTGGATGGATTTGTTTGGATCTAACCCTTTGGACCAATCCAAGGCCAAGCAAGAAGTCATTGGAAGGAAGGGAAACATTAATGAAAGGTAATTAAGAGCATAATTTAAGCCACAGCTGCCTGGATAGGTGAGTCAGGTGGGCTTTTTAATGACACAAAAATAAGACCAGAGCATCCCTTCCAACCCTGATGATTCTGTGATTCTATGACCCAAGATTCTGGCCACATCTCCTTTTCAAAGCAGCTGCTTGCCCAAAACCTTCACTCAGTCCTTTGAGCAGACTTGCAAGATGCAGTTTTACTTTCTTGCAAAGTCTTAGTGGGGCCTTTTTAAAGATTTCTGATCTGTGACACATTCAAGTGAATAGCTAGGGAAAAAGAAAAAGCTCTTTAACACAAATGAGGGAACACAAGCAGCCTCATTGCCTTGCAGAGACCAAAGAAGTGTGTCCCAAGGATGTGCATGCTAAAGAAAAAAGCACTTCAAGTCTCATTCTCAGCTAGGCATTGAAACTAGGTTCTCTTCATTCCAAAGAGTATCTTATTATGGTTGGCAAGACTCTGGGTGAGGAGGAGAAAACTGCTCAAGTGCCTCCTGTTAGCTCTGCCACCATGATAGCAATTCTTCCTTTCAAATAATTAGCATAGACAAATACCCTGGTTGAGCAAGGATGTGCTGTTAACAATAAATTAGCTGATGTGAAGGCATTCAGGGATTCCCCAAAGGGCTCGTGCTCTGTTTCACTCCACTACTAAGATAATGCAGTCAGCCAAGCAACACGGGGGAATCCAGAGCACTTCCCAAGGTGCCACCTTGGTCCCTGGTGGCCTCTGTGCTGGTGTCTCCATATGCAAAGTGATGGGAGAATTAAATTAAGCAAAAAGAACCACCCCAAAATAAATGACAAGTCAAAAAGAGCATTCTCCAATCACTTATGCCCAAATTCCTTCCAGACATGGACTAGGAGATGTTGGACAAAGGTTGGACTTGGTGATCCTAGAGGTCTTCTCCAACCTACATGATTCCATGATTCATAGAAGTAAAAATTGGAAGCAATTCTAAAAAGAGAAAATGTAAGGGACCAGAAAGAAGTGAAAAGAAAATTAACATTTTAGTCACTTGGCTTATCAAGATGACTTTATAAGCTCATTAGAAGCTCACAGATGAGCAAGACAAATCAAAACAAGAGTGTGGAAGAGCTGGGGGAGAGCAAAAAGCTGAACAACAAACAACTCTGGAGAGAAGCAACTTGTCACATCCCAGCCCTTCAAGGGAGAGTGAGTGATGGACACAATAACATCTATAGATAACATCTATAGATAACATATATACCTTATCTTACCCTGGGTATCAAGGAACCCAACACTGCCACAGTTTGGATGAAAACGAATACCAAGAAGAGGTTGGATTATTAAAAGGATAGAATTTTTTGAAATGAAATGGCCACAACCTGTGACACAACTTAATCACCTGCTTATTTTCATTCTGCTAATCCTGGCCCAGGAAAAACTGCAGCTTAATTAATGGGTTGCCAACCCCTAATGGTTGTTGAAAGAGCCTGCTCTTAAATATGATTAAATCACTCATGATTAAAAACAACATAAAAAAAATCACTAATGATGAAAAACAACATCAAATCACTAATGATCTTTAAGTTCTTTATGCCTTATGGAATATTTCCCTTTAGAGATATTTCACTAGGTGTGATACGTGTTTTTACCAAGCAGAAATGAAAATATAGAAGACATTGCATTTGACCCACAGAGATTGCCAAGATGAAGGGAAAAAGACATTTTTGAAATAATAATAAAAAGGACTACAAATATGTGAGCAAATTGACAGAATCATCTGCAAGGTAGAATTTAGGAGAGCGCCACATATTTCACACTTGTCATTTAAGAGAGACAATTAGAGAGCAAAAGAGCCCTGGTGCTGTGGGAGCCTGCCTTAAACTGCAAATTTATGCTTGTTTTAGCCACGTATTAAAATGTATATGAAAGATGAAAACTCCTGAGGATTTGTTGATGCAACAAACGCTTTGATGACATTTAAGAAAACAGCTATTTACCTCCAAACATTTGTGTTCTAACACGTTCAGCTACTGTCTGCAGCTCTGCAAATGTCCTCTAAGCCCTCAGAGAAAACAAATGGAGGTTCTCTGGGTTGTGGCTGCTCTTAATAAAAGATATTGAGCAAGACTACAAATATCTATAATTAGAAAGCTCCAGTGAAATAATTAAACCCTTGGATTTTCAATTCACGTAGCCTGAACTGCTTCCCCACTCCATTAGAGATGCACCTCAGGAATAGAGCTGCTGGGAGCAGTTCTGCCTGGTGAAAAAGTAAATGTTATAAAAGGTGTTATTTCTCCCCAAACTCGATTAAAAATAGAATTTTTTTTATTTTTTTCAAGGTGCTGGGCTAAGAGAGACAATGCCTACTGTAAAATGGATAAATACATCCTGGTTAAGGTTTTATGTCTACTCTGCCTTAGAAATCACAGGTATAAAACTGCACATCACTAAAGGCACTCAGGACAGATTAGGGACATTAGAAACCTCCACGTGAATCCCACTCAATGAGAAAATTGGAGGGGATTTTTTTTTTTTTAATATAGCTTGAAATACTTTGGTCTAAGACTTAATGAATTGGGTGGCCTTTCAAATATCTCAGTAAGATGCAATTACCTTTTAGAAATTATTTTATTTCTTTTATTCCATCAGCTTTGGAGATAATGGGAAGACATAAAGAAAAGGCAGTAATAGCCAGGTTTAAGCAGTTGCTCTGCACAAGCCTGGCTGGTTCATAATCCCCTTTAATACTCCTCTTTGTGTAAAACAGCAAGGATAAGACTATTCCCAGCCCTTACCTTGCCCACTGAGACTCTCAGCAGCAGGACTGGAGACTTCAGGAGGAGGTGAAAGGATTCCCAGGCTTGTGATGATACTCCACAGACAGCACTGGCATGCTCCACAAGAAAACTTATGACATTTAAGCTATTTAAGTTGGAATTTTCTGCCAAATAGCAGAAGATACTAAATTAAGATGAGACTTTTTTTTGGTCACTTTTTCCTCCAGTGATGTTTCCCCAATTCCTCTTTCTCTAAACCAGCTATATACTGAAGAAATGGCAACTAAAGCTTTGCAGTGACCACTGATAGTGCTTTTAAAGGCACTGCCAGACCTTCTGGGAGGTGCAGCTGTTGAAGACAAAGTGAGAACGGACCAAAGGCCCAGGTGCCAACAGAATTTCAAACAGGTGGGGTTGAAGTTGGCTGCAATTTGTGACTGTTTTGGAATGAAGCAGCAATAACAGGGTCAGATCAAGCTTAGCAAAGAGCTGGGTTTAGTAGGTACACCATAAATAGCTGACTTAATTAAAAGGCTGCTTTAATATCTGTGTAAGAACCTCAGGGGCAGCCCTGGCAGCAATCACCAGCAATTCACTACAAAGGTCAGTCACTGCCAGGGAAAAAAAAAAAAGAATCCTCCACTTTAAATCCCATTCTAGGATTTTACTTGTTCTTCAGAATATTTGCTGCTTTTCCTGCTGCTGAGAACTATCTCCAGAGAAACCCTGCTTTGCAAGAGGGGCTTTTACAGTTGTGATTAGTGCCTCAAGTGAGGGAGCTCCAAGAGGGGCCACACTTCTGAGCCCTGCCTCTGCAAAGAAACTCTCTGCTCTGGAGGGACTGCAACTGCCCTTCTCAGTTCCTCCAAATTCTCTTAGGCAAAAGGACTTTAGGCACTTCACTCCAGACTTCCAGACAGTTACTGTGCTGCCTGCAGCTCTATTGTCCTTGTAGGGACAGATATGGTAACACTAGTGTTTTTCTATGCCATGCTGTGATGATGGCAGTGCACTCATATACATCCTTCTCTCCACGGCTGCTCATCTCCATACAACACCTGTGGGGTAGGGAAATAGGATCTTCTAATTCCTTTCTTTCCCAGCCATGATGTGACACTGAGATGCTGGAAATGTTTGAAGCGTGTGCACTGGTATTTAGAACACATAAAGAGTCCACCTGATATTACTGACAGAGCACATCTGGCTGTTAATACTGAAACAGAGGCAAAGAGTGAAGTAACCCTAAAACTCACAAATAATTAGGGCCAGGAGGGCTCCCAAGGTGTTTTCAAATGCACCTGTAGCCTGTACATGTGGTTAAGATGATGTTGTGATTTTATTCACACTGAAACCACATTCACATAGGAAGGTGGGAGGGATATTTGGCTAGCAATAAATAACAGGACACATTAATTTGTGATTCTTGGTGGAACCTGCCCAGCTGTAGGTCTGTGTCTGACATATCAGGGCACAACCAGAGGTGTTAGTACAACCTGAGCCCCCAGATCTGAGGCTTGAGCCTTCCTCCAGTGACCTGCGTCCACAGCTCTGTTATAACATAGAATCCTAGAATGGTTGAGGCTGGAAGGGACCTCTAGAGCTCATCTGGTCCAACCTCCCTACACCAGCAGGGACATCTCTACCTAGGGCAGGCTGCTCAGAGCCCCATCAAGCCTGACCTTGAATGACTCCAGGGATGGGGCCTCCACCCCCTCTCTGGGCAGCCCCTTCCACTGATCTGTCACCCTCAGATTAAAGAACTTTTGTCTAATATCCAGCCTAAATCTCTCCTTTCCCAGCTTGAAACCTCGTACATCCCTCATACTAGGAGACCAGGGTAGGAACACATTGATTTAAAAGATACAGCAAAGCCCAGAAACCATTTTCCTGATAAATTCCATCCTTTTGCTGCTCGTTTGTGTTATTCTGCATATCCAATGAGCTGTCCCCTGCTTAACCCCAGCCCTGCACAGCCAGTAATTACTGCAGGTGTCACACCCTGGCTGGGCTGAAGATTTCTCTCTGTGTGTAAGTTCACCATGGGAAGAGGCCATTTTGACAGGAGCATGCCTGGAAATCCAATTTTACTGTCAGACTGATGCTACCAAAGTTCAGCCTCAAAAAGCAGATCGTACAGGAACAAAAACATACCTGTAAAACCAGAGATTCATCAAAATTACTCTAAATAACCTAGCAAATTTAGTTTATCTCATTTTCTCTGATCAAATTGAATTGTTGAATTATATCCCTGCTATAGAAATCAGAGAAATCTTCATCTTTCAAGTAGTGCAATGCACAATCTCTTCCCCAGCTCCCTAATTCTGCCAGTGGACATTGAAAGAGTACACTCCATTCACTGTAGGCAAATTAAAGAAATCACTTCTCATTTTAAATATTCAAACAAGTCCCTAAACAAAAAGCTATTCGGAGGGTGCTTGAAAAATGATGAGTCTGTGCCTGAAGGAAAAATACAGTTAAAAAAAAAAAAGAATCTCAAACTGTTCATCTTGAGCTTTGCATTTTAAAACAGAGAAAAGTAAAAATAAATTGTATATTAAATTAAGATCTCTCACCAATAAATGAATCAGATTAGATTGTAAAAAGACTGGACTAGAGATAATTTGACTAGGTTAGGTAGGTATTAATTGGTTATAGTTGAGACATATATTGAAAAATATAATTATAGCTGGTGTCTAAATTGAAAGGCTGACACAGCTCCTGCAGCCACCCATCCACAACTTTGCAACCTCACCCTGTAGCACAAGAAAATCAAAAGTTATGTGTCCTTGATCCAATCCACACCATCATTGTGCCTGTAAGCTCATATCTGCCTTGACAGACTCCTCGTGGCTGTGTCTGTCTCTCTCTATTTTTCCTTAGAACCCTATTTCTCCCTAATGCTTTAATACTCCACAGTTTTATTCACACTCTAACAGGCAAGAGCTGTTTGAGCATGTTTCAAAACCTTGGTGGCTGCTTGTGTGTCATGTTGTCACAGAGGGGCAGCTCAAAAAAAGCTCCCATTAAACTTCAGTTTTGCTGAAACCAGTCCTACCATTGTTGGAATCTAACTGGCTCCTCCTAACTAGCAACTTCATTAAAATCAATCCCAACATGCCTCATTAGCAAGTGAAAACACTGGTGCCAAGAACCCTGGCTGGAGGACAGAGGGGGATGTTTATTGCAGTCTAACTGCTTTCCAGATGTGTGGCTGATGTGGCTTTGCTGGGTCCAGGAGGATTTCTTGCAGACTTTCAGCTCCTGTGCTTCTCTGCCCTGGCTCTCAGCAACCAGATTTTTAATTGAATTTCATTCCCCAGTTCTTGTCTTTGGATGGCAATATGTAGATTAATTTCCTGTATTTATGGCTTAACCGCATGGGAACAGGTGGCATCAAAACTCAGCAACTTCCTCACACATTGTAATGCTCTGAACAATAAAACCTCTGTGGCAGAATAACCTCACCCTTCCTCCCCCCATTTAGCTGTAAAAATGCTCTTGTGTATTGTTGCCTTTGGGAAGGTGATGGCTTGAGAAGACTAAAAGGGTTAGAAACTCTCCATATTCACAGCGTGAACCAATTAGTGGGAGATAAAAAGGAAAATCCGCAGGTAATTCACCCACATCACGTAAATATTACAGAAATAACAACACTGCTGCTCCACCTGGCTTAATATTAAAGGGATAAACATATTGAAAGCCTTGAGAGTGTTGGATGTGGACATGGGAGCTGTGGAGAGACCCATGGGACCAGTGGTTGTGGGGGGGGTTCTGCAGCAAGGTGCCGGGCAAGGGAGACCCCAAGTTGCACATTTCACTTACTCCCTTCTTCATTGCTTGCTAAACTATGCTTCTGAAACATGAATTTATAAAATACCCTTCTCAAACCTTCATTTTATCATCAGTCCTCAGGTGTCTCAATACATGTTGGGGAGGAAGGAGAAGAAGCTGCTTCTTTGTGTCTCCAATTGAATCAATTTGCTTTGGAGCTCCCATTTTTTAATCATTCCCCAGTTGGGAGCTGGCAATGCAAGATTTCAGGCTGGTTTCAGCACTGATGATGGGAGATTTATAAGGGAGATATGGACAAGATCTATTGCTACAGTAACCCCAGGAACATGGAGTGATTTTGATTGGAACATACACATTTCTTCAAGTCGGTTCATGACATTTTATCAGATTTGCTTCTGTAAAGAAAGTTTTCATATTATAACTAAGCCATTTTGCTGTTGCTGTGGTAACTACAGCCCCAGTTAAAAAAAGGTAACTGCAGAATAAATGCAATTGCTGTGTCAAACTCATAGCCAAGTTTTCTTTATTATCTAAAAACAAGGAAAGAGCGGTGCTAGAAATATAAATGAATTAAAATTCAACAGCAACAGCAGTTGAAAGTCCAAAATTAACACTCAGCTTTTCAATTCACTGTCCATCACCAGCTGCCTGTCTTCCACTTGAGTTTTAGTGGCTTAGTGTTACCAGCTGCTATTTGGAGGTTTGAAACCATCACCTGGTTTTTGATGCTCTGACACCCCAACTTATTTCCATTCCAGAATTTCCCAGCCACAAAGCATCAGCTTAGTGATCTCACTGAGCTGAATGATTTTTGGTACTACTTTGCTTTAAGGAAACTATATTCACTGCAGATTAATTTTCTCTAGCTTGTTTTCATTTAGAAATACTCTGCTTTGCACTTGTTCTCTATTTTCATGCCCAAGTCTCAAATCACTGCACAACATGGGGCAAAACCCTGTGCATAAACTCCTGGCTGCATCAAAAGGGGTTGAGGCTTTTTCCATTACCTTCAGTGGAGTCAATATTTACCCAGAGTTTCCAAATTAAAAGAAATATCAAGAAAGCACAGAAATCCTGTGAGTTTATCCTAAGTCTAGTAGTAAATCAGACCTTATGCAGGAGTAGAAATTTTGTGGCATTCTCTTCTGAAATAGGGCAGTGCCTTAGAGCATTACCTACTATAGGTGGGTTATGCATTAAAAGCTCAAGAAAATCATAATTGCAAAGAAACTTGCCAGAAATAAGTCTATGCAACCAGGATGACTAATTACTATTATAATAACAGCAACCCAGAACAAACTTAGCACCAGATCTCCCCTATACCCATGACCATACAGAGACAGTCCCTAAGAAAATCTTGTTAAATCAGGACTGAAAGGAAAACTAAGACAAAACAACATGTTCAAAAAGGTGCATTAGAGCCAAAAAACCCCAGGATCTTTCTCTGATTGTTTTCTCATCTGGGTAGAGGTAAAAGGGCTGGGGGTGAATGGGCAGGAAGGCTGGAATAGTGACTGGCAGAGCTGCCCTCTTAGAATATTCCAAATCAGAGCTGAAATCAAGTCTAGAGGCATTTAATGCTCACGCCTGCTCTCACTCAGCAGAACTTACACCGTGGCATGACGTTTGAGGAAGAAAAGCTGTTGAACAGCAGCCCCCTCTGGAACCAACACCATCTCCTTTTATCAATGTTATTTCCCTTGATTAATCATTTGGTATTTGAACTTGTTCAACAGTGATGGTTACAGTCAATACATGCTATTTTACAGCCTCCATTGACTCCCGTATGCAGATGATTTTTTTCTTAGAGTGTATGACAATAAATATTGCATTCAGAGCTATGAGATTGCTTCCAGTTCCTAGAAATGGGCTGTTGCATGTGGTTATAGTATCTGCACATGGGTATAATATCTGCACATGGTTCTAATATCTGCCCAACAGAGCCCTCCGGACAAGGTGTGTTATGTGCAAGATTCAGCCCCAGCTTTCTGCTTTTAGCCTGCTAAAAAAGTTATTTTCCCTTTGGTTCTGCAGGACCTGCCTGGAAGGGTTTGCACACATGTCCTGTAATGACACCAGTTAATTGCAGGGTGGCTGAAATAATGCATGAGGCTCTGGGAACGAGACCCGGGAAAGGTCACGGGCTCCCTCATTATCTCTTCGCTTCCTTTTGTTCCTCTGCTCTGCCCTTTGTCATCCTGAGAAGATGCTGCTGAATGCTAATACCAAGGTGCTTGGCATCCTCTTCCCCAGCCATGTCAGCATAATTAATTAGGGTGGTAGAACAAACACCAGCTCACACAGGTCAGGTAAACCCATTTTGACACCAAAGGCAGAGGAGCCCCAGCAGGATGGCACAAAGGACCTAAACACGTTGCCAGGGCTCAGTAAACAGTCAAATACAACAGCTGGAAGGAATGGGAGGAAACAAAGAGAAATTCAACCTGCCTGTGGCTGGAAATGTGCTCTACTGTGGAGTCACCTCCTGGGAAAGATGCTGGGAACCAGACTAACTGGAGGCTTGAAGCTCTCCACAGGCAGTTAGACCTTGCCTTGGGGCACAATGTGAGCACCAAGTAGTGAATGAAAGCTTTATGGCTCATTTTCCTTTTCCCTCCTGTCTTGCTGACTGTCAGCAAGATTGGCACTGCAATATTTTTCCTCCTGGTCTGATTTCTCCCAGCCCTTACCACTGCCTGCAAACCCTTTCTGGGGACTCGGTTAAGTAGAACAAAAGCATTAATTTGTTTCTCTTCATCCTTTCACACAGACGCACGTACCCACGTTGCAAAAAGGTCATCAGAAATCATGCAGCCTTTAACAGTGTACAGATTTCTTTTTGCATCTTCAGTGAACCCGAGGCTGGAGCACAGGCTCACACCCCCCCACACCACCTCTGTGATTAATACCAGGCTGCCGAGGTTACAACCTTGGAGGCAGAAAGCCTGCTAGGGCTGACAAACGGGAGCAAATGCTATTGCTGCTACAAGAGGTGAGGTGTGCTGGGACACCAGGATCCCTCCCCAGTTAACACTGGTGCCTACAAGACCTGCTGTGGCTGAATTGGGAGCTGATCAACACAAGGAAACACTCCTCCAAGTCAGAAGTGACCCCGACAGCCAGACAGTTGCCCTGCTGGGAGGATTTGAAGCAATAAAACCCTTCCCCAGTGCCTCTCCAGCTGCACCATTAGCTTGTCCTCACTTCACAGTTCAGCCTAATTAGAGCAGCTTTTCCCCAGCACCCACCACCTCGCTCAGTCTGGGTGTCAAACTGGCACTTGCTGGGGTGGAGAGTAAAACACTTAATGAGGGAACCTGCCTCAGCACCCAGACTGGCTCACTCAGGTGTTTCTTCACCAGTTATGAAGTCGTTCAGCTTTGAGTCCAGCCAACATTAAATGCTTTTAACGTGGCAGCAGCTCAGATGCTCTTTGCCTCCGTGTATCAGCCTAAAACACACAGTGCCCAGGAATAACTGGGGTGAGTGGAGGGTTATAGCAACACACAATTCCCCCTGCAAAACAATTATGCTTCAAGAGCCAACCTAAGGGCCAAAAAACATCTCCCCACCATGGATAGTATTTTATTTTCTCTTAATTGCCCTGTGGAAGGAAGGAAAAATTGCTTTCAGTGTACAGGAAAAGTGAGCTGCTAGTCTCAATTGTAGTTTTTCAAACTTTCTCTCTTATATAAGCTGAAGCTTGGGGGAGGAATGCTAATTCCTGGCTCTCTCCTATGCCTGATCAAATCTAATATTTTAAAATAGAAACTGTAAGCGAAACAACTTCAAATGTCACAATGTTTGCTTTGTGGTATTAATATATTGATTCCTACGTCCTTTGACACACGACGAGCACGATTCCATTGATGGAGTGGAAAAGTACATTTCTGATTGCTTTAAATGTCAATATGGTTAAAATGCTACACCTGATAGCATGCCAAGACATGATAAATCCCTTCCCTATGCATCAGAAACGGGTTGTGTGTGTGTAGGGGAGAGTAGAACTGCTTCTGAGACCTCACAGCTGAAGGAAAACATCTGAAATAGGAAAGCCTGAAGGGACAGCTCTGAATTTTGCTGTCATGTCTTTTCTTTAGCAGACCAGGCTGTCTCAGAGTAGAAGAAATTGAGATTGAAGCAGAGAATGGACAAACTCGGAGCTAAATCATATTAACCAATGGAACAACCTAAGAGAAAGGAACAGTTAGTCCTTGTAGATAGAAATGAGAAGAGAACCAAGTCTTTAGTGCCTTAGGACAGAGGGAAGAAGACCAACAACTGCTAAGTATTGCTGGTGAAACCCACCTACTTCACCTGGCAGAAGGGTTGTAGGTACCAACGCTATTGACATGATGATTTTTCTTATTAAGAGATGAATTTTGATTTTCAGGGTCAGCTTTGACCACAGCATTTAGATCTCCCTCGAAAATCCATTAGGATGCTGTAAGACATCAATGCAAAGCATCCACATCAACCCAGGGCTGTGGAAACAGGAGATATTTCCTTTTGCAGTTGTCCTCACTAATACAGTTTTCCTTTCTAATACAGTTGTTGTAGAGGTCCACATCTCTATTTCTGCAGCTAGAGAGGCTCTAGCACAACTTCTCCATAAGCTGAGCTCTGGAGGAATTTATTTCTCCCTCTCCAAAAGATGCTTTTCAGTTTCAGGCAAAAATGGGTTTGTCACCGGGATGGATTTGATAGTTAGATAAATGTGTTTTATCAACGGAATGGATTAGGCTGTTTGCATTTTGTCACCACAATCTCAATCCATCCTGCCAATAAAACATATTTCATCAAAGCTTTAGGCCACCCTGCTAACAGAATGTGTTTTGTCAACAGCCTAAATCCAGCCTGTCAACAAAATCCATTCGGAAGGAAAATAACTCAATCTCTCCTGTCAACATCAGGAGTAAAATCTTGGATGTTAGTGGATGAAAAACAAAACCAAAGCCCCACAGTTAACCTCCCATATTTTCAGGCCAAAATAAGACAAACACAAAAATATCCATCAACTTAGCATATGTAAATGGAAACAGTGGGGAACATTAAATAGTGCATTAGCATTGCCTGGTGTGGTTGGGACGGGATCAAGCTCTGGAAGGGTCCAGGCTGCAGCCTGAGCTTCTACTGCCTCAATCTCAGACCTGAGCATCTAGATCCCAGTGATGCTGAGTACTAAATATGTATTTATTAAGAAAACCCAAAGGCTCAGTAGGCAAATGACAAAACTTCACAGAAGACTGAGACCCAGAAAGCTGATTTCTTTGCTGGCAGAAAATCCCAGTGATAGAAACACAAACAAAATCATGTTGTGGGCTCCATCCTGCCCTTTGTGCTTTAATTAGAACTTGCAAATTAAATAGCCTGATCCACCTGTGAGTCAGTCCCATTATTCCAGGGCTGTACCTGGTCATGCTGCAGCCCCTGGGAAGGGCAGAGCAGGTCCTTTGAACAAAGATCACACCAGGGCAGCCAAGGAGCCTCTTGGAGGAAGCTTCAGTGCAGCTGGAAACCTTCTAAGATCAGAGGCATATGAGTAGAAAAAGAAATATGTTGAGTTTTGAAGGATGCACAGAATCAAGGTGGTGTCTGCACACACATTGATGTGTAATTAGAATTATATGAGCAATTAGAGGCCACCATCATTGCTGTGCTCCTGCAGAGAGCTGACTCATGGCACTGGGGTTTTGTCCCTCTTCACCTCTCAAGAAGATAAGGTCCATTTCCAAAAGGTATTAAAATAGTCTCAAAGCAAAGCTGCAGATGTTAAACTCTGATAGCTCCAAGTCCTTTAACTGCAAAAAAGGCCTGTCCCCCTGCTCTCTGTGGTGAATATTAGCAATAGTTTTAATTTCAAGCCCTAAATTGATAAAGATTAATTGTTTTCCTAAGAGTCAGATAGATTTCTTAAAGGTGTAGTGGCTTTGAGATGCTGCAAGTGAGCCTGATTTTCCTACAGCACAAGCCATATGCCTATTTTCAGTCTCTTTGAATAATCTCGAATAAATAAAGGACCTTTTAAAACCTTATATGAACTTCCTTTTCTTTGGAGGAAGGCTCCATATTGTGATATATGCACATATTGTCACTACTCATGACTGTGGCCATGAATGCTTGAAGGAGCATCATATAAAACATTGAGCTTGTTCTTTTTGCCAGGATAATTCATTTTTAGGGATATTAGAAGCTGGATGCAAAATAGCTAATTAATTTATTATCATAGTGACTTAATATGCAATTTACTTTTTTTCCTTTCAAACCCTGGCTCATAAAGTAATTTTAAAAGACAAGGAAAATTTGAAGTTTATTTTTAAATGACATGTTTGCTTGTAAGGGAAGAGCAGCTATTGCAGACCCTAAAGCCTTAAAAACATCAAAAGGCAAAAGGATTTTGGAATATATTACTTGACTAAGCATTCACATAAAGTAAAGCAGTTGGTTTAAGTCATATCTCTTGGAATTGATAACATCAGAATCAGCTTAAGCAGGGGAAGGTAAGAGAGGAGGTGGAAGACATTTAGGAATCAAAGGCAGATAAAAATCTAACAAGTCATATCTTCTTTTAATAACTAAACAGAATATGCAAATACACCATCCTGGGGCCATTACAAAGCAGGTTTCATTCTCTATCTCAGCCTGTCCCAACTCTTGATGTAAGTACAAAGAAAAGGAAAGAAAACCATGTGTTGTGAAAGATGCTTTTGAGGACTGGATGCTCAATTAGAAATTCATCTCGAGCAGCAAGATGCCACATAGATCACCCCTACTTAAGAAAATGCATCATCAAATCTTCTCAATTTCTCCAGCCTCTCTCTACTGCAGGTGAAATTCCTGCTATTTGAAATCACTTCAGCCTCTCAGCAAAAGGAGCCTTCCCTTCCTCCAGATGGTCTCTGCTAATTATCAGCCCTTTGAAGGTTCTATTTTGGGACATATTGTGAAGGGAAAGGATTCCTTTTAATTGTGCGAAAGAGAATAATAAAATTATCTCCACGGGGCATTCCACAAGGTGGGGGGTTGCACCTACAAAATGATCTTAAGTGTTTAATGATTTACTGATGTAGCTGCGTTGGCTTTCTAGGCTTTTTAATTTGGTTTAATATGCATCATCCTGTCTTCCAGCCCCTTGATTACACCACTCGCCTTGATCATCTACAACTTCAGAGCAGCTTCGGAGGCTCTTCCCCAGCTCTGTTTCATGACACTTGGCAAATAGATATGAACAACAGCAGTAGGTATTTATTTTTCCTATTAATAGAGGGCTTGGATCTTGCGTTGTGACCCCTGCAAATGGGATGCTGCACCCTCATCAATAACAGGACTAAGATATTCAGGACAGGGATCATCTATTAATTACCTGTGCAGAAATTCATAGCACTGCAGAAATGTTGTCCTCATCTGAGCAAAATAAATGGCTCCTCTGCCTGCCAAGTTCTCACTAATCCATTGACAGCTTTGCAGAGTGACTTCGACTCTCTCTTATTAAATTCTTCTAGACGTAGATTCACCCATCCTCTAACTTGTTAACAAGGGATGTTGTTCAGACCCACCAGGAACATCAGAGCTGGCCTGGCCACTAGGAGTACAAAGCTCATTTGGTGCCAGGTTCTCAGTCACACTGACAACGTGAAACAAAAGGGAAAATCTGTGTCCAATTCTGGAGCCCCCAGGACAAGAAAGATCTGGAGGTGCTGGAACATGTCCAGAGAAGGACCAAGAGGATGCTCAGAGGCTGGAGCACCTCTGCTACGAGGAGAGACTGAGAGAGTTGGGGTTGTTCAGGCTGGAGAAGAGAAGGCTCCCAGGGCACCTGCTGGTGGCCTTCCAGGATCTGAAGGAGGCTACAAGAAAGCTGGGGAGGGACTTTTGAGGCTGTCGGGTAGTGGTAGGACTGGGGTATATGGGTCAAAAGTAGAGGTGGGGAGATTGAGCTGAGAGGTTAGGAAGAAGTTGTTGCCCAGGAGGGTGGGGAGACACTGGCCCAGGTTGGGCAGAGAGGTGCTGGAAGCCCCATCCCTGGACATTTGGAAGGCCAGGCTGGCTGGGGCTGTGAGCAAGTGATGTAGTGGGAGGTGTCCCTGCCATGGCAGGGGGGTTGGAACTGGATGAGCTTTAAGGTCCCTTCCAACCCTGACAGTTCTCTGATTCTATGAAAATCAAAAATCAGTAGCACTGCAAAGCACAGTGATGAGCTGTCACTGTTACAGTTCAGACAAAAACCATCAGAAGGAGGTGGTGGGGTTGTGTGCCTGGGTGCATAATGTATATACATTATATACCCATTCCATCACCTAATACATTCCATCTACATGCACCAGCATTTCTAAAAACAAGCAGATAATTCCAGGGCTACTGTGAAGAGACTAATTCCTGTGACAGCACAGAAAACTCTCCCACTGAGGAGCAGTGAAAGGCTGGCTGGGACAGTCGAGCATCAGACAGTTTACTAATTGAACAAGGTACTAATTAAAACCTTGATGAGCTGGATAACCCAGCTCCACAGTGACAGGCACTTAGTCCAACTGTATTTTTCTTTTAGTACCAATGGATTGTCTCAATCCTGAGTCCCCCACTCTAATGGGTCTCACCCCACCCAATTCCAGATCCACCTTCATTTTCATGGGCTTCTTTTCCAACAGGTTTGTGACACGTGGAATTTAAAACCCCACCTGGTTCTGGAGAGACATCACTCCCATCCCACATGGGGACAAACCACACAGTCCTTGTCCAGCCTTTAACTCATTGAGGACTCAGCAAAGGTGTCCTCAGCTTTTAGCACCACACAGCACTATTTGTTCCTGGTAGCTCTGAGGAGCTCCAGGCTGACAGGAACCAGGGGTTTAGTCCTGTGTTGGCTGCCACAGCTTTACGAGGGTTTGAGCAGCATCTGAAGAAAGGAGAATTTTTATTTCCCCAGTGAGCACTTGGCTGACATTCAGCCTCTATCCTACACTGTGATACCTCTTGAATCCCCACTGAAATGCTGGGATTTACAGGCCACTGGAAGGGGTTGACTACAGGAGAAAACATTGGGCTGTGGGCCATATATAATATATTTATATTAAATACTTGGACTGTAACTTTTTCCAGGCCAGAAATGTGTGTGCACAGCAACCTCTATAATGGAGCCCTTGTTCCACTTGGTCCCTCTCTGACCTGTAGCACCCTTCAAACTACAACTGCAATCCCCCATCACCATATTTCCACAATATTTCAAATTTTAAAAAGCCCCACAAAGGAATATATTCATAATCAAGTAGAACAAGTAGATTATTTTGCTTTTAAGAACTTACTTCTAGCTCGTACTGAGCACCTGTGTGTTTCTAATGCAGGATTTCTCTATTTGCATTTTTATTAAAACCTTATCAGGTCTAATGCCCCCATTTGTCATGGTACAATTATATAAAACTGGAGATTAGGCAGGGTCTTACACATCCCATTTTTTAGGGGTTTTATCACGCCCTTGTAGTGCTGGCATTTATCAAGTCAACACCAAACAGCCTCTCTGCTATCATAAAGTGCTAATGGTTCCTTTGCTCCTCCTGCCTCTTGCCTTTGTTTTCCCATTGATGCTCCCTTGACAAAGTGCTTCTCAATAAGATCAGAGCTGCCATTAGAAAAAAATCAGCCCTGTGATTTGTCCTGGGCATCTGGCTGGAATAGACTCCGATTAGAAGTTAACTCAAATAGAAAACATCCAGATAAGACACCAAAGGAATTGCTCGTAGCCTTTAATCCTAGCAATTTAAAAAATGGAAACAGCAGGTATATCATTCATGGGAGCTTTCTCCACAAGGGCAGAGGATATTGTGTGCCCCTGCAAAATCCATAGCGTTCATTCAGAGTTCTGAATCATCTCAGCTTAGTCAAATACCTCTTTTCTGGGGGGGAAAAAAAAAAAAAAAGCTCTGTGATGCTCTTTGCTGTCTGTAAACAAAACCCTGTGCCTGTCATGCTCTCCTGGAGGAGGGATTCAGCAGCATAAATTCACCCTTTAATTGGGATCCTGAACCACAGCTTGGAAATTGTGGCTGCTTTCTATTAAATGCATTTCAGCATTGCTTGTTAGACACTAAATTAAAAGCCCTTTAAATCTAAACACAACAGGAGCAGCACCCGAGCTGCCTTCACTCCATTTCCCAAGGCACCAGGAAACTCAAGAGGTTATTTCAACCTCCACAGACCCTCCCAGCACTTCTGTCCTCTCTGAAGACACCGTGCCCCCATCCTTGAAGAAAAGTTTACTCAGCACTGGAGTGTCAAGCTTCTATTTTAAATCCTAATGTCATTTTTAATCGACTGCTGCACTGGTGCCAGGACAGAGTGCTCCTGCATGCCAAACCCTGCAGGAGGGAGAGGGGGAAGGAGCTCCTGCTGCCACCTCATGCCCAGGCAACCCCTGCCCTCCTCTGATCACCACAGGGACTCCCAGCATTGTGCACAGGCACAATCAGAGTCAAAACAGGGTGTAAAACATCCCAGGCTGAGCCACACACCAAGGTTTTTATCCTACAGGATGCTCCTCCCTATAGAGGAAGGGTTTTGCTTGGTACGTGGCTGTGGGGTTTGGAAATAAATGCAAAGAAATTGCTTGCTCAAAGTCCTGCTGCTCTGCAAGGGGAGGACAAATAGAGTAGGCAGATGCCAGGAGCTCTGGGGAACAGAGCTCTGAGCATGTGAAGTGCCTTTGGAAATGTACCCAGCAAGATGTAAGATAAGGCAGTGGCCAGGGATCCTCCACAGGGAAACACATGCTCAAGCTGAGGCTCTTTTCTGGAGGGTTCATGCTGTTAACCTTAAAACAATTCAAACCCAAGTGTAATACCCAAAAGTCTGAACTCCCAGCGAAGTCAATGGGGAAGCTTGAACTGAAATTATTAAGGGAAGAGCCGAGGGGCCCCAATTCCCCTTTCAGTCTGCTGTGACTCCATTAAACTCAAAGGAGTGAATCCCAGGTGGATGAGGAACTGTCTTTATCTGTGGCCTGCCTGCCCTGTATCAAAGGAGGTACAACAAGGGATGGCAGCAACTGTCTCGTGTGGAACCTCTGCCAGCTTGCTCCCAAACTTGCTTGGTTCAGAGAGCAAAGACCCGTATTGCCAGGAGCTGGAAATAGCTGAACACACTAAATATTTCAAAGTGCACCTCTACAGATAGATAGCAGCATTTTTATTCCTGAATTCTCCAGGGAAAGGGACACCTCTCACCTGAGCTATTACCTGAGCTTAATGAAAGAGAGGAGTGGAGGGGGAAAAGCAAGAATGTGTCTCTCAGTTTTTGAGTGTCCTTTTATCCTTTCAGGGAATCACATTAGAGGCATTGGGCAGAGCCACACGGTAAAATGATGAAGAGCTGCCTCCTCTCCCTCTTTCCTTTCAGCTCAGAAACCATTTATTAGTTGCATGCAGTGGCTTTCCTGGATGGAGAAGAGATGCAAATCACTCCATGGCTGGCAAAGAGCTTCCAACTGATGGGATTGGGCAACAACATGAGCTGACATCTCTTCTGTCTTCTCATTTCAGTTACAAATGCTGCTATTGTGGTAATTTATTAACTTACATTCCCTTGAACTTCAACTGTCACCTCCCCTAATTCCTGCTCCCACCCAACCTCTTGAGTTCTGCAGAAAGACTTTCCATGGCAGCAAATTCTATTGCACCCCCCCAAAAAAAATCAAAGAAATCAATGCAGGTGTTTTGAAGCAAACAGTGGCTAAATCATTGGGAACAACCTCCCTTGGCATGAAATATTCTGAGCAGCAAAGCCAGTTTCTAGCAGCACAGAGGAAAAGAGGCTTAACAACCCCAGCATTAGGTTTCCAGCACTGTAAAAGCTGGTCAAATAATGGACAAATTTATGCAAGTCTAAAGTCATTTGGTGAGAGATGGGGAGGATTAAGCCCTGTTGAATAAGTTATCCTGTGCAGAATGTATTTCAGCCTCACCATCCTGCTCCACAAATAATGGACAGATTAACTGGCTACATTTTGCATAATGCATTGTTTCCTAGGCTTGTAAACCACCCCTTTAACATGCACAAAAAAACCCTCCCGTGCTTAAAAATCTTTATCTTCACAAAAGAACACAATAAACCTAATCTGCATCACGGCCTAAAATGGATTTATTAAACTCTATTAAATCTCCATGAACACTGTTTGTTCAGTGCACTTTAATATCCTTCATAAACAGAGTGCAATAAATTGACCTGAGGCTACTCTGAATCTGGATGAGAATTAACAGTGGGGTTTAATTAATCCACGCCGTGGTAAAAATTTCCACTAATTAAAAAAAAAAAAAGTTTTTTAAAGACTTTGGAAGTTTGTCTGCAATGTGGGAGTCAGGAGCTGGATCTTAAATCCCTTACATGTTGGAGAACATCTACTTTAAGACTGGCTTTCTTCTGCATTATTGTTATTATTAGTGTTTCTATTATTAGTGTTTCTATTATTAGTGTTTCTATTATTAGTGTTTCTATTATTAGTGTTTCTATTATTAGTGTTGTATGGGTCCTCAAGTTTTAGATAAACCCAGCATTACCTCTGGATACTATCAAGAAGAGATGTTGAAGAGATGTGAGGTTCTAAACCAAAATCAGAAAAATTATATTTTCAAATACAGAATTGAAGAGTCATATGATTTATTTTCTATTAAATATATTCTATTTCCTTCACTATATATATAATATATTCCTTCATAAAAACACACAAGTGAAATTTTCTGGCTCAGGCCACACCTACCCCTACTATTTTTATCTAAGGTGGATTTTTGTTATTTAAACCCCACACTTTTATGCATATAGTGTACTCCAAACTTGCTTTTGTTGCTGTTTCTCCCAGGACCGTGTTAATACATATTAAACTGCAGAATATTTTTTACTGAGAGGCAAAATGCATACGCATTATTCTAATGCCTGTTGCACTCTGGAATATTTTCACATAGGAGTCTTTGTTATGCCAAAGTCATGTAGAAGCTGCTGACCATAAATGATCTGCAAACACCTTAATGTATGAGAGACCAGAGTCCTCTGCCTGCCACTGAATCCCAGTCACACCAATTCCCCATAAAGGGAACAAAGCCATTTTTCTTACCTTCCTGCCTCCTTTCTCCTCCCACACCAAATAAATTCGAGTTATTTAAGTGAATTAAAAGCTCATAAATCCTCACCTGAGGAATGGTACAAGAAAACACTGTGCTTAAGTTATTTAGAAATATGATATTAGGCCTTCTGAGGTTTGGGTATTTATTGGATTCTCTGCCTTAGTGCTCTGGGTATTTCATGAATATCATTACCCCATGGCTAAGGGGATGGTTCAATGACTGAGTGAACCTTTAACAACCCCTCACGTTCCTTTCTGGTGGTTTTGGCATCTTGAAAGGAGAACAACAAGAGGCTCCATAAATTGTGTAGGGTCTCAACAAGTCCAGAAGCAGAGAAAAGTAACATTTCTGATGTACAGAGTTAGGAATCTTCTCAAAACCCTCCCCAAAACCTCAACTCAACCCCAAAGTTCCTCAGCTTCTCCTCCAACTCCACCAGTGACAACTTTCATCCAAAGCAGAACATTTTAAACCTATGTATCCATGAGGGTTAATTGTCCACAAGACATCACAGCTCGTTTCTACAAGAGTTAGTTGCAAGAGATGATAAAAACCCAACTTATTTACAGTGCTCCAAAGTGGTCTTCTCCTGAGGGGGTGATTGTCAACATCATGTTGTTCCCCATCCAAATAACACCCTTACCTCCCAAGTCAATACAAGGCTGAATAAGAGCAAAATAAGAGCAGATTTCAAGAGGTTGGTTTGATAAATACTTTCTAAAAAGAAAAAGGTTGTTCACTCAACCTTTCCCAGATTGGCTGGGTGATTCTAACAACCCATTTCATCGCTGTCCCCCACCTGGAAAAATAAAAAGAGCAAATCAAACTTCCTTTTTACCTCTCATTACCTTGTCTGGGAGTCCTTTGGAGCCAGAGTCTGCTTCTTGATGTGCCTCTGAATGCAGATGGAGCCCTTGTCTGTGCCGCAGCATCTCTACGTTAATGGGATACAATGAGCAAGCACGCTCTGGAAATGTTCACACATATTTTTTTCCACACTTTAACTCGATTTTTGTCACTAGAAACAGGCTGCTTGGAGTACCCGGAGTGAATTTCCATAGCAGAGGCCTGATAAGCAAATCATTTGCTGGAAGAAAATATCCAAATGCCAACTCCAGCTCCTAAGACAGCAGATGAAATGGGGAAGAGCTGGAGAATGAGCCATCTTCATACAACATTGAGCTGCCAGGAGGCTCCATCAAGGTTTTTATAGTCACCTCCTTGGTATTTAAATGAGCAAGATGTGCAAAACCAGAGAGAACAAAAGGCTAATTGCCTTAATTTTACAGGAGCCACAGCTGAGATCCCCACCTGACCCTGATCACTTCCACTTGAGAATTAAAAAAACCCCAACAAACCCCCCAAAATCCCCAAACCCCAGAACTAGGTTAATTGCCACCTTTTTGTCTTGCAGGGTTATTTTTTTAAGCTCTGTCAGTGACCTTATTATTTCATATATCAACCAAACCAACAGTGGAACTGCCACTTGCTAAGGCAGCATCTTTGCCCTTGCACAAACTGTTGGTTGGGTGTCAAACACCATATTTCTCAAATCCCTCGTCTGCCAGGTTTTAACTCAGAGCCTTCACATTGCTAATGCTCCCAAACAAGCTATTTTATACACATTTTATAATAAATGCTCACTGACAGATATTAAGCCCCCACTGGTAGGTAGCTTAATCGATAGGCAGGTCTCCAGCAGTCTGTATAGCAAATTATAGCTGGCATTTAATAGAACTACAAGGCAGAAATAGCTTGAACACACCAGTCGGTATTTTAAAGCGACATAATAAATTCACTGCTACCCAGTTACACGTCAATTAATAGCACTAAACATTTTTAATGTATTAACAAAGAGATTTGGGCAGTAAAAGTCAGTTTAATTAAAATAGCAATGAGGCTTTAAATGGCCGGTATTTGAAAATTCACCTGATCTTTTGAGTCCTTCCAAAAGGCCCTTTAACTAACCCGTAACTGCCTCATAAAATTTCAACTGCAGGTAAAATTAAAACATGCACTTGCAAATATTGCTACAAGGATGTTTGACTCCGGGTCAGGGCAGAACACAACAGCCCCAAAGCAGCACAATTAACCAAAGAGCTGCTTCAGAAGCTGTAGTATTGTTATTATTTGACAGGAGCTGGACTTGAAGCAGTTCCCTGCACAAATGGAAATCAGAGAATCATAGAATCGTCAAGGTGGAAGGGACCTTAGAGATCACCCAGTCCCAACCCCCCTGCCATGGCAGGGACACCTCCCACTACATCAGTTGCTCACAGCCCCAGCCAGCCTGGCCTTCCAACTGTCCAGGGATGGGGCTTCCAGCACCTCTCTGCCCAACCTGGGCCAGTGTCTCCCCCCCCTCCTGGGCAACAACTTCTTCCAAATGTCTCATCTCAATCTCCCCCCCTCTACTTTTGACCCATTCCCCCCAGTCCTACCACTGCCCCACAGCCTCAAAAGTCCCTCCCCAGTTTCTTGGAGCCCCTTCAGATCCTGGAAGGCCACCAGAAGGTGCCCTGGGAGCCTTCTCTTCTCCAGCCTGACCAACCCCAACTCAAGGCAATTATTCAATTTATAACCTCATAAGTGGCTCCTCCTCTGTGTATTTACCCAGCAGTTGTGGCTGCCTGGGCTGTACTATTCAGGAGGAAAAAAAAGCAAACAGGAGGATGGGAGAGCTGTGGCACCTGTTGACATGTGAATATTAAAACAGAGAAAGGCAAGAATAACAGGCCAGCCTTATCTTGACATAGGCTTTTAACACAGAGTTGCCTCCAGGATTATTATGACCCTCTCAGAGATGCTGCTTTTTTTTTTTCACTGGCAGTTTCACACTTTGCAACTTGTCTCTTTGTTTACTCCCCGAGCCCCAAACAAAACATTTACAGGGGCACCAACCCAGTATTTTTCCTCGGAGAGCTTTACCTTCAACAATGTCAAAGGAGACATATTTACAACATCTTGCTTTTTATTCTTGAGCCCCTTCACATGGAGATTTCAAGGAGCTGAAGTAAGAACAGAAAAGCTTTCCATGCTCCAGGACTAACAAATGATGCTGGTGGATTTAACATCATTTTCCTGCCACTGCCTCATTAGCCAGGACCCCAAATTAAATCTCTCTGAGCATCTTCTTGTAGGGGGGTTGGACTAGATGACTTTTGGAGGTCCCTTCCAACCCAAACCATTCTAGGATTCAATGATCTCCACTTTGACACTCATGCTCTCTCCCATCTAATCCCTTCTCACCCATCAGCAGCTGCTGATGCCCAGAAATATTTGTCTGTGCTAAGGGCAGACTTCAGTAGCTTTGCTGCCAACACCAGAACTGCTCAGAGCTGTTGTAATGGGGAAAAAAGAAGAAGAAAAGAAGAGAATAAGAATAAGAATAAGAATAAGAAGAAGAAGAAGAAGAAGAAGAAGAAAGGAAAGGCTAATTGGAATAAAGGATAATCAGGCAGGACTTCCTCCCATCCATGTTACCATGGCAGGTATATCCTAAATATATATATCTCTGAGCTGCTCAGACCTTTCAGTCCTGGTTCCTCCCAAGCAGCAAATCAAAGCCAAACGGTTGCTTTTGTATAAAACCAGTGGGGATCAATGGATTTTATGGGGCCATCTGAGTCAGCTTGGCCTCTGCAGCTGTTCCTAGAATGTCTATTCTGCCTATTCCTGCTGTGCCTGCACTCCTGTCCCAGCCAAATGTTCACTGAATTCCTGTCTAGGCTCTGGTTTGTGTTAAATCCTAGAGCTGCTAACACTAAATCTGAATATCTACTCTGATTTACTTTCATTTTGAGCAGCAATCAAATTAAGCCTGACTTTTACTTTACTGCCTCCAGGTGGGCACCCATGGCTGGGTCCTCTCCCTTCAAGCAGGAGGTGTGTAATCAAATGGAGTTAGGCAGGGATTGATATTCTGCATCCCCTGTAATTATGATATTAAAGGTCTGGCACATTGGTTGCTGTGAAATGCTGTGTGATTGCTAGAAATGCTATTTATTTCCTCTTTTGGAGTGGGGTGAGAAAGGCCAGTGATGGGTTATAGGAGCCACCAGCCCTTTGCTGCCAGCCTTTGGGGTGCACTTTTGGTGTTTACATGTAGTTTTAATATTCCTATTGCCTGGCCACTCATTAATCCTTAACTGTGCCTGGGCCTAACAGGCTGTATATTGGTACAGTTCTATAATAATATACCCTCATTTATCATGCTGCTGACATCTGCAGCTACTTGAAGTGATGTGAGAAACAAAAGTGGCTTCAAACCATCGTGGAAGCTGCTGTTCCTACAATGCTGTAATGGGGATTTTCCCAGTGCTGAGACATCCCAGTATTCCCACTCCTCTGGCCAGGCTCCAGTCTCCTTCCAGTTTAACAGTACTGGTGGCAGCTCTTCATCCCTATTTATGTATCTCATTCTCTCCCCTCCACCCCTTGCAGACAGAAAACACCATAATCTAGGGCCTTATCTACACTTGAAAGTTAATTCAAGGTTAGAGTTGGGCATGAATTTAAAGAGAAATAGATATTCTTTAATAACCATCCAGAGATAGCTCCTCTAGAATAAAAGGGCTTGCTTCAGTTTAATACACTTCCTTTAATCGCTAATCCTAACCAGGTGATTAGCTCTTTATTAACACACTGCAAGCACATCTGAACCCTTCAAAAGCCATTTCTCAGAATTCCCTGGATAATGAGTGTGGCAGCAGCCTGTAATTAAGCTCCAAGTGAGAGAGGTGTTGAGCCTCGCCGGGGGGAGCTGGTGGCAGCCTGAAGCTCCCCTCTAAGTCCCAGGGTCAAACCATCCTCCTCTACTTCATCACTGCAGGCTCTGGATAGAGGGCAAACTTCTTGATACTGTTCCCTGAACTGCCCCCTTGTTTATTTACACATTCAGGATTGCTCTGGGAATTGGGTTTTTATGATCTGCTACAACAAGCACTTGCAAGCAGAGATTTCACTTTACTTGCATTATCATTTAAGAATGACTTGCCCACAATAAAATGACTTTAAAGCGTCATAAATAACACGCTGGAGCTTTGCAAGAAATCCCTCAGCAGAGAAAAATGGAAGAAATTTAAAGGAAATACAGAAATGACATGGGAGAAATAACAGAGACAAGGCGACATTCTCTTCAGCTTTCACAAGGAACTAATAGTGGTTCATTCCGGGGTGATTTATTCCTTGTATTTAAATTAGGAGCATGTCTGCAGAAAGGAAAAGTCTTCCCATGTTTTTTAAAAATAGTCTTGCAAGACAAACAGTTTATGGCAGAGTCTCATAATTCTGGAAACCTGGCTCTGGAATTAAGGGTGGAGGCCTGAAGGAATCAGGAGCCACCTTCTCAATCCTCCCACAAAGAGATTTTCTAAAGCACTTGGGTTCAGCATCTACTTCTCCTGGACTTCAGGCACTTCTGGAAAAGCACAAGCCCGGATCTGTGTGACCCACTTGGTTTCTTCAGCCCTTACTTCCCAAGGGTGATGGGAAGGAAAATACCTCAATGCTAAAAATATATTCAGCTATTTGGTAGGAGACATCTATAGTCCTAGGAGAGAATCAGTGAAGGGGTTTCAGGGCTTCACAGGAATCATCCCACACGCAGATTTCACTCATCATAAGGAAGAGACAATTATCTGTTCTTTTCCATTTTTAAATGGGGGGGAAAAAATTAAATTAGGCTCAACAAGGCTTTTCAGTCAGACTGTCAGTCCAACCAAAGTCCTACAGTGGGTTACTGAGTAGATGCTCAAAGCTTGGGAGCATTTCAAAATTGAAGCCATCTCTAAATTAATTTCTATTACCTTCTAAATCAAATTATAAGGACTCTAGTTTAGAAGCAACTGGTGCCAGAAGAACCTCAGGTTTTAGTGTGGTACTCAATGAATATTCAGACCACGTGTTTGTGTGGCAAAGACCTGAGTTAACTCCATCCACTTCCAAGGTGTTACCCCAGGTGAGGTCTGTAGGATCTGTCTCCATCTCAGTGCCTCAATGTTTTTATCTAGTCTGAGGTCACTTAATCTACTGCTTATAGAGGATTATAAAGCAGTAGAGAGATTTTAAAGAGCAAAGTCTGACCGTTCAAACCAAGACATGTCCTCTCTATGAAGTGTGGAGCCACATTCAGGTTCATGCTGCTGAGTACAAGGCTTCCAGAGGTCTTGGGTTGCTTTTGAAACCCTCAGATGCAGTTCTGGAAATTTAAAACAATTCGAGCAGTCTGAATGTGCACATCCATCTCTAAATCAAGAAACAATGAAGTTCCTCATTGCGAATTCACTTGGCGTGAGAAGTCTGAGGATTGAGCAGCCTTCTCTCAAGCCTGTGGAGAATTTGTGAGTATTTGGGATTGGTAATGGATATTTAGGTGCTCAAGATACACATTTAAAAGTCTAACATGAGGCTGAAGATTTCCAGACCTCTCTACCCCAGCAGGGACATCTCTACCTAGGGCAGGCTGCTCAGAGCCCCATCAAGCCTGACCTTGAATGTCTCCAGGGATGGGGCCTCCACCACCAAATGGGAGGCAGGGAACAACCAGCCAGACCCCAAAATCCAATTCAGGTTAGTTTGCTGCTTTTATTCTTCCTGTTCCAAGTCATTCCACCTGAAGACTTTGTTTGTTATGAGCGAACAGACATTTCAAGGAGCCTACAAAAGTTGTCAGCCAGATGGGATCACGTTTACGACCCAGCAGTAAATATCTGTTGCAGGATGAAGTAGATCTATAGGTTTAATACTAGAAGATGCCATAAAAAGGAGTGAATAACACAAACTGACTCCTTGCCCCCCAGCAGCCAAACACCCCCTTAGGCACTGGAGGACTCAGGCAGGCTCAGGGTGTTTGTACTTCCCCCAGAATCAGAATCGACGTGAGGCTTAGAAGCCCAACTTATCTTCATTAAAACCCGCTGTGAGGACTGCATAAATCTAATCTGGGCTTTTAATATTTTCTCAGGCAGGCTGTAACAAAGCTGCTTTCACCACCTCACCTCGGAGCTGCCAAAACGATGCTAATACTCGAGGCCTCGGCCCTGGGCATTCAGATTAGCTCTAATTCTTCATGGGAGCCTGTTTTGAGGGAGTTATTCTTCCAGCTGCAAGGCTGAAAATCATTTCTGAGGATTAGTGTTTGGAAAAATACAGTAAAATCTGAATCTCCAGAAAAAAAAAGGTTAGATAAACCAGCAAACACCAGTTCAACAACAATACCAGGCGTTCAGCTCCAGTTCACATCATTGGCCACAATAACATTATTTAGGTTCATGAAAAGATCTTAGTCCCTTTTTTCCATCTGTCTCTGATCTGGTTTTGCTCCCTCATTTATCTATTAAGAATAGATCTGTTTCAGGGCAGCATGTCTGCCTCTAGGACTGCAAGAAAAACTCGATGCAAAGAGATAAATTGGTATAAATACAGTATAAAAGTGCATTAAAAGAGTTGTCAAGCATATCATGTTTAGAGTTTTACAGGTTATTAAAGCCAACACCACCACCTATTATGCTGCTGCCCATTTAAACAGTGCTTTTAACTAGCTCAGATACCAAAGTAAATGTTGGTGCATTCAAAGCAAAGATGTGGTGACAAGAGCCACGAGGTATTTACATAACACGAAGCAGGTCAGCAACTGGAAAAGAAACAGAACAGCAGCTCCCAGCACAGCAAGGTGCCAATTTTCTCCACTATTCCGAGATATTCTCCACAAAACAAGGTATTAAGTCCAGAGGGAAATGTTAAAAAGTTTACTACTGCAATTATCACTTCCACAGAATGTTTAGCACCCTGCAGCTCAATTAAAAATAAATAGGTCAGCTGGCTTGTATGAAAAGGCACTAATTAAGGCATTTTTTATTCTTAATTTTGCCCATAAGAACCGGGTAGTGAACTCAGGTTTTTATTGAAGCTACCTGATTTATATAATGCTGGATTAATTAATTTTGAAACACTATTTGATCTTTTAATGATATTGCTTTGCTTTCTTCCCCCTGCTTGCAAAGAGTGATTAGGCTGTACCGCTAATGAGAAACATTAATTTAATAGTTTTTAAATACATCATTAAACTCATTTCTTGAATACATTAATACTTCGGGTTTATTCTGAATTCCAACACCAGCTTCCCCCCTTCAAGCCATGAAAACTTCATTCTCCATTTCTGATGGCATCAGTTGATGGTGGACATGGGGACCCTGCCTAGCACTGCTTTAAAAGCATTTAAAAACATATTAAAGCACAGAAAGTGCTAAATTCAGCCATAGATCTGCTCTTTCATCATGATGACCTAAAAAAAAAAGTCCTACTGTGTCCTATACCCCTAAATGTCCCTAAAAACAAAGCACACTGTGGATTTCAATGGGATGGTCCCTATGGATAGGCCCCCAAACAAGCTGGATCATTGATCCCTAGGAGAAACAACACTTGGCCAACATGCAACAGCCAAGGAGCTTGTCCTGGGTCTCAAATATTGCCAAGAGTCCTTGAAAAGAATACGGTGTTTGATGAGAAATTACTTGTTTTGATAAGCATTAAAAGGGAACAATGAAACCAACACTTTTTCACAGGAAAATTGGGGTTTTCTTCAGCTTTTCTTTCTGCCAAGTGTTTTTGTTGTTACATCTCTACTTGGTGTCAGACGCTGCTCGGCCTCATCACACTGAAAAAGAAGCTAAAGGTGAAACCAGAAAAGAAAAAAATCATCTCTCTTCCAGAGTTTGATCAGCTGCTTCTCTCTCCTCATTTGGATGTGGTAACAAACACAGTCATGAAGAACATAATTCCATCAGCACTTCCAACAATGAGGAGTCCTCAAAAGAAGGGGTGTTCTTGGCTGTCTTCTTCCCTCCATCAACAACTGAAATGTGACTGTGACCATTGGGATCACACCTGATAAAAAGAGAAGAATGAGCACAATTAAAGTTCCATCAGCTCCTGAGGAGGACGAGGTGTCAGCAACCAACACAACCTTAGTGTGGCCTTCCAGGATCTGAAGGGGCTACAAGAAAGCTGGGGAGGGACTTTTGAGGATATTGGGTAGTGGTAGGACTGGGGGGAATGGGTCAAAAGTAGAGGTGGGGAGATTGAGATGAGAGGTTAGGAAGAAGTTCTTGCCCAGGAGGGTGGGGAGACATTGGCCCAGGTAGGCCAGAGAGGTGCTGGAAGCCCCATCCCTGGACATTTGGAAGGCCAGGCTGGCTGGGGCTGTGAGCAACTGATGGAGTGGGAGGTGTCCCTGCCATGGCAGGGGGGTTGGGACTGGATGAGCTTTAAGGTCCCTTCCAATTCTATGATTCTATGACTGTGGCCATCAGGCTCCCTTCAGACATCACCTCCTGAGCCAATCTCCCAGGGAAGGTCCTGGGGTTTGAGATCCGTGTTGCACCAGTTGTTCTGCACAGTTCGTTGCCTTCAGACAGACTCACTTTAGATTCTGTTTGACCTCACCTGGAATGTATTTGGTGATGGATTGCACTGAGAAATGTAAGGAGGCATTTAATAGCAATCACCTTCAATTGTTTAGCTTGTGCAGTCAGACAGAAACATAGTGGGGTAGAGCAAGAATGGATTTAGTCAACAGGGCATAGACACGTGCGTGTCGGTGACAGCCACCAATCTCTCTGAACCACCTCCTCCTTTTCCTATTTATTTAACCTGAAATGAGAAAAAGCAGATATGTATCAGTCATGAAAGATAGCTGGGAACAAGAAACAACAGAATGCATTACCTGGTTAGACAAGACGGGGAGAAAAATGAGGTGCTAACATCTGAAGCTGAACATTGCTTCTGCTGCTGGATAACACAAAGCAAGTGGAGCACATCAGCTATCCAGAAAGAAGTTCTGATCTAACTACTCATTTTATAAAATACCTCCCAGTCACTGCCAATTTACACAGGCATCTGGTGCCGTTTAGGAGCACACCTATAGCCAGGGTAGGGTGCCACTGGACATCCAGTTGTCCAACATCTCCCTGACCCCCAGCCCATGTCCCCAAGCACCACGTCTACTCGTTTGTTGAACCCCTCCAGGGATGGGGACTCCAGCACCTCCCTGGGCAGCCTGGGCCAGTCCCTGACCCCTCTGTCAGTAAAGAACTTCTTCCTAATGTCCAATCTAAACCTCCCCTGGTGCAACTTGAGGCCATCACCTCTTGTCCTGTCCGTTACTTGAAAGAAGAGCCCAACCCCAGCCTCACCACAACCTCCTTTTAGGCAGTTGTAGAGAGCAATGAGGTCTCCTCTCAGCCTCCTCTTCTCCAAGCTAAAAAACCCCAGTTCCCTCAGATGCTCCCCATAAGACATGTTCTCCAGACCTCTCACCAGCTTCATTGCCCTTATCTGCACCCTCTCCAGTCACCTCCCTTTGAGTCCTGGACCCATTGGGAGCTTTTAAGCTTTTCTAGAGACTGAGTAGTTAAAAAACAATTGACCTTTAAGTTCTTTGCAAATATCTGCCCTTTTTCAAGGAAAGTGCCCTCTCTCTTTCTTTCTCCCCCTCATCCCTCAGTTAATTAAGATATTTTAGGCAGGGAAGATCATCTCCCATATGTGCACCCATCCCAAGATGTCTCAGTCTCCCAGCTGCCATACAATGAGCAGCAACAAAACTCCTTTGTAAGATCAAGCCCAGGAAGAGCATTTTTGTTGATGCAGATCTAATTTATTGGTGAACAATAAGGGCTATAAAAACAGTCATTTCAAGGTTAACGTGATGCTCAAATATCCCACAGTCAAGCTGAGTGAATAATCCATAACTAATTGCTTATTTAATTGCACGTTCTTTGTGCACGAGGCAATTGGAATATTCCTGAAGGCTTTAGGGCCAACCCCTCCTTTTAAGTAAGCTATAAAACTTCTTTATCTGCTCTTCAACACGTGTACCTTGTTGCCTCACTCTATCAAGCAAGTGGTATTATTTCTATTCCCCAATTAGATTCCTTCTGGAGCCATTAATTAATGGTAGCAGCTCAGGAAGAACAATCCTATGAAGAGGTTGTGTAATCCAGGTTTAAACACTGGATTTATTCTCTTTTTTTTTTCCCATGAAAACCAGAAACAAGGCTCCTGGAAAGGTAGAAAGAAAAAGATCCACACTGAGGATCTCTACTGAAGGAAAGAAGCAGCAACAATCACCCACCCACCCAATATTAGTTATTATAAAGTCAAGCAGCTCAGATATTCCCTGGTACTCAAAACTGAATATGAGTTCTTGCCCAGGAGGGTGGGGAGACACTGGCCCAGGGTGGGCAGAGAGGTGCTGGAAGCCCCATCCCTGGACATTTGGAAGGCCAGGCTGGCTGGGGCTGTGAGCAACTGATGTAGTGGGAGGTGTCCCTGCCCATGGCAGGGGGGTTGGAACTGGATGAGCTTTCAGATCCCTTCCAACCCTGACAATTCTATGGTTCTATGCAAGGATGTTCCCACCACCAGCTCTAGCTCAGTTACAGCTCCTCTGCCCTTGCCCCAAGGCCACTAGAGATGCCTCCTCAGCAGGAGGATGTGATGGTGAGAGGTGACAAGTGCATGGGAGGAGAGATTTGCCACACATAAATTTCCTCTGAGCTGCCTTCTAATAAAAAACCAGCATTGGTTCTGCTGCTCTTCTGGGTTCCTGCCATTATTGTCCTTTCAGTGGTTCTGCACAACTACATTAACCTCTCTCTGTAAAAACAGCTCCAACACTTGCACTTCAAGTCATGGAGACACCTCCTACCAAGGTAGCAGCTCCCACAGGGACACTACCTGTGTAAAGACCATTTCTGAAGTGGAAACGTGCTGTTCAGTTACACCACCCTCACTTAAACGGTGGTTTCCAGAGCAGACAAAAGTTTTGCCATCATTTCCAAATGCCCTTTCCCTTCCCCTTCTTTCTCCCTGCCCTTTTCTGAGCTGACCTTGAGCAGACAAAATATCACCCCCCACATCTGGCTTATACCCACTAGTGCTTACAGCAGAGCAATGACATTTCACCAGGAGCCAGCACATGGATTTTGCTGCCTACCTCCAGCAGCAGAGAGGGGTGGTGATATATAAAAATTCTAATTCTATTCATGCTGACATTTACTGGGGAATTCCAGCCATGGAGAAAACCTCTCCTTTTCAAGCCTCACCCACAGACAATCACCCTAGAAAATGAGCTGGAAGTTTTCAAGCAGTGCAAGGAATTTGCAAAACCAACTGAATTCCTGCATGAAAACATCAAAGTGTTTTCATTAGTGAAAATAAAATATCTAAGCAGCTTCCAATGAAAGTTTTAGAAAGATGAAGTGATCATTTGCTACTGAAAGTTAGTCACATACATTAGTTTGGGTGTATATGTGTGTTTTGTCTTTTTTTGTTTTAATTAAAGCCACTACTATTACAGGACACCAATTAATACAAAAGTGGATTTTAGAGATTACCACCTAAACAAGACTTCAAGAAACTTTTTAGTGCAATATCCCATCTCATCATGGCAGACAGAGCCAGCTACACTGAGGGTCTCTCAGCTGGGAAGAAGAGAAGAGTTTTTTTCTAACAACAGGGGTGCAGGAACTAATTTGTGGTTGCAGCTCGTGAATCCAAAAGCAATTATTTTCATGCCCAAATATAGTCATTTTCTGACTGTATTCAACCCAACAGAAGAACCCTAGAGCAGGGTTTTTAAGACATAAAAGCCACCCCAGCCCCAGCTTTGTAGATGATTTTCTGTTCAGCCAGGCTGGTTAACAGACTGTTTAAATACCAAGTGATAAACATGGGCTTTAAGTCTCAGGAGGCATCAGGCTCACCCCTGTGCTTAAAATTAAGGACGAGCACCATCGAATCAAGAAAAACCTTATTCCTCAAAACTACACCAACCACTTCTTGGAGGCAACATTTTGTGCAGCTCAGACCACGAGAGACTGATTCAGTAACTGCAAATACAAACCAGGGGTGATAAGAGACTGGGGAGAGCCTTAGATGGCATTTCCTTAGCATGTCATTTATTCCTGTGGCTCAAATGAAAGCAAAGCTGGTGTTTGACTAGTCTGACACCTCTTACCATAAAATCATAGAATCATTTAGGTTGGAAAGGACCTCTAGGATCAGCAAGTCCAACCTTTGTCCAACATCTCCCTGACCCCCAGACCATGTCTCCAAGCACCACGTCTACATGTTTGTTGAACCCCTCCAGGGATGGGGACTCCAGCACCTCCTGGGCAGCCTGGGCCAGTGCCTGACCACTCTGCCAGTAAAGAATTTCAGTGAAGCAATGGTAAGGGCAGTGAAATTCCAGATGTGTGGCTGGGTTTTCTGCAAGTCTTTTCCTCTCCCCCATGTCCAGGTCACTGAGATTTCAGTTGTATCTGTGCAGAGCAAGAGAACCCAGAACAAGGTTCCTGTTCTGCACTGGGATGTTGTCTTATCTTAAAACCTCCTGCAGATACTTTAATGTGAATGCAATTTGAAATTAAAGCTTGATGTATTTCCAGGAATGTCTAAATGCACCAATTGTCCTAAGAAAAACCTGATACTGGTTGTTTTAACTGACCCTTATTCCTCAGTGTCTCTAAGAAATGTCCAGATTTTACACCTTAAAGCTGCAGGTAAAATCACAGCCAGTTCATTTCCTTATGTTATACTGCATGGATTTAAAAGAATCCTGCATAATGATAAAGAAGAGCCTTCCTAACCTGCAGGTGGATGTTTTCTACCAGAAAAATAAAAACCCATCTTGGTCCACCTCTCCCCAAATTCACATGAGTCTAGAATTGAAGAGTTCCCTTAACTTGAAAGGGACAAAAATCTTGATTCTCATGAGGTCAACTTACTGATTTCAGCAGGGAACCAAAGGATTTAGGCTCATCCAAACACAATCACTTGGTTTGAATCCAGCCAGCCATGGTCCAGTTGATAATGATGGATGAGTGGCAAACAAATGTCCATCCCAGCCACACATCTCCTCCCTGGACAGAGACATTTCCTGAAGACATGACTCCATCCTCTTCTTAACTAATGTGATTTCTGGAGAGAAACAATTGAGGATTAAAAGAGGAATTGAATTATGTTTTTTAACCCCTGGAAATGAAGATGTTGAAGTCACTACCTGCCTCTTGGCAGCAATTTCCAGGGCGCTGGATTATGGGGGGGTTTAATATCTAATTGTTTTTTAATTCCAAATGAACTGTTGCCATGGCAATCCCTCCATGCAATACAAGATATATTATTGAGTGAAGTGGCTCCTTAAAGAAGCCTCCCCAGAAACTCTGACAGCTTCAATGGGAGACCATAAACCAAAGTTCTAAGTATCTACACACTTGAGTCATCTCAAAACCTGAGATCTGGAAGGAGGGAGGTCAAGAGACAAGACTAGAACCATTACCCACTTTTTAATCCTCTGCTTTACAACAAAATTCTGCCCAAACTGATATTTCTTGCATCATTTTCTAGCAGGGAAGAATTCTGCAGAAAAAGCTTTAGGTTTTAGGTTGGTTTCTTGTGTGTATTTGTATTTGGGGGTTTTGTTTATTTAAATTAACAGCTTGACTTCTGCAGTGGCATAAAGAGAATTTCTTATCAACTGTGACATTTTAATCCTCAACAGGATTAACGTTCCCCTATCAGTTTATTAGCAGCAGCCTAGAAATACTCAGCTTATTTCCTCTCAGTCACAGCCTTCCTCCACCACCAGCATTTGAAATAATAAATAACCAGGGTTCATGTTTTTACTTTTAAATGCAGGAGGTTCATATTTGTCTTTCAAGACCATGAAGCAAACCTGAAGGTTTGAAGCACTACAAATACCCTGTATAAATTCATCTGCTGCAAAAGGCCTTTGGTGGGAATGAAGATCACTGTGCTTGATGACAGCACCTCTCCCACCAGCCCCAACACTCAGACTTCATCAAAACCAGTTGCCTTAACACTACAGGATATTCCAAGGCTGTTAATTAGCAGTGTAATCATTTAGCTGGTGGCTAAAATAACATTAAGACATTCATTTAGATTATTATAGACTCATAGAATGGTTTGGGTTGGAAGGGACCTTAAAGCTCATCCAGTCCCACCCCCCTGCCATGGCAGGGACACCTCCCACTACATCAGTTGCTCACAGCCCCAGCCAGCCTGGCCTTCCCAATGTCCAGGGATGGGGCTTCCAGCACCTCTCTGCCCAACCTGGGCCAGGGGCTCCCCACCCTCCTGGCCAACAACTTCTTCCTAACCTCTCATCTCAATCTCCCCACCTCTACTTTTGACCCATTCCCCCCAGTCCTACCACTACCCAACAGCCTCAAAAGTCCCTCCCCAGCTTTCTTGTAGCCCCTTCAGATCCTGGAAGGCCACCAGAAGGTCCCTTGGGAGCCTTCTCATCTCCAGCCATTAAAAAGGCTGTACAAAAATAGAGTTAAGGAACCTTACCCTGGGACCTGTAAGATCTGATACTCATTTTTTCTTCTTCCAAATGAAGGCAATTGAGCAGTTCTTTGAGGAAAGTTTCTGTAGTTCAGAGTCATACTTCACTCAACTTACACATAGTACTGATGAATTTAGCACCATTTTTCAAAGTAGAGGAGAAAAAGGAGATGCATGAACAGCAATTCCTACCTGAGATTCCAGGATTCACATCATACAGTGGTTTTCTTACATGTTCTGTTGTCCAGAGTAATGAAGAGTTCCAGGCCAGCCTGGAGTCCCAACACCAGGTTATTTTACATCATCAGAAGTGGCATTTTTCACACTAAACACGGATGGAGCTGATAGTGCTTTACCAGCTAGATTATTTGCAGACTTACACATATATATTTATTTAAACATTTAAATGCATTTCACATTTACCATGATTTAAATAGATTACAATAAGCAAACTAACACTGTGCTCTTATCACTAAATGCTGCCCATGTTCCTTCATCTTGAAATTCTCTTTTATACCATTTCTACAACATGTAATTTTAATTATTTGTGGTTGAAGCCCTCTAGATTTCTTCACTCAACTCCACCATCATTCCTCTACAGCTCCCAGCTCCCCTTGCTCCATATATATATCAAACTCCTCTTTCAACTCCTGCACTTCCCAACATTTTAAACACCTTAATGGCTTTTCTCAGCGAACCATAAAAATTATTTATAAATTCATTTCAAGACATCCATACAACGAGGAGCTCATAACATGTCGTGAAATACAAATTATGTTTGCTGGAGTATAAAACAAAAATTCTTGGAGCCTCTGTGTATGTAATGAAGGGAGAAGCCAAGTGCTCCTCAAAGTGGACTCTTATTACAGCAATCACCAAATGCAAGGTGAGGAGGTAATGAATTATTTGCTCCAAAGTAGGTTTTTTAAATAAACAGCTTGACAGGGAAAAGCGGCACCTTCTAAGGCTTAATTTGAATTAAGCACGTTGGGTGCAGTTGCAGAGAATGATCACGCCCCTTTAGCCAGTATTTTTCCCAACTAAGGAGCTGCAGCATCTGCTGTTGTCCCCAGTGAATACCAACACCATGGTCTGTTAATCTGTTACCTCCCTGCGAGGGAGCAGGGAAGTCACCCAACACTGGCACTGCAGGGGAAATGCTCTTAATCAAGATTCATGTGGGATTAGGGCTCCCAAAGGAGGAGAGGGTGGGTTTTAATTAACTAATGATAGGTGAGACATGGACAGCTGGTTGTCATCTTGGAAACCTGCAGCCAGTGGAAGCTGAACTGTCCAACCATGAGTATGTTGAATGGGGTATGTAGAAGTGTAAAAAGTACATTTTTTTATATATATATATATAAAAAATATATGACAATTTAAATATACAAATAAACATTAAATTTATAAATATATATGGCAATTATTTAAAAATATATATCAAATNGTGGCAATTTAAATATATATATGTCAATTTAAATATAGATATCAAAATTAAATTTATAAATCTATATGGCAATTAAAATATATATATATATCTCAAAACTCTCTCTATATATATCTCAAAACTAAATTTCAACTCTTCAAACCACAGCCAGTAACTTTGAGAATCATGGGCCACACTTGTTCTGGAGTTCTGCAGATGACTAGAACTGAGCCTTGCCTTGGGCATGGAACTTTGCAGGTAAAAGAGGGTCTGTCTTTAACTCTCACTGGTTCTAGATGATCCCAAGCCCCAGTTGCCCTTCTCAGGAGGCTTAAAGCTGTAGCTCAGCCCATGGCACTGGAGCAGAGACGTTCAGGTTCTGCTACAGAAAGTCCAGTTCCTAGCTCAGAACTCTTGGATCCACTTTCACACCCACCTGGTCACCTTTAGGGCATCACCTCAGCCCGTTTTGTTATCTCAGATCTTTTTGTACCTGTCTGTAGGACACTGTTACACACATTTCCCTTTGCCTTTAGTCACCAGCACACACAGAGCACGAGCTCATCGTTATCACCAGAGGACCATTAATATGTGACTGCTTGGAGAGAGGGACCTGTAGTTTTAACACTGATGGGCTGGGGTTCTCCTCTCAGTGGCAAACGGGTCATAACATCCCTTTTCTAGTTTATCACAAAGTGTTTCAAAGCAGAGCTTAATCTGCCAGATCCATAATGTAGATTTTCAGTAAGATCCTTTGTGCAAGGAAAAAGACATAAACCAGCTGCCTTTGCATTCGGATGGAAGCACTGATGGTCTAAATCATCCAAGCCTGGTATATAAATGAAAAGCAACAACCAGACCAGGGATTGATCCCTGGAGAGCTCCCTGATGATTCACTGTGGAAGATGAAAAGCTGTCTATGTAAACAAATTGTTTATGGTCTGTTAAGCAAAAGTAAAACCAATGGAGTGCAGCAGATGCAATTCCAGCTGAGGATTCAATCTTACAGAAGTGCACGGCTCTGACCCTGCAGCCCTTTTTTCCTAGGAACAGCTTCCCTGCAGACCCTGGAACAAGCCAGGACTGAGGTATTTGCCATCTGTGCCCCATCAGTCTCTGATGAGAAGAGGCAAAGCCTGGAGAAGTGCTCTGTGCTGTCATTTCAGTGAGCACAGAGATGCTGCAGCCAAAGGCAAGCTCTGGGACTGCAACAGCATCGCTCCATTCCTGACTCCTGCTCATCCAGACAGACCTTGAACAGGTTTCTTCTTTGGAGTTCCAGCCTTACCCCAGTGAAGAGCAGTCTACTCATCAATTTGATGGACATCAGAGTTCACAAGGGAACTACAAAGACAACGGGGATTAAGGTCAGGCTTGATAGTGCTCTGAGCAGCCTGCTCTAGGTAGAGATGTCCCTGCTTGTGTAGGGAGGTTAGACCAGATGACCTCTAGAGGTCCCTTCCAACCTAAACCATTCTATGATTCTATGATTTAGGCTGTAATGGTTGTGAGCAGCTTTACATCCCTGCTCCCTGCTTGCTCCACCCCATCCCCACCACGACACTCCAGGTCCCAGGGAAGGATGTGGGACATGTCCAGGTGGGCACACAACCAAACCAAGATGGGTTTCACAATGACCACACCGTGGCAGGTGTATTTAAACACTGCCAGAGATCCTTATGTTCTTTGTCATCACCCCTGCCTCATTTTCTCCGGCCATTCCTCGTTTCTTTTCAGACATCATTACCTCCGACCTTGGATTTCTTTGGTAACCCAGGAGCTGGGATTTCCAAGGCTTCAACAGCAGCTGCATCACACTGAGCAGAGGCACTAAAACATCTGCTTGTGATGTAGGCAGACTGGAGTGCTGGGGATCCAGTTAATAACCCCTGAAGTGCTCTCACACTCACTGGGCCACCCTTAGAGCATCCTTTGGAAAATTTACCTCAGACCAACATTTTCCCTTTGGTTTTAACATTAACAAACCTTTGGCATTTCTTGCTTGCAGGTTGATGAGAAGGGGCAAAGCTTTTGGACACCAAGAAGGGATAAATACACCCCCTGTCTTAGCTTCAGGGAAGGAATGTTTGATTGCATGACAAATTTACAGGAAAAATCAGATTTCAAGTCCACCCGTCATCTCGATGAGCTTTAGGGTTTGTAACCACCCCACTATTACTAATTAAACTGATCTCTGCAGACTTACACCACCAGAAATATCAGCTCTCCTAACTAGAGGTATAAGTAGGTATTTGGCACTGGGAAATATTCACACAAAAATCCAATCAAGCGTGAAAAATAGGACACTGGAAATAGGAACATGTGAGTGATGTTAAATAGTAAATAATAAATAAAAGTAGGCAGGCATTGTTAGGTGTCTGGCCACCGAGCCAGGAAGAGTTTGCTTAGCCCAGATAATTGTCTTTAGAAAAAAAAATAGCAAAGATGGTGAAATCTGTAGCATTTTCCTGCTTGTCTGAGATGCACACACACATAAAGCAGTTGTGCTAATTACTTTAGAAGGGGATAACATTTATCTCCTTTCTAAACGAGTGCCAGCAGCAGCCAGGGAAGCCACGACGCCAAAGCAGCTCTAAATAATTCTCAAATGCATCTTTAAGAGCATTGTCTAAACCTCCACTTCTCCAGAAGGCAAAAAAGACTCATAATCACAGGACAAATCTGATCTTAATAAGCAGGAAATCAGAGGAGCTTCCCACATCTGTTTTCCTCTGATTAGATTAGCAGAGGTGTCACATCTGATGTCATGCTGTTGTACACTGACCTTCAGCAACTTAGCAGATTTGATTTTAATTTTTTTAACACTAAGGAAAGCTCTTTGGAAGCTGCTTTTCTTGGTGAGGAACAGAAATACCCACAGCATGTAAGGAGGGATTTCTCCAGGAGGTGACAGAGCTGCACGAGGGGGGATTTGGGGAGCCCAGCTGCAGAGAGCTCCACAGGATTCAGTGGTCAGGACTCCAGAAGCCACCAGCAGTTCTTGGAAATATCTATTATTTTTGGTGTTGGCATTTCCAGGATCTAGGGGTGTATTCTGGCCGTGTTTATAACTGAATTAGCACAAACACTTCACGCTCACAATACTTTTTGCAGCCATGCATCTGACCTATCCCATATTGCCAGGTGAAATTCTCTCTGCCAGGCTGATTGCACTGGGATGGCATCTGGAAAATAGGCAAAAATTATTCAAACCTGCAATATTTAAATTGCCAGAGAAAGTACGTGGTGAAATATCAGGAGTTTCACCTTTTCTCTGGGAGATCTGCAGGAGTGCAAATGGTCTTTAGACCCTTTTGTGTTCCCTTAAACCAGAATTTTGCAGAATTTTTTTGCTGCTCATTTTAATTGCATTTCAAATTTTGGCTGATTTCTCCTACCACAGCTACCGAGAGACTTTGCAATTCTCTAGACTCCATCACTCAAAGTTATTCTATATTGAGAGACATTCCAGTCCTCACCACTGTACCCAACATCACTATGGGCTCATGTCTCAGTTTACCACATCACAAAATATTCTTACAACAGTTTCTGGGAGCCAGGCAAACCCAGCCAAGCTTTTCCCTTGTTCTCCCTCTAAAAACACTGAGACTTTGCTGTGGAACAGCATTTTATTTCTTCTTCTGTTGCAAGCGTGGAGCACAGAGGCAGAGAACAAGCAAAGTCCCCTCCTCCTCCTCCTCCAAGCAGAGATTTGTTTGTTTGTTGTAAAACCAGAAGCTGCCTGGAAATTACAAAACATCCAGACTTCAAAACATCCTCTCTGACCAAGCACAAACCAAACAAATTCTCCATGAAACCAGCAGAACAAATAACCCTGAAGCACTTGACTTCAGACACATCCAATCAACCTGCTCTCTTCCCCATTAATTTAGATAACAAAAAAGTTTCAATTACATTTTCTGGCCTTATCAAAACATCCTATTTCAAATACAGGCAAAACACCAGTAAATTTGTTTTTTCAGTTGACTTGTATTTACAAAGCTACTCAAAATACAAGTTTACTGATTTTTCCAAGGGAAAATTACAATCTTAGAGGGTATTCAGCTGCAGCTCTTCACCATTAACAAAGCCCTATATTAATGGCAGATATTCTTTAAATTCTTGGACCTAGACACACCACTTATTGAGCAGGTCAGCATTAATGCCACCTGTAATCTCATTTTGCAAATGCAATCTTATTTCCTACAGTTTCTTACTGAGGTTCACAATGAACAGATTTATTCCTTGCTTCCTACAAGATGTAACATGTAAACTCTCCTCGGGGTGATGTTGGTTCACAGCAGCATCCAAATATCTGCTTCATTCCTGCAGCCCTCAGATGAGGTTGAAGCACATGTTGGAGAAGTCTCTCCATCAGACAAGTCTTGGGCAGCCCACAAAGTTCCTCCAATCCCTCACGAGCAGTTGCCTTCGAAGCAATTTTTAAAACTCTCATTTCATGTGGTTAATTAACCACAGAGGGAGAAGAGGAGGAAGGGAAACACTCCAGAATCCAGCAGGAACAACTGGGCAATTATGCAACCAGCTAATTACCTTCAGGAAAGCTGCTGTGGAGCCCAACCAGAGACATTTCCACGTTCACTGCAGACATCCTGGAAAGATGAACAGAAGGTCATGAATAGTTAAGTCCTGACTTTGCCATGGATATTTTCAGCTGGCAAAGCAGCCCTAGAAAGGCTTTTGCTGCTGGCTGCAAAGAAGGGCAGCAACAGCCTCATTTAGGGCAAGATGTTGTTTAGTGACTCACCGTGTTTGGGCTTCACACTATTCCTGAAGCTATAAAAAGGTCTGGGTGATGCTGCAGCAATGAGGTTCTCATTAGTGTAGGAAAAGATTATGTGTACCAGGGAAGATTCCTTTGAAATCCTCATCCCCACAAACAGGCTGGGGCTCTGGAGGGTGTTCATGTGAATTCAACATCTCATAGAATCATAGAAAGGTTTGGGTTGGAAGGGACCTCAAAGATCATCCAGTTCCTCCCCCCTGCCATGGCAGGGACACCTCCCCCTAGACCAGGTCGCTCAAGGCCCCATCCAGCCTGGTCTTGAACACCTCCAGGGATGGAGCATCCACAACTTCCCTGGGCAACCTGGGCCAGGGTCTCACCACCCTCAGGGTAAAGAATTTCCTTCTAATTTCCAATCTAAATCTCCCTTCTTGCAGTTTCCCATCTTATGATGGTCCCCAGCACAAGGCTTGGAGCTGCTTACTGAGAAACAAAGCCCAGTGGTGCAGCCTTTGCAGTTTCACAAGCAATGCTGGCAATACTTGCTGTGCTGTCAGGGTGCAAAGAAGGACTCATGTTGAAATCAATGCTCTTTTATGCTCTGTTTTGTTAATGCACTTGAACAGGTTGATATTCAACATCTTCTCCTGTCTTTGCTGGAGCTCCTGGAGCAGCTCAGAAGACATTCTGTCCCTGGTAAGTCCATGAAGGGATATACCTGTGAATGGCAGAGTATTCATTGCAACCAGGCAGGAAAATTGCAATACAGATGAGCTTCTCATCTTGTGATCCTCACCAGGACTTCCTCCTAAAGCTGAGAACCAAGGCTTTGTTCAGTGCAGCATCACTTATCCCAGAGCCCAGGAGGCTGATGTCCAGAGGTGACACTCCTGTTTCCTGCTGCTCCCACCAGTTCAGAGCTTAGAAACAAAATTTATTGCAACTACCAAATCATCTCCATGCACAGGAGTCTGAACACCCCAGGGGCAGAGCAGGGAAGCAGGCAGTGAAAAGCCATTCCAGACTCCCACCTCCAGGCAATGCTCCTTTTCCTATTAAATCCCTTTTTAATCCATTCTGGACCACGAGAGGTGCAGGACGAGCCCCCTCCAATTGTTTTTAACATGGCTTTTGAACAGGAGTCTTTGACACAGTTCTAACCACATCAATTCTCTATGTGTTAATCTATGCTGATGAACATTATGTCCTGCTTCAAAAATATCTATTTCTGCACTCGGGTTATTTTATTTCCCTATTGTTAAAATGAAAGATTGGCTAAAGCATTTCAGCAGTGCCTGTCAAGTGCTTCCTTTCTCCTGCAAATCCTAAAGCCCTGATTCTCATCATTAAGTCGCTGACAATATAAAGACAGACCTCTTCAAATAAACCATCATCAACAAAGATAAATGCAGAGAAATGATACAGAAATTGCCCTGCAGCATCATTGCAGCATAAATAGAACTTTCTGAAGAGGAAATACATCCACATTCACTACCCAGGGCTCAACACAGAACAATAGTGACCTGCATTTTAAAAGCCTTCTTGTATCAAATGCTGTGCAAGGATTCAAAAGCTTTTCAAACTCGACAGACCATGTGAAACCCCCCCCTCCATCCTGTGCAGATAGAGCCATCAGCTCCAGAGCACAGCAAGAACAATAGAGTTATCAACCACTTCTCCCCATGAAAATGCAAGTCCAGCTGAAGGTCAATCCAATAGTCCCAGTTTCTCTGGTAGTGGATGCTTAAAGAACAGTGTCATCAAAGACCAGCAGGGGATCATTTGTCCCCCAACCTCCTAACAAGCAGAGTTGCATTTCTGCAGAGCTGGGAAGTGGCACCTGGACCACTGTTGAACATGTCCTCCAGGACAGCCCTTCACCCTTCTTTGAATTCATCTCTATTTTCAATTGCAGGGGTCCCACAATTTAACCACTTGTTTTCTTACACATGACTTCCATTTCATTTTTGAAACCCACCACTTTCTATTTCCACTTTGCTTCTTGTGTTGTGAAAAATAGCACCCTACAGGAATAATTCCATCTCTTATTGATCCATCTGGATTTTTAATTTTTGGAATTTAAACTAAAATCCATGCCTCCAAACATCCTTATCCTGCCTTTGCTTTCCCTGTAGCCTGTGCTAAGGAACACCAAGCAGAACATGGCTCAAGTGGTCAGACAACAGCTCCAGGAACCCACATTTACACCTTCCCCAGGCTGTGGACAGAGAGTTTAACACTTGTTCAAGCTCAGCCTCGCCTCCCATCCTGAACTAAGCATTTGGAAGTCAACTGGGAGATTACAATTGCTGCAATTAATCCAAGTGTAAAAAGATTAACAACAGTTTATCCAGCTTTTATTCTCCGATGGCTGAGTACAGTTAATTCTACTAACACCTCAGCCCAGGCCCAACAGCAGCTTAATTGCTCCTGCACTCTCAATATTCTCTGCTCCGTCTGGAGTGGAGCCCTGGATGCCACAGCCCTGCCAGAATATTATCAGCAGAAAAAAGAGACTCAGGAATAGCAGCACAGCATTAGGCAGATGGTTGAGGTCCTTCCTTCATTTGCTTTTCAAATTAACTAAGTGTGTCCAAATGAGACACTTGATAACTGAATATCAGTTTTCCTTTTCCCATAGAGCCACGCTCTGGAAGAACTTGATTTTTTTTTGTGCATTCCTGTGCATGAACACTCATCACAAATGCTCAGTTTGTGTTTGGGAAAGAAAAGGTAAAGGATGCTCCTGAATCTGACTGTATGGGGCCAGGTTTTGGGAGACATCAAGTCCTTTTAAAGCAATTCTATGCAATGAACACAGTTTTGTTCATATTATATCTGAAACCCCATCAGTGAGATATTGCCAGAGATTGTGTGTGTGTATATATGTATGTGTATATATATATATTCCACACAAGCATCCCTGGACAGTGAGGTCATCAAACATCACAGCTAGGTCTAGGAAAGTGCAGCTGAGCATCCCTGGACAGGGAAGTGGTTTGAGATGTTGCCACCATCATTGAGGAGCTGGGAAATGAGGTGGCACCAGGGTAACATGCAGCATCTGTGACAGAACTAAAAATATAATGCAGAGCTCGTGAGCATCAGAGCTAATCTTCCTTTCTTCTGAAAACAGCTTCCAAGGTAAGAAAATAACGTGCCAGAGGAATGACACACCAAAAAACCCAACCCTAAACCCAGAAAAGTCACCCTCTTTCATTTCACAGAATCACAG
>VYZX01000803.1:1113-18953 GCA_013401335.1 Brachypteracias leptosomus
GAAAAAGTTCTTTAATATGAGGGTGGTTTATCACTGGAACAGGTTGCCTGGAGAGGTGGTGGAGGCCCCATCCCTGGAGACATTCAAAGTTAGGCTTGATGGAGTTCTGAGCAACCTGATCTAGTTAGATATGTCTCTGCTTATTTTAGGGAGGTTGGATTAGATAACCTTTGGAGGTCTCTTCCAACCCAACATATTCTATGATTCTCACAGCCCTACATTGGGCTCTCTAGTAGTTCCTTGTCTCTCTGGAACTGGGGAGCCCAAAACTGGACACAGTGCTTCAGATGTGGCCTCACTAAGGCAGAGTTGAGGGGAGCAGAACCTCTCTTGACCTGCTGGTCATAGTCTTCTTAATGCACCCCAGGATACCATTGTCCTTCTTGACCACAAGGGCACACTACTGGCTTATGGTTAACATTATCTACCAAGACTCCAAGGTCATATTACTTACTTTATATAATGTCTCATTACTATTATTGTTATTACTCTTGTTTCTTCTCCTCTTGCATTGTTCTATTAAACTCTTCTTATCACAACCCATGGGTTTTGCCTTTTTCTCCCTATTCTCCTTCCCATCACACCAGAGGGAGGGGATTTGTTGAGGTGTTGAGCGAGCAGCCACGTGGTGCTCAGCTCCCAGCTGGGTCTAAACCATGACAATTAGCTAAGAATCAATATTGCTTAAATATGATTTTTTTTCCCCCTAATCATATTAATAATTTCATTTGATCTAGACATTTTCTTGCACAGATGTTTTGCTACTAAATATATATACCATTATAAAAATTGCTAAGTCATTTTTATACTTAAACCAAGATCAAACAGAAAGCATCCCATCTGACTTAAAATGATCAGTTTATGCCCTGAAGCATAAGAATTAATCATTCTTTTTTTTTTTACCACAGTAAGCAGAACTGCAGATTCTATTCTTATTGACACAAATGATTCTTTCTTCTTTTTTAATCTTGCCAATCTAATTTGTCTATCTAGTTTGTTCTCTTCAAGTAAATCCTCTGATTGATAATGCTGCAAATGTATAAAGGGTTTTCCTATAAACCCAGTATATTACATTATTATGGAAATATTTCAAACTATGGGGAAAAATCATTTGAATAACTAAAAAAAATATGTTATTACCGTCTGTAATCCAATAATGCACATCAAAGTTATTAACACTACAGCCTTAACAATGATTGAACTTCACCTAAATATCAATCCATTTTCAATTCAGATTAAAATAAATTTGGAAAATAATTTTTGCAGAAATAGAAACATTGCTTTCTTCTGTCAGAGCTGGAAACTAGAAAGCATGTCAGTTCCTATTCATTACTTCCAGCAAGGGAAATAGTTGTCTTTGGGAAACTTGAGTTTAAAGAGGGCGTGTTGTATGATGAAAATGAGAGTCTCTATCATTTTTTAGCATACCTTCCTCTACAACAGAAATAAAACAACTTTTAGATTTTCTATATAAAGGAGTAAATAGTTATTTTGAACATTTTAGAATGAGAAATCAATCTTCCATTGCTTTTAAGTTTGCAGTTCAGAAGGTAATATTCATCTATTGACTTCTATAGATGCATTTTAAGCCAACACGTGGCCCTCATATAACTCAGTGCTAAAACTATAACCTAAGAGATCACAGTTCAGACTCTTATTTTATGTCAGTCATCTTCAGTTTGATGTAAGCTGAGTTCCCAAAAACATCTAGGGCTGATAGAAAAAATCCAGTCTCATTTTTGTCATTGTACTGTAATAGCAACACATGACTTCTCAAAAATCATGATGGAATGAGACAGATACGCACTTGATATCCTTTGCATCAATGACAGCAATCTAAACCATCCTAATTAGAAGCATTTCAAGAAAAAAAAAGTCTACTCTGGCATTGGTGATGACAAGCATGTAGGGTGAAGAGCTCTCACCATGTCACACTGCATGGAAATTTACTGGAAATCTATTTCGACAGATATAGCATATACCTAGATTCCAAAATAGGCTGTTAGCAACATGCAACAGCCATATAGTGCTTTGAGCAAACAAAATAACACACTGCGAGGAAAACACAGTTACCTGATTTTAAATGCAAAAAATGTAAACCATAGCATGATGACTAATGAATGGAAAGAACAACAAAGAAAGAACTTGAAGCTTGTTAAGGTTGAGGAAGAGTCATAAAATTATGCTTTGTGTCTGAAGTAAAGTAGCTTTTTTTGCAAATTATCTACAAAATTTGTACACAAGGACATGGATCTCATCCAATAAAAAAATGTTACACACATGAAGAAGCCTGCACAAGTAGGCCATAATCATTGTGTTGGTAATATAAGAAAGAAAAAAACAAAAAAGAACCCAAAACATGTGAAAGGTCAGTGCAATAGAAATCAATATAGAAAATGGGGGAAAAAAAGAGAAATCTTGATTTGAACTCAAAAGCAAGTTTTAAGTCTCCATCATAGGGAAAAGAAACTGAAGACAAACTGCAACAGCAAAAAAAAAAAAAAAGAGCAGTGCAAGAGACAGTGTGATTCAGCATTTCTAGTAGCTATATTACTAATGTTGCTTGAAGGTAGACAAAGACCAACTGCACAAGTTTCAAAAAGGCCAAATGTTGGGTTCTGCACTTCGGCCACAACAATACCCAACAACACGACAGATCTGGGGAGGAACGGCTGGAAAGCTGCTCAGCAGAGAGGGACCTAGGGGTTTTGATTGATAGCCAGCTGAACATGAGCCAGCATCCTGATCTGTATCAACAATAGTGTGATAGGACCAGGGAAGTAATTTTATCCCTGTACTCAGCACTAGTGAGGCCACATCTCGAGTACTGTGTTCGGTTTTGGGCCCCTCAAAACAAGAAGGATGTTGAGGCACTAAAGTGTGTCCAAAGAAGGGCAACAAAGCTGGTGAAGGGTCTAGAGGGCATGTCTTATGAGGAGCAGCTGAGAGAACTGGGATTGTTTAGCCTAGAGAACAGGAGTCTCAGGATAGACCTTATTACTCTCTAAAACTACCTGAAAGGAGGTTGTAGAGACGTTGGGATTGATCTGTTCAACCAAGTAACAAGTGATAAACAAGAGGAAATGGCCAAAAGTTGTGCCAAGAGGTTTAGATTGGATATTAGAAAGAATTTCTTTACTGAAAGGGTTATCAGGTGTTGGAAGGTGTTGCCTAGGACAGTGGTGGAGTCCCCATTCCTGGAGGGATTTAAGAGTCCTGTAGACATAGTGCTTAGGGATATGGTTTAGTCGAGGACTTGTCAGTGTTAGGTTAATAATTGGACTCGATGATTTTAAAGGTATTTTCCAATCTAGGCAATTCTGTGATCCTGTGAAAGAGTTCTTAACGATAAACACAAATCCAGATGGGGTGGATGTGTATTCAAGGTCTGAAAAGCTGCTACACATTCTTTCTACTCTTTTTTGGCCCCATGGTTTGAATGATCATGCTAGAAAAACATCTAAAGGCTATTCTAGACAAACAATATCTAGACATTCTAGATAATCTGTCTAGCAGACTTAAATGAAGTAATACTAAGCAACACTTTCACAAAACCCCAAATAACCTATAAAAATAGCATGCCACATTTGGCTTAAACTCTTAAGTTTGAGCCTTGAAAACAAATAGAAAATCATCAGGAAGTTACACTAATTAACCTAAGTCTATAAAGCCAACAGTAATAGCAAAGACTATAGAGGCCTCACAACACTGAGGCCTCAGCAATATTTAGGAGAGAAAACAATACAGCACCAGAGCAGAATGAAAATGCTCAAAAGGTAATGCTACTGTAGAAAAAGAGGAAAAAAATGATGACTTTTGAAAATAAGTTAGTCACAAAGTTATGGGTACTTCATGAAAACACTCTACTGCCTATGAGAAGGAAAATCACTAGTTTCCATCACTATCAGAAGGAAACATCACATGTTTGTGGGACAGATATTCAGGCCTATATCCTAAATCCCACACAAGACCATCAAAATGAAACCTGTGCAGGAATGTGGATACTCATTAAAAAAATAATTACAAACCTTAGCATGTATTTGATCTCCACACCATAAAGCATGCAGAAAATAGCAGCAAGTGCCAGGGAGGAAAGGAACAGATTCATTTTCATCCCTTGGAGCATTACAGACACAGGAAAATGACATAAAGCAATTCTACAGTTTCTGTTGTCCAACTGTATTAAGTCACATGTCCAGGCTGGAGTTAATGCAAATAGTATAATGAAATCACAGCTGATTAACAGTCTGGTTTTTAACTCCGTCATTACAGTCTTCTTAGCTTGGGATTTTCATTATACAGAATGTTCCCCTTACATTACAATGTAAGAGTATTTATGCAAAGAATGAGAGTATTTAATAAATATTGAACAGTAATTTGTAAAATGAAGTGACAGTTTCAGTTCAGTTCAAATTCTCTAGAAAACTTTTTATAGATCCTCAACATTAGGCTTTTATTTCTATGAGGATAGACTGGAAAAGCTTCAATCAAACTTAGTTCAGAATACAATAAAAATATCCGTTTGGTACGACAGAATAAAAAGGTCTAATCTGAACATATTATATTTAATGTAAGTCTTCCCAATTTAAAAGTTAACCATTAAAGTCCATAGTGTATAAATACACACATTATATTAAATATATCTCTGTATAAGTATATATATAAATGCACAACACACAGATGAAACAAACAATTTCAAGTGTATAAAAAAAAACCCCACAATTATCTCAAGACATAGATACATCCATAAAAGAAAACAAATGATAATGAAACTGTGCTTCTAATATTTTCTGTCCCTCAGAAATCCTTGTGTAGTATTTTTATTTTAAATATGAGATCCCTGCTACAGGAATATATGCAAGACCCAATTTGTTCTTAGTCTGTATTAAATCAAGAAGCCAAGAGACATTAATGTCTTGAAGAGGTAAATGGTAAATTCCTACCTGAAGAGTCAGAAAAAATGCATTTTCTGTATTAGATTAACAACTGAATATATCCCAGTTTTGAAAGGTGTCACACTAAAATTCTTTATCAATCCAGATTATAGCAGCAACGAGGTCTCAGCCAGGTCTGGGATTAAGCCCTTCTGTAGATGAAAAGATCATTCAAATCGTACCCATAACTAATTCTTGGCCTGCACTTGGAGAGCAGTATGGCAATGGAGCCAATTAGTACCATTTGTATAGGGGATGTGAAACGGTTGTGGTTCTGAAGCACACTTCACCTCATTTATTCTCTAAGCCTTCCTGAAAGAAGGACTTTCATCACTGATTCTGAGTCCAGTTGTTGCCCTAAAGCAAACTATCTGTGAGGATGTTGAATACTTCAAAATCTGCAAAACCACTAATGAGTCGAGAAACTTCAGGCAAACCTTCCTTTATCTTTCATGTCCAAGAAGTAGTCAGAAATATTCCAATGACCTATAGATGCCTTGCTTTCAGACAAAGTAAGATAAACAAAACAAAAGACAATGAATAATATTCATCCTGTCACTATACTTAGTAAGTAGATGCTGAAGATCATTGCCAGTTTGTTACATCTGAATCCATATTTTTTTGTCCAAAGGAAGAATCTTTTAACTCCCTTCAAACAAATACCCTGCTCACAGTGCAGTTATTTTCTTTTACTTTAAATTTAGGGAGGAGAAACAATAAAAAATTCCTTTGATGTTTGTGGCTGGAAGCAATGGGGTAAATTCTGAATTATATCCTAGGGATAATACTTAAGCAGGATATAGGAGAAGAATGTTATAAAAGCACACATATTGAAGTTACAAAACATTCTTCAAATAAATGTCCTTGAAAGAAAGATGCATATCACTTGAAGTACACAGTGAGTTCAGTCTACAGAGAGTGGGATCTTCCCACAAATGTAACTTTACAAACCATGACCTAGATTAGCCATACAAAGAGCTGCCTAATAATTAAAACATTTCTATACATTTTTAGTAGTCTCTTCAATAGCTGTTTGTATGGTGGTAACTTACAGAAAATGTGATCTTAAGAAAGTTTTTAAATTCATGCAAGTATTGTGGATAAGTTGCAAAAAGAATCAGCAATATGAACTCACATATAAAAAGTATTTCTAGAATATTTCTACGATGAAATCCATCAGGACTAACCACTTCACAGGTAAACTCTCTCAGTAGCTTTTCTTTTACAGCTGTCATCAGCAAATATCTGTAAACAAGTGATTTTTACTGTGAAGTAAGAATTTTTGCATAAAGTATTAACTATCTTCTCAGACATCAAATGTTTTTAGACATCCAGTTGTATTCAGACTCTCTCCTGGGCCTCAATATCCATCAAATCTCTCTCTAATGCTCCAAGAATCACAGGCTGGGCCTCAGCTGCAAGCCCACAGAAAATATTGGCATAATGCTATCATCATCTCTGTAATATTCTGCTTAAATAAGTTTTTACTTAAGTGGGGGTTTCCTATATGTATGACAGCACCACATCAACTCAATTCACCAGCTCTAAGTTAGAACAGAGATAGCTGCATATCAATTAGCATATGTGCAAACCGAAAAGTGTTGAGACTATTCACAGATTCTTAGTTACCATTTAAGATAAAAACTCCTACTTAGTAACAAATATTTTAACTATTACTTTAATGTATTTAAATAGTAAAAATTTAGGTCTTCCTAATTTTAGGAAATGCCTGGCATGCTTTTTGTTGCTAAGTTAATTAAATAAAATTCATCAAGCCTCATGACTACCTAAGCATTTCTTTAATTCCTTGTGGCAATGGAGAAACATATGGCACTAAGTCCAATTTAGTTTCACTTTAATTTTAAAGTATTTTAGAAGTTTAGTTATAAAAACACCATAGCAAATTAGTGTTAGCATTTTGATTACTTTAACATGAATAAATGTTAACAGTCAACTGAAAAACATTCCAGTGGACTTCATTGAAATAACTTCCATGCCTTTTAGCCTGTTTGAAATTTTGTCAAATATGAATGTTCCAGGGAAGTGTTTTAATCTCAGTGCAATACATTTTCCAGTATAGCAATGTTCTGCCAGTTCTACAAGGAACAGGGACTGTTTTTATTTCTCCAACCCCCATTCCAGAAATTATTTTTGACAGCTTTTAGCTAGGACTTCTGAGAACTGTTCACAGTCCCTAAAGACACTTGCACAGAAGTGTTTTATCTGGGGTTAAGGAAAGAAATTTGCATGACTGCTACAAACCACAGGTGCTTGACTTAAGTGACTAATGAGGTAATCACAGCTTTCTGATCACCCACTGTTATCTCTCAATTTTTAGCTCCTACAACTTTTATTGTTTTACAAGATCTGCGGAGATTACCTACAAATTCTAAAAGCTGTTCCTTTGATTAAATTAGTTGCAATCAAGTTTAGTGCCTTCTGTGATACGAACTATTTTCTGAATGTGTTTTTGGTGGCTGATGTTTCTTGTGCTTCTTAAGAGAACTATAAGACAAATTGTCTCAAGTATTATCTTCAGCCTGGGCACCTAGGGTCTCAGAATTAATATTAATCAGAATTTATGAACCCTGCCATTCAGAGGTAAGGTCCTTCTGGGATTAGAAATAAAACAATTAAATGAAAACTCCTTATTTTGTAGGTAGAGAGTCACAAGAAATGTAAGTATGTGTTTGCTGTTGCCCAGCACCTTATTGACAGAATTTAATAAATAAAGTGAGTTGTTCTAAGTGCAGTTAAACCAGCCACAGATACTTGATGAGTGCATTTTTATGAGTTATGACGTGCTATCATTCTGACACTTTGGATAAGGTGTTTTCGAAAGTAGAAGAAATAAGTGCTGTAGAATTTTCATTACAGTTAGAGCACACAATTCTGTGATATACTTTTTTCTAGCATGAATTGCCATTATATAGAAGTGGAAGTCTGTAATTTCCCTCAAAGACAAGATCAGTGGTCCTTTAACCTTCTACCCTATCCTCATCCCTCTATGACAGATTAAAACAGTCTGTGGAGAAGAGAAATTGTTCTTGTCACTTATTTTGTGGTTAAGGAATTCTCCTTTCTAAACTTTTGGTTCAGCTCTTGGAGCAAGTTTAATGCAAAACTGAAAGAGTTCTACAAACCTTATCAACTAAATGAACTACAACTTAATTTGGACTGGGCTTCAAGAATTAATAAATCCTTGGTCAGTTCACTAGTTCCTACACTAATTGTTTCAATCCACACAATTCCATATCAGCAAAAAATCAAACATATCCATTTCCAAAGTTAGCATCTGTTGAGGAGGATTTCTCTCACATAGCTAGTCTCAAATCTATTTTAAAGTACAACTGGGGTTAGATCATCATTCAAATGAGAGAGTTAGGTTTCTTTTTTACATAAAAGTTCTCGTATCTGCCTAGGCTATTTTAGCTTTCAAGGTGTTCCTGACACCTCAAGACACTTACGTCCTGTAAAGTTAATTACACTAACTCTAGCTATCTGAAGAAAAAATCTTCCATTAGACTACAGCCCATTGTTTTTTCCCACACAAGTCTCAGAAAATACTTCCCCAGCAGGAAAAGACATAATATTAATCAATCAATCAATCAATCACATTAACCATGGAGGTGGGGACTGCTTTTGTCTTGTCAGATATAAAAAAGTTCTAACAATAACTATCTCCCTGTTTCCCACACTGTAGTAACAGTCTTCATTGACAAGTTCGGCAAAATTTTTCTAAATATAAATACCTGTTTTCTCAGCTAAATAAGCATTTACCAGTCATATCTTCAGTGTAATATAGACTGTTTTCTTTCACCTCTTATGTCTACAGTCCCTTGTTCTGAAAGGTTTTTGAAGCTATCAACAGTCTTACACAAATATTTAGGATCAATTTCCTCTTCCCAAAGAAACAAACAAGAAATATAGGTTAGTAATGGGTGGTTTCAAGGATTAACACAGAAAAGTAGTACAGTTTCTCACACTGCAACAAGCAAGAAGGGAAATTTTATGACTAAAAGTAAAGAAAGAAAAAAAAATTACATTGAATTATGGAAGTCAAGCTAACTATGCAGAGTTGACCCTCATCATAGGGAATTCTGTAGTCTACCTGGTACCCATATCAGGGATATAACTAGGAAACTTCCTAACCTGGTGCAGTCGACAGGCTATTACCCACTACTGATCTTCCAGACAAGTGAGGACAAAGTTGCTTCCCGTAGTCTAAGGGGACTGAAGAGGTACTTCAAGGCCTTGGGACGGTCAGTGAAAGAGTCTGGGGGGCAATTATTTTCTCTTTCCTCCTTCCATTTTCGGGTGTTGACATGGGATGGAATAGAAGGATTCAGTCCATAAATGCCTGGCTCCAAGACTGGTGTTACAGGCAGGGCTTTGGGTTCTTTGGTCATGGATGGTTTCATAAGACACCTAACCTGACAGTAATACACAGGAAAGGTTTATCTAGCAGGGGTAAAGGGTTCTGGGACACAAATTAGCAGGGCTCATTCAGAGAGCTTTAAACTAGATTTGAAGGGGGAGGGAGTTGTAGCTGGGCTTGCACCAGTAGGGCAACGCTCTGGTATTGATGAAGACCAGGAGGCCTCCCACCTCCCTAGCATGAAATCAGCATGCTCAGCTCACTCCCTGAAATGCATGTACAGCAGTGCACGCAGCATGGGGAATAAACAAGAGAAGTTAGAAATCTGTGTGCAGTCCAACCACAATGTTAACAGGTGCTCTTCACCTAAGTCTCTGAATTGTCTGTATATCAATGCAAGAAGCATGGGGAATAAACAGGATGAACTAGAAATCTGGATGCACGGCTATGATCTCATAGCAATTACAGAGACATGGTGGGATAGCTCGCACAACTGAAATGTGGTAACGGACAACTATGTACTTTTTAGGAAGGACAGACTGACAAGGCGAGGTGGTGGAGTTGTGCTGTATGTGAGTAAGCAACTAGAATGCATAGAGCTTAACCCAGGGGGAGATGGTGAAAGTGTTGAAAGCTTATGGGTAAGAGTTAAGGGACATGCAAACTTAGGTAATACTGTTGTAAGTGTCTACTACAGAACACCAAACCAAGAAGTTGTTGATGAGGCCTTCTACAGGCAGCTGGAAGATCACGTGCCCTGATCCTCATGGGTGAATTCAATCACCCTAGTATTAGTTGGAAAGATTGTACAGACAGGCATAACCAGTCCAAAAGGTTCCTGCAGTGCATTGATGACAACTTTCTGCTGCAAGTGGTTGAAGAACCATAAGTAGAGGTGTGATGCTGGACCTTGAATTAACAAACAAAGAAGGCCTGGTCAAAGATGTTAAGGTTGGGGGCAGTCTTGGATGTAGTGATCATGACATGTTAGAGTTTAGTATTGTTGGGGATAGAAGCAGTGCAATAAGTAAAATTTCTACCCTGAACTTTAAGAGGGCTAACTTTGTCCTCTTCAAAGATCTACTTAGAAGTATCCCATGGGCTAAGGCCCTAGAAGGTAGTGGGGGTCCAAGATTGCTCATCAATATGCAAACAACACCTCCTCCAAGATCAAGATAAATGTATTCCCTTGAAAGAAAAGTCAAGTAGATGAGGTAGGAGACCTGCGTGGACAAGCAAGAAGCTCCTGGAAAAACTCAAATGGAAGAGTGAAAATTACAATATGTGGAAAAAGGGTCTGGTTAATTGGGAGGATTATAGAAATGCTACCAGAGAATGTAGAGACTCAACAAGAAAGGCCAAGGCTCTCTTGGAACTTAGTCTGGCTAGGAAGGTGAAAGAGAACAAAAGGAGCTTTTTCAAATACATCAATGAGAAAAGGAAGAGTAGGGGAAAAGTGGGTGCACTGCTAAATGAGGTGGGAGATACAGTAACAGAGGATGCAGAGATGACAGAATTGCTGAATGCCTTCTTTGCCTCAGTCTTTACTCCTAAGACCAGCCCTCAGGAATCCCAGTCACTGGAAGTAAGGGAGCAAAACTGGAGGGAGGAAGACATTCCACTGGTCAGTGAGGATTGGGTTAGAGACTGCATAAATCTATGGGCCCTGATGAAGTAAACCCAGATGTGCTGAGAGAGCTGGCTGATGCTGTTGCTAAGCCGCTCTCCATCATTTTTGAAAAATCATGGAGAACAGGAGATGTGCCTGACAACTGGAAGAAAGCCAATGTAACTCCAGTCTTCAAAAAGGGCAAGAAGGAAGACTCAGGCAACTACGGGCCGATCAGCCTCACCTCCATCCCTGGAAAGGTGATAAAGCAGCTCATTCTGGAGGCCATCTCTAATCACAAGAAAGAAAAGAAGGTAATGAGGAGTAGTCAACATGGATTTACAAAGGAAAAATCTTTCTTGACTAATCTGATATCCTTCTATGAAGACATGACCAAATGGGTAGATGAAAGGAGAGCAGTGGATGTCATATACCTTGACTTCAGTAAAGCTTTTGATACTGTCTCCCTTAACACCCTCATACGAAAACTCAAGAAATGTGGGATAGACTATTGGACTGTGAGTTGGATTGAAAACTGGCTCAACAACAGAGTTCAGAGGGTTGTGATCAGTGACACGGAGCCAAGTTGGAGGCCTGTGGCCAGTGGTGTTCCCCAGGGATCAGTACTGGGTCCAGTTTTGTTCAATATCTTCATCAATGACCTGGATGAGGGGACAGAGCATACCCTCAGAAAGTTTGCTGATGATACAAAACTTGAAGGGGTGGCTGACACACCAGAAGTCTGTGTTGCTATCCAATGAGACCTAGACAGGCTAGAGATCTGGGCAAAGATGAACCTCATGAAGTTCAATAAGGACAAGAGTAGCGTCCTGCATCTGGGGAGTAATAACACCAGGCACAGATTAGGGGTCATCCTGCTGAAAAGCAGTTCCGTGGAGAAAGACCTTGGAGTCCTGGTGGATATCCATGGGGCAGCAATGTGCTCTTGTGGTCAAGAGAGCCAACAGTATCCTGGGATGCATTAAGAAAACTGTGTCCAGCAGGTATAGGGAAGTTCTCCTCCCCCTCTACTCTGCCCTGTTGAGACCACACCTGGAATATTGTATCCAGTTTTGGCCTCCCCAATTCAAGAGAGACAGGGATCTACTGGAGAGAGTAAAACGGAGGACTACAAGAATGATTGAGAGACTTGAACATCTCTCCTATGAAGAAAGGCTGAGAGAAGTGGGGCTGTTTAGTCTTGAGAAAAGAGGGCTGAGAGAGGATCTTATTAACATCTATAAATATGTGAGGGGTGAATGTCAAGTTGAAGAGGCCACTCTCTTTTCCATGGTGCCCAGTAATAGCACAAGGAATAATGGTATAAGCTAGTACATAGGAAGTTCTACCTCAACATGAGGAGAAACTTCTTTACTGTGAGAGTGATGGAGCACTGGAACAGGCTGCCCAGAGAGGTTATGGAGTCTCCTTCTCTGGAGACTTTCAAAACCCGCTTGGATGTGTTCCTGTGTGGCCTACCCTAGGTGAACCTGCTTTGGCAGGGGGGTTGGACTCGCTGATCTCTAGAAGTCCCTTCCAACCTCTAAGATCCTATGATTTTATGATTCTATGAATGTGAAACTTGGAGTCCAGAATAGAAGAAGTCTAATATCCTGATATAGTTGGAGAGATTTCTATGGAAAATTCTGTTATTTTTATCTTTAACATGCTATCCTGAATCATGCTGAACTTGTTTTTCAACGCTGAAATGCCTGAAGTGCAATTTTAGAAATTATTAAACTGAAAGGGAACAGAAGTGACTGTTTGGATGCTCATTCAAAACCTGTCACTTTTGTTACCCATACTTGGTCCAATTTAAGTATCAGCCAAAATAATCTGAATCTTTTGATGCATCCTAAGAACTGACTGAAATTTTTCATACAGGTGGGTCTTACAGAGGTAAAATTGCCTGTGTTCAGCCACAACCTTTTCAAAATACTTTTGCAAAAAAAGGAGGTTGGACAGAGGTTGATAATTAATAGGTTTTGTTTCAGTTTTTTTCTGAGGAATGAATTCTAGTATAGGAGTAATTGCTGCTTCAGAACTCTGACAGGGAATTTCCCTGCTCTAGATGTCTGTTATAATAGTAAAAATATATAGTATTAGAAGCCCATTCTTCTCTAAGGATAAAAAAAGAATGCAAGGACAGAGGTAGAAATGCATGACAGGAGAAAAAGTGGGAACAGTCATCTCATGATACTTAACTTGCATGACATGAGAAAAATGTAAAGTTGAATCCACTAGACAAGAAGTAATACTATACATTGATCAGCTTTCAAGCATGCAGTTTTAAGCATGCAGCCTGTTATACTTCTATGCATGTTTCTCATCCCTACTGAAAAGGTTGTCTTCTGCATATTCCTTGTACAACAGAAATACTAAAACAAGGCAAAAAAAGGCAAAGAAAGGAGCTTCCAAACTGCACTCTTCCTGAGAGAAAGTAAATGGAAAGGTCTCCCATGACCTTTAATGAAAATTCTCCAATAGTGTTGTCTAAACAAGTAAGTTAAATCATTTGAAACATTTGGGACAGTGAAACATCACATCAGTCTTCAAGTCAAATCTGTAACTGTCTTATTAAGAATCTGATTTTAATGTAGTCTGGTAGTTTAAGAAGGATATGTGGCGAAGTATATGAGGTTGTGACCTTCAGATAATAATCACAGTCTCAGTAAAATGGTAAGCTTAAAGAAAAAAATTAACAAACAAAAACGGTTAAAAAGGTGATTACCAATTTCAACCTTTCAGTTTCTTTAAAAAGAAAATGTATTTCCCTTTACCCAATTCTCAGCCTCTCCCCAGTCCCATCAAAATTCCATGAACATATGTGTGCTTCCTACTCCTCTGTTAGTGCCCTTAGTCCAACCAGTCTGACTTACCAATTCCTTGGGACAGGGGAGATGTGAAATCAGGATAAAAAAAGAAAGTGAGAAGGCATGAAGAATGCTCTGGCAGTAGATAGAGACCACTGCAGTCTACACCAGAACATGTCTCACATAGCTGGAGAAACAAATTCATAATTGCCTTGCTTATTTTAAAGGAAATATTGTTTGCAAAGTCAATAATTAAAAAAAAAAAGTCTATCAGATCTGTTCCAAAGCAAGGGTACCTAAAGTTTAGCCGTATGGTATGAAATTATTTCTGTCCTTTGCAGGCATAATAGGATAGACACAATAATTGCAAGACAACACATTATTTCTCAAATAGTATAAAATACACTTCTTTTCACTACAATCTTAAATAGCCTGTATTTTCCTCTGGAGTTTTAATGCACCTATCATGTAGTACTAAATACTACTGCATGCATTCTGGACTTAGGGCTCATTAAAGTAACTTAGACAAAAGATACATTGTAAATGATTCTTACACAACAGAGAGCAGAGTAAATATAGTAGGAGTAGTATTGGAAATATTTTGATACATGCATGGTTCTGAGGCTTATTTTAACTGCAGGTTGGTTAACTACCTCAGCACACTTATTGAACTTAAGAAATGTTCTGCCTGGTGACAAGGAATTGTTTGCTCAAACTACCTACTAAATTAGTGGATTATATAGAAAAGCAAGTTTAGCACACATAAATTCTGTCTTCTACCAAAATTGATTTAGCAAAGCAAAAAAGACAACCAGTTACTACCCCTGATTCTTCAACTCCCCTTAATCTTCCTTATACTCAGGTTAGACCTATCTTTAATGTTAAATGAGAGCCTATGGCTACCCAGGGTAAGACTTGTCGCACTACTAATCATCTAAAACTTTAGTGTCTAGTCCACATTTATCATCTACGTTCTAGTCAATGAAGAAAAAGAGCCCTCTTCAGTAGACAATTTATCCAGTTTTAAAATGGATTTCTAAAAGAGATGAGATAAACTACCCTCAGAGGGGGTCTGACTTACTCCATGGACTGAAGAGGGAGTTGAGACAACTGTTTTCAGCCTGACTCAGGCGAGACAAAGACCATCATAAATGCTCAATGGGCATTTGTCTTCCTGTAATAATCTGGGGGGGGGCCACCTGCAAGACCACTACCCCTACCACAGAGTTTTCAGCCAGGCATCTGGCATTGGACTTGTAGCTCGAATTGAGCAGCACTACCTGTGAAAAAGGTCAGTCTGTTGTGACAGTTGCATAGGTGAAAAGTAATTCCACTGGATCTACTGAGTTACTAACAATGTCAGAAAAGAATTCAAAGAGTAACTAATGCAAAAGGAATATAGTTAAATTCCCCACTGATGTGGCTTATGAGATCAAGCCATCATACATAATATGTCTTCAGTACTAAAATCCTTCATACAGTTTTTAAACACTCTCAGTCTCCACAGAATACACGCATCGAGTATCACACCAATCACATCCTGGGCTGCATCAAAAAAGGTGTGTCCAGCAGATCGAGAGAGGTGATTCTGCACCTCTTCTCTGCCCTGGTGAGACCTCACCTGGAGTGCTGCGTCCAGCTTTGGAGCCCCCAACACAAGAAGGATGTGGATCAGTTGGAACATGTCCAGAGGAGAGCTATAAAGATGATCAGAGGGCTGGAACACCTCTCCTATGAAGACAGGCTGAGAGAATTGGGCCTGTTCCAACTGCAGAAGAGAAGGCTCCGGGTGTACCTTATTGCAACCTTTCAATACCTGAAAGGGGCCTATAAGAAGGTAGGTGTGGTGGGTTTACCTTGGCTGGGTGCCCGGTGCCCANGCTAGAAAAGGGTAGATTTAGGTTGGATGTTAGAAAAAAAGTTCTTTACTATGAGAGTGACAGACCACTGGAACAGGTTGCCCAGAGGGGTAGTGGAGGCCCCATCCCTGGAGACATTCAAGGTCAGGCTTGATGGGGCTCTGAGCAACCTGACTCAGTTAGAGATGTCCCTGCTTATTGTAGGGGGATTGGACTAGATGACCTTTGGAGGTCCTTTCCAACCCAAACCATTCTATGATTCTATGATTCTATGTCTTACACTTTGTGAAAATATTGCAGTATATCTCACTAACCAAAACATAAACTTTCAAGTTGTGATAAAATGTTCCCAAATAGTACTTATTCTTCAAAGGTTACAGTTTTTCTTACATCTTTTTTTTCTCTTTGAAGTGCACTATGTTTTCAAGCATTCTTCTCCTTCACAAGTCCAAAGAATCTCAGGGTCAGGCCGAGGCCCACATGTTGTCATTGAGGAATGTATGCTGCATGTTCTATAACAATGTGACCGGGCAAATCCTGTCTCAAAATCTCCAAGGTTTGCATTCTCTGAGAAGTTTTAATTCAGGTGGGCTACCTAAGTCTTTCCCCACACACACACCTTTGCTTCAATTTTCATATAACTTTAAACATAACCACAGTATTGTATCCTTCTCATTCTTTTTTGTAGCAGCCAGACATCCTAAGTGGATTTCTACCTAGTACACATTTTTCCCTAGGTGGTCCACCTAACAAAGAGCTCCTAGGGTAGCATTTGCCATTGGCAACCAGGGATTAATTATTCCCATACTGCCAGCCACGTTACTCTAATGTTATGTCCAAGATGTCCACCACAAGCTAACCATGGTATTACTTGTTATTATTGCTGTTATGTACTTTTGTTGTGAATTCCTGCTTACAACCACTTGCAAATGCCACTTGCAATATATTCAGCAAGATCTCTACATTCTAAAACTTCTAATTCAAAAGACAATTTAGAGTTTAAAAATCTTATAAATTAGCAGATTGTAAGATTGCTTATGCAAGAAAATGATTTTTAAAATGTTCTATTCAGAAATGTCAAAGTAGTTCTTTTCTCATGGGTATTCTCTCAGTATTGACAATATTCACAGAACTTGTGATCCTGGATCCCAAATATTTCTGCTGTCCTTTGAAACTATGATCCTTTTCTCTACCATAGTCTCTAAATAATTTTTAACACCTCCAGATTTACAAAATCTACAGTGAGAGTTGAAGGAAATAGAGGTTATCTGGGGAACTGTTTTGATATATGCTTGTGCTTTAAGCTTATTTTGACTGCAGTTAACTTAAGTGCCATCACTGTGGCTTTTTCCAACTTGTGTAAATGTTGGCTGAGTCCCCAGGCTATACTTGGAAACTTAAACTGTAAATGAGCTTGTAAACTAGTTCTCAACTGCACTTTCATTTCACCTGGGCTAATGAGTTTCATGACTGACCAGATAAAGTCAGCATGTTCAGAAGCAGATATCTTCTATAATTTTATAGGAGATTTATAGTTGATGTTCTAAGTTTGAGATAGTTGAAAGAGGTTACCAAAATAGCATTTGGTATTTTTTAATCCAATCTGATTCTGATATTGATCTAAAATATCAGCATAAGAAAGTGGATCAGCATAGAATTATAGACAGATCTTATTACAAGAAGTAAAACTATTATTTGATAGTATACAACAAAAATAAAGCTATATCAGTTCAAGTTTCTTGTCCACTGTATGTGATATCAAAAGAATAAAAGTAATGAATCCCTACACACTGCACCTGTTTTTTTAGCTTTCTCCAGTAACTCAACACCACTAATGCAGGAAAAACAGGTTCTTTGGTAAGACACTGTAAGAGGTTGTGAAAAAGGCAGCCTTGGTTGTATCCTGAACCACATCCTATTCCCACACATTATGCAGGGAGGAAGAGGTATCTTGCAACCAGCTCTCTTTGAAAATATTCTCCTTCAGGGAAAAGGGAAGAAATTTTTGGTGTCTTGAACTGAATTACTCACTGACACTTTTTGAATTTGATATGTTGACATTATCGTATCACATGGATTTTGGTAAAGATGCAAACACAATTCTACAGTTGTTTTGCAATTTTAGGAGTAGCTTAAAAACAGAATTGGGAAACATGGATATCATAATTTGATTTATAACATTGCTTTGCTTGGAAGCTTTTATGTGTTTAAGGTTACCCTTATTTGTGAGTGTGGTGGGTTTACCTT
>VYZX01000804.1:5189-20882 GCA_013401335.1 Brachypteracias leptosomus
TAACATTTCTGCAGATCCCAATTGACAGTTGGTTGTTCCAACATCTTTGAAAAGCAAGTAGTTAGCTATTCAGCATTATTCAGAGAGTAATTAAGTGACTGATTCTCTCACAGTGATCTTAGATTAAGGGATGAATGTTACAAATAATTATGTCCAAGTTTACTTTAGAGTTTGTAGCTAAAAGAAATGTTCCTTGGGATATGACCACACTCTTGTTTAAACAGAATAATGTTAGGTGGTATTTTGTGATTAATGAGATGAACAATTTTTCAGGTAAGAATGTTGTGAAAACTAATTTATTAATAGAAATTTAATTTGGAAATTTGTTTATTTCTAATTTTAAAGTAATACAATTTTTTCAAAAGGTGATAATGGTAAGGAGTAATAGGAGAATATGCTTTCATTTTTGTTTAACACCCGCCCTGCCCCAACCCCACAACATCCTTAGAAGAAACTGGACAATGGCAAGTGCTGACTCTAGGTAGGCAACATCTTTACCAAAATGCATTTCTTAATCTATTCTATATTTGTAGTTTTAGCAGTGATCTTAAAAGACTACAGGCTAATCAGTGTGGGTATGGCCACAACCTGAATGGGAAAAATCCAAGAAAAGCCAAGATCCTTTAGAAAATGATGTAACTATCTTTTAAAAATTTTATTAGATAAATGATCTGAACTGTGATGCTGGAATGCCATTTTGAAAAACATAAAACTGAAAGATTGATTAACTCTGCTTTAATGCCTGATGTTTTTGTTCTGAGCAAATTCTTATTCTGGTAATTGTTTTTTCTCCTTCAAGCCCCCTCCCCTCCACTCATGTTCACTTTACATATTCCCTTCTTTCTGCTCGAAGTGCTCTTTTCATAAGAGACTGCTGTTGTATTCCGTACTATAGATATTTGAATTGCACTGTTGTGGAATAAATATATATAAAAATGATTTGAACAGTCCTTGGTCATGGCTTTCAAGAGGTCACTGTTAGCTTCGTTATTAATGTTGATATTAACAAGGGTTTTCTTCTGAAAATCCTGCAGTGCCAAAATGAAAAATAGCCATTAGAATTTACTTATTTTAATGAAATTTTTCTTGGAACAGAACAGCATTGGAAAGAGCAGCATTGCCTGTGATGTAATTAATTGTGTTTAGGCTCATATGTTCTGTAAAACCTCTGTGTTTTCAAGGGATATATTTAAATGATCTTCAGGACTTACTGACCTGAGAGTTGTTGCTTCTTAATATACTGTTCTGGTTTACAGGCATTTAAAATTGCTTTAAAAACATGCAACAAATGAAGGCTTTATGTTGCAGGAATGCCGTGCACAGGCTGTCAATGGCACTCCATAGTAGAAATGCTCTGTAGCTAAACAGACAGGAAATCAGACTGGAATGCATAGTACCAACCAAGCATACATATATATATAAATACACATACATCTTGTATATTTCATTATTTAATTTTGATTGTTCAGGATAGATGGAAGTTTTTAGAAAAACTTTGGACAGATGCTGGTCAGAATCAATGCAGTGAATTATAAAGTCCTCATTAGGGCTTTTTTTTTCTTTTTTTATAGTGTGGTGGCAATAAGCATAATTTATCATGGCTGTTCTTTAAAGTGTACTTTTTGGGTACACATTCTTCGTTATTATAATAAAGTTAGAGAAATTAAGCCTGCTTGCTAATAATGGGAATCTTTGATCTGTTCTTAATTCCAGTTTCTGGGTTTCATATGTACCAAGCAGCTGCTAGATATTTGACAAAATGGTAACATTTTCCCAGGTTCTAAGCTAAATACCTGAGGCAGAAAATTATGAAAAGAGAAACATATAAAATTACAGTATAAGAGGAAAGATACAGAAAGAAATCAGAACTATTGTTTTTATGAACTGCTATATCCAGTATTTCCAGTGCAGCAGCACTTGTGAATTCTATTTTCATTTTGGAGAATATCTGTCATAAACCGTAGGGCTAAGACTGGCTGTGGTGTTTAAGTTTCTGCCACTTTTGCTGAGCAAACCTACAGTAATGTATGTGGAAAAAAGGACATAATGCAATTTGGAATTGTAGCCATGATTATTGCAGTGATGATTAAACAGAAAAAAAGATTGTAAGAGAAAAATGCCAGTTTCAAGGCCAGCATGAGTTACTTGTTCATATAGTTATTTTTAAACAATATCGTAACAAAATATGCCTGTTGTCACTGTAAGAAAGTTTTATTGCCTGAAAGTTATCAATAAGTTAACTCACAGATACCATTTTAAGTTACTAGAAGCGAAACTTAGTTTTTTTTTAAAGTAAAGCTTTGATGATTTATTGCATACATTATTAAGAGTCGAAAAATCTATTTTGTTTCCATTTATTTTCCAAATATGGACTTGGTTGTAAGACTCCAAGGATGGGATTCCGCCTCAATTTAATCTTTATTTTAATACTAATTTTCATTTTTGAGTTGGTGGATGTGTTTTTCTTCTGTAGTACTCTGGAAAATTTTATGTTGCAAGTAATTTTTATCTTCTTTTTACTTACCATTAAAATTTCTTGAAAAAATCAAAGAAAGTAAAAATCTATTAAAGCCATAGTATACTTTCATTTGAATGCTGCTGTATTACTATATGGAGTTACTTCTTTCAGCTCATTTCTTATTTAAAAAGTATTATGAAAAAAGAAGAGCGAAAAAAAGTATTAGAACATATACTTTTATTGTCTAAAGTAAATCTTGACGTACTATAACTGCATATAAATTTTACCATTTATGCGTGCTCATTACAATGGAACAGTTCAGAAAGTTCGCCCTAAACTCCTCCTTGTGTCTGTACTTTGTACTGCCTAAAAAGAAATTTGAAGTAGTTTTAATATTGCAGTGCTTTTAGATCCAGATACTGTTCTCAGTTTCTTGTGTATTACTGCTTGATATATGTGAGATATTCCAGCATCAGACTGCAGATGGCTTTAAAATCTTTAATTTGATATGGAAGGGAAAAGTGAATCAGGAGCGATACACCCTTGTGAATCACTGGGTTTTGACAGGTAGATGTCTGTTCAGTGCTGCAGTTTACTCTTTTTGGTTCGCATTCATTTTTAATTACAGTGATTATTCTTTGGTAGTGATACAAATCAATGTAACTACATCTGCCAGGATGAACTGTAAGCCCTGGCCTTGAATCAAGTTTTTTGTCTCCCAGACAGGATTAAGTTTCCCCAATTGTCTCATGCAATCTCACTCAAAGGTGATTTTCCCTATCAGTTACCTGAGGGATATGTTCCAATTCTGATTGTTTCAGTTCTTTTCAGTGGCTGATAAGTATAGACATTGTAAATCTGTATTTTTTTGTAACCTTATCTGTGTGCAGCAGAAGTAACACATTCAGAGCTTTAGTGCATCAAAACAAACAGTATTTGAAAATGTTATGTGAAGCTCAGAGTCTTTGGAGACAGCTAGTGCCCTCAAGTCTACTTTATACAAAAGAGATTAACACCATTATTCTATGTATAATCTCTCCAGCAAAACACTGTCGCCTATTTCTGTCAACAAATGGTTTCTTTGCTTTGGCAGCTGAAAGAAATGTTAGTTGTATAGGCAACAGAACATGCCTTTATAAGTTGCAGAACCAATTTTTGAAATATTTTGGAAGGTAACTGCAGTTTTGGGGAGTTAAATTATTTCATTAACTAAATATTTTTTTAAACAAGATAAAAAGACTAACATGATACACTCATCCATGCTCAGGTTCGTTGTTTTACAGGACACCTTTTGATAGGTGAGATGTGCCATGCACACATTCTACAGTTCCTTGAAGACACTTACCTTATTGAAAGGTCTACGTGTATCCTATCCAGATAATACACACTGTAAGAGTGCATTTTCTTTCTAAATAAAGGCGGAGATGAGCACTGTTCTTACTGAAAGTCTAAGAGCCCATAAAACTGTTGTATACCAAAGAAAAGAGGATAAAGAGGCTCAGGTAAAGCCTTAATATTTCTAGAAGCCTCAAACCAAATATGTTATGAAAAATTTGCAGGGTGGGGAGAGATACCACAGCATTTCACTGTGTAATGAATCACAGAAGCCATATTTCTAATGGAATTGAGTCATAGTCAACATGTGAAAGATATTTTTTTTTTATGTCAATAATGTCAGTGCTCTTTTTCAAATTATTATATTACTACTAGTTAATAAAGTAGTATATTTTGAATAATATGTTACTGTTTTTCCCAAGGAATTGTTAAGACGAAAATTAAAGATAAGAGATATTAAAGATAATAAATATTGCATTGTATTTGATTTTATGGTTTATGGTAAAAAATAGATAAGACATAAGAAATTTGCCAAAATTTTGAATTTAGTAGCTGAATCAAAGCTTTTGCTATTCCCAATTTCTTTACTTGGATGAAAGAATTATGTCATTACTCACAACTTCTGTTTGTAAAGGGTCAGATACCCCATGCGATCAGGGCATTTGAACCCTCCTCACCTAGCTGACAGGGTAAAGGCAGGTCTCAGGGCAGAAGCAGATGTGTGTGCAGATCCCTGTGCCAGGAACCGCCTCCCTGCTTGGTTACGTGGTTGGGCACGTATGTGTCCTGTGGGGTTGGTGCCGATGCCTCTGACGTGTGCCGTGCACAGACCGTGCACTCAGTTTCTTATCGTTTGACTGAACTCGTGTGCTTGTGTCATAGGACTGAATGTGATTTCTGCCATGCTGATGAATAACTATGTTCTATTTATATGTGGGTAAGGATGGCAACACATAACAAGGCGTTAATCACAAAAAACCCATTTTGCAATCATTGTACCATCAGCTTGTTTCTTATGCAAATCTAAGAACTGATGGGGAAGAACTGCATAAAAATTGTCTCGGCACCTGTTCTAGTAACAGTTATAATGACTTTTTCCTATGTTAATTTTTAGTTTAGTAGTTTACACTTTGTAATTACAAAGCACAGATCACTGAAACAAATTATTAGCGTCAGCATACAAGAATGTAAAGAATCAAGTCTCTCTTTGTATACTAAATGAAAAGATTTCTTGCAGATTCTTGCTTTGATCATTAGACTCTCTTAAATAAGCAAACATTACTTAGTTGCTAAGCCACAGGCTGCAGTTCATTAGTGTGTTAGCACAAATATTGGAGAAAGAGTACTAAACCAATATTAGATAGAGGACCTGTGCGTAGGCTGGAAGTAATGCAATGAACATGACACTAGAACATTTTGAAAGATTGCTCACAGTGATTAAAACCATTTCTGTTTGCAAAAGCCCGCCCCACTGAGCAAGGAAACGTGCAAACCCTGAGTAGATCTGGTTTTCTGCTACTGGTATGTGTGGGACTTTGCTGAAAGTACAATAGATTTTATACTCTTATAACTAGCTTTGTATGAATTCTTTATTTTAAATGTTTACTGGATGTATTGATGTGACTGTTTTTTGCCTAAACGTGATCCTTAAAACTGCTTTTCATTAGAATGCTTTTAACCATAGATTGAAAGCCAGAATGCTATCTTATTTAAATAGCCTGTTTGGGAACTCAACTCAAAATCTTCACTAATCAGTTTTGGATTCATATATATTTCAGGTTTAATGCATAAATGTGGTGTGTTAACACAGTGCCTTTTTTGCAGAGGCTGTTGACCCTTACAAGAAGTCATGCTACTTTGGAATTTTTTGATGTTCAGTTTATTTTCTTAAGCAAATGAGCTAACAGTTCATGCTTTTGCATTCTTCACAGATCTTCCATACAGTGAGACAAGAAGAAGGAGCAGAAGATATTTTTGAATATTTTCCTCATCTTCTGAGAAAGCTTCCACCATTTGATACAGACTGTATATGCAAAGGTGATAGGTTTTGTGTAAAACCATGTGTAACAGGTGCTTACTGTCAATATCGTGCCACTTTACAGAGGACTGCACTCTCTAACTATATAACTGGTGCTTTACTAGAAGCAACTACATCATTAGGAGCAAGAAGTGGTCTTTTAAATATCTTCGGAGGATCAACTGGAAGAACAATGCTTAAAGGTAATGAAGATTTAATTTTTTAATGTGTCCTATACTTAAGTATGGGTATATTGCAAAATTTATTGTACTATATTATATTCTATAATTTATATGCTTATATATGAGGTTAACAGATAAAAAAGATTTTCACTTTTTCGAAGATTTTCCTTTGCAATCATGGTGTGTCATTATGACTAGCTATGTTAGTGTAGTAGTGTAAAATAGTGTAGTAGTGTAAAAATGCATGCAAAATTGGAAAGATTCTTATTACAAAACAGACACATTTTAAGTTGCTTTTCTTTTTTTTTCTTTTGAACATTCCTGTCTACATCCAAAATTAATGCCTAAGCCATTGTTGTTGGGTTATTCCTTTATGTATTATTTCTCATTTACCAAGCATTCCTGCTCATGGGCTGACTTAGCTCAGGACATCAGCAAGGAGTACATGCTCCACTCTGTTATTTTTGTTACCATTATACAACTAGCTCTCAGCATAGCACTGTGTGCTAAGTATGTACAATTCATTACTGTTTATTGTTGGTCTTCTCCTGGATCTAACATGTTTCTGGCATTGGATCATTTCAAACAGCATGGGTATTGTCTATGTGGAAGATGCCTGTTGGAGGGTGGATGATACATTCTAACTTCCCATGCTGATCATCTTCATATGCAGTAAGAATACTATTGTGTGATTTAGTTTGGTCAGTTTTAGAAGTTAAACAGGACAAAGGCATTCTTGGCACAAATTAATGGCATTAAACCAGGGTTTTGTGCAGAACAGTATCTGCATTTTAAATTCGTTTTTAATTAATGTCTGGAATATTTCCTCAGGTACTCAAGCATTTGGGGATTTATCATAATCTGATATACTGTAACAAAAGGACGTAGTGTCTCAGTTGTACAATTGCAGAATTGAAGCATATGGATATTATGGCTTTCCCAAAATCTTACAGGAATATGACAAAATCAGTACAGATTTCTCAGTGCAATTACTTAACTAGTGCAGATACCTACCTCATTTTTATAGACAGGTAATGATATAGTTTGCATTCAAACCAGGTTGTCTTGGTTTTTATCCAAAAGAGTGGCTCTTTCTAGTTTTAATTAGTCTCTCTTTAGGTGAATCAAATGGCAGAGAGATGCACTAAAATGCAATGAGAACAACAGATATGGCTGGCAAGCTGCAGCTTCTGAGGGATTTTAAGTAGTATGTTGAGAACATTACTAAGCTTCACATACCTATGTCTCTCACAGGCAATGAGGGTATGTACAGTACAGTTTCCTATTTTGGGAGGGTTTTCCCTTTTTATTTTGTTTGGTTTTTATTCTGAGGAGGTACGTTCTTTAGAAAAATAGAGATGTACACTTCTGTGACAGCTCTGGAAAGCAAGGTAAAAAGAAGTGTGTGTGGTGCAGTATGGTTGGATCTTGTTCCTACAGAGTGGGGGAAGAGAGCACAGGGTTTTGAGGCCCCAGACCTGATCAAGACTCTAAGGATGCCCTGTCCCCCAAGTACAAATGTCAGCCTCCCATGGGGCATGTGGCTGCAGTGACCAAAAAGCTGAGTGGAGACTCCTTGCCGTAGAGCTGCAGGCTCGGACTGAGTTCTGAAGCTGGAAGCAGCAGCAGTAATTAGCTCAGGCTCACTGACATGCTAATATGCTGTATCTTTTTATAGTGCCTGAGCTAGTGACTCCATGTGTGCTCTGTGTACCAGCACACTTTGCACTAGTTTAGGGATCTCTGTGGTGCCTGTATTATGTGGTGTCTGCTTCAGTGGTGTTGGATTCTGAGCCCAAAGATGTGAGACCTTAAAGAAAAAAGGTCAAGGTTCAAGGTTTTGAACTTGATTTGCAAATCCACAGGTGATCTGTGTAGATAGTGGAAATTTGATTTACTGTAGTGGTCTCTGTTGAGGAAGAGATGTGCTGCAGCTTTAGAATATTGAAGCTTTCTGGATGTGGAAGGTTCATGTTCAGGTTCGTCACGGTGATTCAGTATATCTGAGAAATGCTCAGTAGCAGAGTCCTCTCAAAAAACCTTGACAGAGTGTTACTTGCTGATGATATTAACTGAGACGTTAGCATTAGCAAGGAACCCAGCAGTATTCTGGATTCAGAGCTGTGATTATCGTTCATGGCTGTATACCTTTTAAGAAAGAAAATTGTCTTGTCCATGCAGATTGACAAAAAGGTTATTTTCATCTGTCCAACATCCTCTCTTACTGCTGAGTAATGGTGTTTAACTTCACCATAAACTAATCTCATCTGAACCTGAGTACTTTTAGTTGACATTGATAACAACTCTATTGTCAAATACAATGGAGGATTTATCACAGGATAGCATGTCATTGGGGCACATCACTTAGTAGTTGTTTGGAGGTGTTGAAAACAGAATATATTGATCCTGGTGTGGTTTAATAGTGATGTTTTAATCCTGGTAGGCAGCTAAACACCACACTGCCGCTCACTCCCCCCTCCCAATGGGTTGGGGGAGAGAATCAGAAGGATAAAAGTGCAAAAATTCCTGGATTGAGATGAAGACAGTTTAATAGATAAAGCAAAAGCTGCATGTGCAAGCAAAGCAAAACAAGGAATTAACTCAGTGCTTCCCATTGGCAGGCAATGTTCAGCCATCTCCAGGAAAATGGGGCTCCCTCGCACGTGATGGGTGCTTGGAAAGACGAATAATATTACTCCAAATGTACACACTTCCTCCTCTTTCCCCCAGCTTTTATTGCGGAGCAGGATGCCATATGGTATGGGATATCCCTTTGGGATCAGCTGTCTTGCCTGTGTCCCCTCCCAACTTCTGTCACCCCCAGCCGGCTTGCTGGTGGGGCAGCATGAGAAGCAGAAAAAGCCTGGTGCTATGTAAGCACTGTCCAGCAATAACTAAGCCATCCCTGTGTTATTAACGCTGTTTTGGTCGCAAATCCAAAACATAGCACCATGTGAGCTACTATGAAGGGGATTAACTCTGAACCAGCCAAAACCAGTACGATAGTAAACATGGTATTTCCATCAGCCCTTGTGGTTTGTAGCCCTCCAGAAACAGTTCAGACTGTCGTGCTTTCCATCAGAGCTCTATCAACCTTTCTCAGACAAGACAGCAGTATATCTAAGCTAAAGAGTGTCATGTTGCAGAGAGACCAGATGCAGGAAGATGAAAATAAATACTCGCTCTGACAGTCAGAGATTTTGAATGCCCATTTAGAAACTTCAGTACTGTGTGCTGCTCCAAATTAGTATTATCAGCATGAAATTAGCATTATGTCTTTTGAGGTTGGTTTTCTTCATGCTGCTCAGCCTGTTGAAGCAGAGGGAAGACCATTTCTCTGATTTTGGTTTTACTGTGTTGATCAAGAAGAGCATATGTTTCTTGTTACTGTGTTTCACAAGCTGTGGCAAGATAGATTTTCAAGTGTTGTCTTGCTTACATAAAAATGTCAAGCATAGGTTCTCAGGTCTTTGTATTTAATTTATTTGTTTTTAATTTTTTGTAATAGGACATGTCTTACGGTTCTTCCTTTAAAATTGTACTTGAAAAAGAATTAGCAGTTTAGGATGACATCATAGTACAACTGAAGGTCCAAGCACAAAAGGTCCTGACGAAAGTGCAGGAAAGCACTGATGTGATATATGTTTCTTTCAGAAAGAAAGAAATTATAAACATCTGGTTTATGTAGGATAGTGCTGTGTAGAAACACTTGCCCTGTTGCTGACTCAGACCCGAACTGGATTATTCTCATGAAGCAGCAAAATCCCCTTTTGAAATCAATCTAGGCAGCCTCAGTTATTAATCCTTCAAAATATGACCCTTTCTGGTGATGGCACTAGCTGAGATGGTGGTAGTTTGAGTATTGTTGCACCATACTGCCCAGAGGCATCAGATATTGATTACTCAAAATAAATAAAAGTAACACTAGCAAATGAAAATGTGAACGTCAGTAACAGTGACATGGGTGGAACTCGAATGCATTATGAAAACAAAAGATTATGTAAATTTTTTTTTAAATACCTTCAAAACTAATTTGCAATATTATATAAGTGTAAATAATCATTGAACTATCTAGTTATTGTTCTGCCACTCAGAATTTGAACTCAAACATCCTTTGTGTTCAAAAGTGTTATATATTGTATATATTATATACATAGTACATTTCAGTTCAAAGTGTTAATAGGACTTCAGCAGAATGTTTACCTATAATATAGGCAAAATACAATTGTGTTCAAAACATGCTGTGATTAATATTTTTCTTTTTAATGCCAGTATACATTGTCATGTATTTTATTTAAACATACCATTATCTTTGTGCAGGCATCATGCAAATATATTTTTAAGAGGATTCTATTCTTATTCGATTGAAAAATTTGGATTATCTGGGTAACTCCAGTCTTATTTAGTAAGTAGGAGGGTTGTATATGCATCTTACTCTAAAATTACCAATGACAAATGATTTGAATAAAAAGGTCTTTTAATAATGTATATGAAACAAGATTTAGTTTAAATGAATTATCTTGCAGGTCAACCTAAAATTGTAGGCTTCAGTTCACTGGCTTTTAGTACTTAAAAAAAAAAAAAAAGTATAGTTCCTGCTGGTCCAAATCAAGAAGCAGCTTGGTCAAAACTTTTTTTCAGAGTTGGGGAATATTGCCTACTGACCATGTTCTTTTTAAAGTTTTTTTTTTCTTGTGCTTCCAGAGAAATAAAAAATGCTGGAGGAAGTAGTTAACAAATATGTGACTGTACTGAAAGAAAAAGTTGAGTAATGCATGTATGCAATTTTTTCAGTGAGGGTGATAGGTCTCGAGAAAAAGTTTCTATCTGAACCTGAAAGGTAGAGGTTTTATTCTACTATTAAAAATCATTATCATAAACAAACCAGCTAAGCTTTAGTGTTTTGTTATGGAGTTCATTTATAACTCAATGTAGTCGTGTTGGTAAATGCAGGATTGTAAACTATGGAATATCACTTAATGGGCATGTGGCTGGGCAGCAGGTATAGAGCCTGGTTGCTTCCCCTTATGTCTTTCAGCTTTGCAAGAACTGCGTTTTAGTGCCTTTTTTTTTTTTTTTTGACACAATGCTACTCAGAATTGAATCAAAGTGCTTCACTCACACAAGCCTTTTTTTTTTTTCCTGAACTTCTGAAAATATACAATAGCATCTCTATTTTTTGTCTACAGCATAGTAACTTACTGTTGAACCTTAATTCAAACAAATTAAAACAGCCAATGTAGCACAAAGCTCTTCTCCTACCCTTTTATCTAGTCACTGAAGCCCTCACAGTATCAAAAAGTGTATGGACCATGGACCACAGAGCTGAGAGGCTCTCAGGAAAAATACTCTAAACTTTTCCTTTTCTTTTACCAAGTAAAAAAAAAATCTAGTTTGTGCACCTGTGTTGATTGCTAATACACTGGTATGAGAGAGAATTAAGTTTTTCTGTTGAGAAAGTCACAAGCCATTTAGAACGTTACAGCTCAGACCAGCAATTTAAGTTTAGTCTGAAAGAAATAGAAAGCTGATGCACAGAAGACATTGAGTGGGTGAACTTCTGAATTCCACAATTCAGGATTTCTGCATTACTCTAAGAGGCAGCCATGTCCAGATTGTGTTGCACTATCTCCAGTCTTGTGCCAAAGACATGTAACATGATAGCAAGGTCCATGTCAGGTAGATGTATATCTTCCACCAGGTAAAATAATTCCTGTTTTGCTACAAGTTAAGCTTCAGTACAAGACATGAAACTGGACACAATTTAGACAGGTGAAACCCAGAGTAATTAGTGCTGCACTCAGAATGATTTTCAAGACAGTTCTTAAAAAGCTTCAAAAGTGGAAGTGAATTTGTTTATTAAAACCAGTCTGTATCAGCCAGTATTAAAAAGGTCTCAAGAGCTGTCGGATTTATGTTTGGAGGACCTTCTCTGGACCAGACAATGTTCAACTTCTTTTCTTTCAAAATGTTTGCAATTCCTGGAGATAAAGTTCAGCACTCTCTTGCATAATCTGTATAAGGAGGAGCCCATTACTTTAATAGGGGTTGTCCTTCATGATTTAAAAGAAAGACTTCTCAAAGCCTTTATAAGCTCTGTGCTTAGGGATTTTATGTAATATCTGCCCCAGAAAAAAGGATCCTGCAAGCAAAGTTCCTAATGCTGGGATAGCCTTCTGGTTTTATGTCTCCCTAGCACTAAGCACATTGTGAGCTCTTCATGTTTAGTCCATTAGGAGTTACTTAGTGACCTGAGCAATGAACCTTACAGTCACAAGTTGGTCCAGCTCCAGGAAATACTGTTCTAAGGTTTTGTTCAGTAGCTAAGGACCCTGAAGGCTCTGGGTCTCCAGGGCTAGGATGGTCTTGCAGGCATATGAGCTGCCAGTGGTGTTAGTTCCAGAGAAGGCTTCCAAACATATCAGATCTCTGAAGCTGGAATTCCCAGTCATGTGGATTTGGAACTGAGAGTCTTTAAAAACTCATGTAGGGCCTGCTTTGTAGGAGATTCCTCTCTTGGGTCTGGAGCAGTGAGCCTGCAAGCTCTGCTCTCAGATGGTTCACAGAGCTGTCAGGCTCCCAGCTGAGGAGCTGCAGCTCCGGTCTCAGTAGCACGGGGACAGTCTGAGAGTGGACTCCCGGGAACCACAGATGCCTGGAGTTCCCACAGCTGGCCAGTGACATTCACATCCTTGTCAGCATCTTTGTTACTACAGAGAACATAATTTTCATGTGTGAACATGAAAACATTTCAGCACCAGTGTTTGAGCACCTCTGTATGTACCTCAGAATTTCTGGTTAGTAAGAAATTTTGAGAATGTCTTTCAATGGGATTTGGATTGAAACCAGACTTCTTCCTGTAGAAAGGAAATCCTGTTTCTCAGCCTGTTCTGTTTCTTACAAATTGATTGTTACAGAAGTTTGTTCGCAGTTGTGAACTGGCCAGAACTTTCACTAGAGTCATATTTGAAGACTTAGTCATTGTCAGTTCATACAGTGTTAACATTTATCTGCAGAAAGTGAAAAAAAGTTTTGGATCTTTTTTATTATTAAAGAGGGAACTAGAGTATGTGAAAATGTTTGTGCTTTGTGTTTGATACCTGTATACAGAGTCATTGTTGGAAACAAGCTTGTACCCTTGTACCCTGTCCCCCCCACGCACCCTCCTGGCCCCTCTTACAAGGATAACTTCTGTAGCTTTGTAACTAAGAAAAACAAAAGGGAAGTAGTAAAAAGAGGTGTCTGAGGATGGAGCAGACTGCAAACATTTTGCATCAGTATTCTTTTCACTTCAGCATCTTTCAAAGCTGTTCAAGTCTGGATAGCACTTTCTTGAGTGGTATTGATCACTGTTGTTCATCTTCCAGAGAAAACTCACTCAGAACTTAAGTAGGCAGCAGCAATTTTTGACGAAGAACAGAAGGAAACTGATTGGTTGTGAACGTGGAGACAGGCTGTATTGATCATAGGAAAACCTACTTCATTCATTCCTCAGTATTGAGAGATTACCCCTTTTCTGTAATCATACTTTGCCATCAGCAGATTGGGCAGCAAACAGGACCCAAGTCTCTGTGGCTCTTCATACTGCTGTTTCTCGTACCCTTTGCACAAGGCTTATTGTTACAATACTGAGGAAATTCAAGGATATATGTCAGCTGTATGTCAGAGTCATTGGGGATAACAAGTTTTGGGTACACAGTTTTAGAAAGGCCAGCATGATTTAGCTGCTCTATGTGTGTTTGGGCCCAAAGGTTAAGACCATCTAGAGTAAAGGGATAAAGCCTCTCTCAGGCTGAGAATCTAGGGTAAGAATAACAGATAACACATTGTAGGAGAGGAAGGCAAATCCAGGAGATGCATCAGATAGTAAGTAGATAATGTGACCTGAGGCAAGTGTGTGAGTCAGGAAACCAAGGATTTCATGCTACTCTCTTGACTCCAGGACATAGGTCAACAAGACCAGGGCAAGTGCAGGTCACCTGGTTAGGGGCAGAATTGAGAGTGCAAGACCAGAAGCACAGATCAAGGCTAAGATGACAAAAAGGGTGAAAAAGATTTGGGAGGACAGCTGTAGCCAAGAGACACCTGGGACCATCTAGAGCTGGCTACAATGGTTGTCCCCATAAACTGTCAGAAGGAAAAGATAACTGTAGACAGTCTTCCAGACCAGTCACCATATGATCAGGTGTGGTTGCAGCCAGGTTTGTTGCAGCAACGGCAGTAGGGGAAGGAGTTAAGGAGTATGTTTACCAACATTAATTTAACAAAACCTTCTTTTAATTTAGCATGTTTAATACATCGGAGACACAAAGAATTAAGTTCTACCAGCATAGTTTGTCTCATCCTTATAGTCTTCTTTCTACATTCAGTAAGGTATATTACTTCAAGATGAAAAGACAAACAACTGATCCAGGCAGTAGATTGAAGTTGACTAGATGAAAAGACAAATAGCTAATCCAGGCAGTAGATTGAAGTTGACTAGTGTAAGTAATCAAAGTAAAAAAATTAAAAGCATTTTCATCTATGAAATTGATACCTGCTCTGTCTGAAGGAGCATACTCATGGTACAGGAAGGTACATGTTTGTATGGATCTGGATATATGGATCCAAACCAGTGTGTAGAGCTAAACAGTTAAGAAACAGAACTGAGTTTCAGATGGTTTCGTATTGACTTTAGTTCAAATAACACTAGGCAGTTTGGTACGCTGATGATCCTTTATCTTGTGTGGCTGAGTGCCTGCTTACAGCAGTGTTTTTGTTGGTACTCTATAGCTGCTGTTACCACCAGCAGAAAAAAAGAGTTTAAATTCACAGGATGAGTCTGACTGTTCTATTAGAGCTTTGTTGTGAGGAAGGGAATGAAGGATACACTAATGTATGTGAATGAAGATTGAGAGAGCAGAAGTTTTGCAGAGTCATGTTAGTTTTAAAATCATACTTTTTTTATGAAGAGTAATTAGTCTTTAGAAAAAATGAAATGGGATTCTAAGTGCAGATAGTTAATCCCTAAACTGCTTATTAATGTTTATTATTTTAGAGGTCTGAACATTTGTTTGAATGGACTTTGTAAAAGTAGTGTCCATGGGAACTTTTAAAGTGTAGAATGGAACTTTTTTGGTATGTTTATGTTAGCATGTCAATCATAAGCAAAAAACCCCAAGGACCTCAAGAGAACTCAAGAGTCATCTCTAAAGATTCCCTTGAAGTTTTGTTTCTAGAAAACAAATTAGAAGAAAAGTCAACTTTTGTAGGATAATGCTGTTTTATTTATATCTGGACACAATTTTTTTTTTTTGTTAAATTCTAAGATGTACTGTACAGCATTCTTTGTAGAATCCAGAACATTCTGATGTTTTTTCTTTAAGTTTTCAGATATTTGCTTTTATAATTAGAGGAAAAATCTTTAGTGTTGACCCTGTAATGAACAGAAATGTTTAATGTGATGATTTATTTTGTATTTTTATAGGGAGATAGCATTAGTAAATTGGATATCTATAAATAAAATTAATGTTAAAATTCTATACTATATTCCCATGGAGGTCTTTATATTATTGTATTTAATACAAATTCTTCAGAATTCGAAGCATACTAGTTTTTAGCTGGAAGTTGGAAACTTCCAATTAACAAAAAACCTGCTGGTATTGTCAATGAAAAAATAATGTTGCATTGGCTGGGTTCCATGATCGTTCCTCCAGTAGAGG
>VYZX01000804.1:59480-70275 GCA_013401335.1 Brachypteracias leptosomus
CCGAATTTATTTTTTTTTTTTTTTTATTTTTCCATACCTTCATGCTTTATAGGTATGCACTTCTTTGTTGCTTCAGTTTTTACATTTTAGGAATAACTAATTAAGCACCTCGAAAAAAATTCCAGCTAAATTCAAATTTTCATTCAGAGCTGGTGCAGCTATTATATATATCTTGTATAGGGCAGTCAATATTAATAGTTTTTATTTATTTATTCTTGTGTTGTAGCCTCTACAGCAATAGTGCATTAAGGCTGTGTTTGGGAAAGCTTTTTGAGCATGTTTGCATGTACAACATTGGGCTCTGGAACTTGTTCTAACTTTGTGGAAAACTCTGTTGTCTGCTTCTAACCTTTTCTGTTGTTACATGTCAGTTATAAAAATGCACAGTAATTACTGAAACAGTAGTTAACCTGCTTTCTTTCAGTTATCACTAGACTTGAAGTGGGTTTCTTCCAGCTCTTGCCTTCCATACCCAAGTTGTTTGATGAGAGCTAGGGCAGGTGGAGCACTGTTTAACATGTTCGTTGCCCCCTAATCCACACATCACATTAGAACATCCCCATCCCTGTGGTGTGCACTCCCAAGTACGTCCTCACTGCAGGAAAGGCAGAATGATTTTATAACCTCATTTCTCCAGGAATTCAGTCTTAGGAATAGAGGTTTTAAATATTTTTTTACACACATATACATTGCATGTATTGCACCTATGGCTTGTCTTCTCACCTGCACATTTCTCATATGTTGTTCTTGATTGATTTGAACATCAGAAAGATTAAATAGTAACTTAGACTTTTCATATTCTTTGTCTTTTCTCCCTCAGGAGTGAGAGGCTCAGAACACTGTGTCTGTATAGACTTGCATAAATGGAAGCCCTATATATTTCTAGTATTTTGTTTCTTTATTTTTTTTCCTGTTAGTACTAACGCACTTACATTTATTTCATATGCTTGATTTTGTTAAATAAAAGTCTCTGCCTCTTGAGGGGTGAACTAATATTTTCTGATTTTTATAAGCTGCTTCTCACACTGGTATTGTCTGTAAACACTTGAATCCTTCAGGACCAAAGAATGGAACTTAGTGTCAGTAAACAAATCATGTTTATTGCTTCCTGAGTGTTTACACAATGAGAAGAATCAAGCCCTCGGGGAATAATATTGTAAAAAGGAGCAGTTGGTTTAAATTAAGTTTCCATGTGAAATATAGCTACTTTTTATGGATGTTGTGGGAACATACACTGGAAGGAAAATCTGTACACTGATAAGATGAAGGTTTGTTTTTTATTTGTTTAAATACAAACAGAATCATGTACTAGGTTAATTTCTGATTCTGGCATTAATTAATCACCAAACAGAAGTTTGTGGTATTATCATACTTAGGAAGGTGGGGATTTTTTTTTTGTTTACTTCATTTGTGATCTTGCAAATAGTTAATGTGAATTATTTTAAATCTTCAGTGCATATAGGAATTAACACATTTGTACATTAAATACAACTACCAGTTTTATGAAATTAAGCTAAAATAAAGCTTCCATTTATCAGCTTTCACTGTCTGTGTTGTACAAACAAGGTTTATTCAGTGCGAGGATGAGATTTGTAAGCTATGTTAATGAGAACTTACACTGCAGATCTCTCTGGCAGCTTTAGGAATCAATGCCACCTTAAGCTGTCCATTTTCCTCTGTGGCCTGAATGGATATACAGATTATCTTATATTAAGTTACAGTAGATTTTGTTTATTGTAGGTATTTCTAAAGTGGTTAATGATTTAACTGCTGTAGAGTGAGTATGTCTGTGTAGTAAGGTGCATTTACAATACATGCATGATTTGACCATGAGTGTATAGATAGAGCATGGACTGATACCCTCTTGATGGTACGAAACAAAAGAACCCCATGTTATCCATCAAGTATGCACGAATGCTCCAAATGACATCACTTTGGCTGACTGTACTGTCTGTTTTATTTTACAAGGTGAGCTCGTGGGTTACCTGGCTGATCCTGACTGCAGGTTCTATGGAGGAGAAACGAGAAGTCTTCTCATATTTAGTACATGTGGCAAAATGCTGCTGGAATATGGGCAACTACAATGCTGTAATGGAATTTCTGGCAGGGCTAAGGTACTAGCAACTGTTTTTTAAATGACTTTTCAGTGATAGATTACACTGCAGCTTCTGTTAAGCAGATGTTTCTGGAGAACAATGGACTAAACAGAAATCCATGGCTAATTCTATAATCTCACCCTGTGACTTTCTAGTAATCCCTTTCGGAAAGATGAAGCATGCTAAAAGTCCTTTTTTTTCCCAAATGCTCTGGAAACACCATCAGTTTTCCTAGTACATGCTAAGTATGTTAGAAAACATCCTCATTTTTAAACAGGAATTTTTAAAATAGTGTTTAGATAATTCAGTCACTTTTTTTAACCGGAAAAATGCAGCTGACATTACAAAATTGTTATCAGTCCTGGTCTTTTGATCATGCCATTATGAAAAGAGTTTGAACAAGAGAATCTTTATATTCCCTTCATCTGTCAACTTCACAAATTAAGCCCACTTACATCTTTCCACCCAAGCAGACAGTCATTATTTTTAATTTAAAATGACAGGAAATAAGGTAGTGGAGTCTCTCTTCCACTTGTATGTTGGCATTCTGCCTTTACCTTGTTCTGTCTGGCAGAGCATATGCACATACATGAGAATGAACAGTTCAGAAAACTGTAATTGAACACACCAGGATTCACAGTGGGATTCTACTTGCAGAGAATCAGCTCTTTCCTTCTCTGTAAATTCCCCACAGGAATTTCCAGCTAAAGAAGGCAGCCTGTTTTACACAACAGAAATTACATGAAAGGGTGGAAACGCTGCTCCAAATCAGCATTGTTAGCATTTATATACTCAAATTATTTCAGACAGTCAAATTACTGGAAAATAAATCTGTCTTCAAAATGCCTCCCTGAGGTCAAGGCATATTATTGCCATACAATGAGGGACAGATGTGTTATGTGTTATATCTGATGTCATCCACTGAGTCATAGGCAAATCCAGAATATTTTCTAAGAGAGATGAGAATGACTGAGAAAAGAAATAGTGGTTGCCCCTGTGCTCACTTCAGTAGGTCTTACTGTCTCTCTGCAGGGGAGGGTAAAATGTTTTTTCTCCCTACTATCTATCTTCTGTCATGCAGCTCATAATGCAGTTAACTATACGTTAGACCTCCTGGGACCATCTTATCTAGAATGTTCTTGTTTTTAGCAAAACCTGACCTTTGAAAACAAGAGTATATGGGGGGACTTTTGGATGACACATTAACAAATTTTATGGCTGAATCATTCACAGCCTTTCTTTATTCTTTCTGAACCTGTGCCTAAAACTGCAATAATCTATATGACTATACTAGAAAATATCTCTTTTTCTATTTCTTGTACTTCTATACTTTTTCCTGATGCATTTTTCTGTAATCCTCTTCCTTTTAGTAGAAAATTTTGACAGTGATTTGGAGAACAAACACTAAAACATTTAGCTGATTTTTGTGGAATATCTTTATGAAGATACCACAATTCATTTTAAACATGAATCTCAACATTAAATTTAAATGTAGTTCTTTCAGTTGCATTTGAAAGTTGCATTCTCTGGAGAGAAAAACTCCCTTATCTTTTGCTGAGATTAAATGATCACAGGTAAACTTTATAGTTTCAGTACTTCCAACTTTCACTTTTATCATACATCCTGGGATATTTCTTCTCTTGTTTCTTAAGCCTTGGTATCTGAAATCACATGATTGTTGGGGAATCTTATTTTTCTTTTGAAAAGCATAATTTTCACCTGTTACTGCTGTTCAAGAAAGTTTGATATAGGAATCCAAAGCACTTAAATAAAAAGAAATGTAAAAAAAAAGAACTCAAATTATTATTTTTTAAAATCTAGTTTTCAAACTAATTTTGTGACAGAGCAGAAAAGTGGTGACTTGGAGCTCACCAGGTGAAGCCCTTATGCATTCATCTGTTTCTATTATATGGGATTTTCAGAAATTACAAGATAATATTTCCAGTCTCGACCTTGCAGAACTCCTGAAGGAGAAAGTAGGACTTCTCACAGTGCAAGTAGGATGTTTTATGTTATTTTAGGGTAAAAGACTCAATTATCCTTTCCCCCCACCTTGGCCCTTCTCAGAGTAGGGCAGGCATTGTAGTCTCGCCCTGGACGTCTTCAAGTCAAGGCTCCCATGTCCCGCAGTCACGCTGGAGACATCTGGAAAGAGGTGGACACAGAATTGGGTTATAATGAAGTTTTAAAATTAATTAAACTCACATTTACCATTACAAAGTTGCTAATCCCATCAGATTCTACAAAGAAAATTTACATCTGGAGACCAAACTATGTTACAAAGAACCAAGTCTCATATTATGCACTTGCATATTACCTTACTCGGTAGATTGACTATCAGACTAGCACAGCTAAACATTACAACAATCTAAATAATAGCAGTTTAATGATAACAAGAGTGCACTGACAGAAGACTAATTATCTGTCATGGAAAAGAATGAGCAATACCTGTGATATGGCTCAATACTGACAATGTCATAGGATCAGATTTTTGTTTTGCCTGGCTTCATACTTCCAGAAATAACAGATTAATGGAGAAGCTGCTCCACTGCTAAAGTTTGACCATCATCTTTTTAAAAACAATAAATTAATACCATACTTTTTAATATGTAAATATTGGCAAAATTATATGAATATACTTTAACTTTGATCTATTATTTTAAGAGCATTAAAAATTTCATTCCTGTGAGGTGCATATTGAATGAATTCACTTTAATAAAGTTGTGACAATGCTAAGATACTTCCAGGCAGAAGAGACAGTCTCATTTGGAAAAGAAATTTCTTTTTAACTTAAAGTAGCCCTTCTATCACAGTATTTCTCACATGGCTAGAAAAGACAGTCACAAACATGAATGATGTATAAAGGTTTAAAAATATCTTCTTTTTCTACAAAGAGTTAAATAACAATGTCTATTTCTTCAGTGGAGATGGAAAGTGGAGTTTTGAGCAGAAAGCATGTTTCAAGATCTAATGAGATTTTGAGGAATAGAAGCATCCTAAGCCAATTACTTTGCTTTTAATGACTGTTTGTTAAAAGGAGCTAAAAAGGCTAGGCACAGTTGAGGCCAGTAAAAGAAGGAAATTAGAAACATACATCTCCATAGTCAGTTTCCTAGAACAGCTTACTTAGTTATTTCAGATCAAAAAGTTTAGAAGCAAAACTGGGTGTTTCAGCTCCCAGAAGCGTAGTTTTGATTACACGACAGAAGCCTTTCAATTAGCTGTTACAGTTGCACATCATGAGAATTTGGCAGCTATAGATCAATAAGCTGACCCTAGGATTTCTGGGGGTTTTTTTTGCTTCAGACTATCAGGAAAGGGAAAAAATAGCATTCAAGGGAAGAAAAAGTACAGCAACATAAAGCATCTGCACAGTATAAACAGAACAATGGTGGCCAACATTTTTCAATACCTTTCACTAGATGCTCTTCCTTGACCTTTTCCACCTTATTACATTGCTTTGAAACAAACAAAAACATTTCTGCAGTAAGTCTAAGTCAAAAGCAGGGCATTTTGCAGCTATTTTCCCAGATCTACTGATGGTGATCTAATTGTAAATTCTTCTCTATATGTACATTCCAGCTTTTTCATCTTTTCTTTTTTCTTCTTTAAACCAGAATGAAACTTGACAGAAATGAAAGCTTAGCAGTAACCTAAGACATACGGATCTTGGAGATTGTACCATTATTTCTCCTTAGCTGTTTCTTTTCTGTCAGCACAGACACATCTAAACAAGCTTGGGGGCTTTTGTGAGTGTCCAATAGCCTTAAAAGCAAAATTAACTCAAGGCTATGAAATTAAGCAACAATGCACTCAAAAAAGAAAATGTAACTTTGCTGGTTTTTTCAGTTTCTTCTGAACTATAAGCAAATGAATCAAATTCTGCAAAAGGTTTCAATGTTCTCCTTCTAGTCCATCCAAGGCTAACAATTCATAACATGGACAGGTAGAAAATCAAGTTCAGAAATTTATGTGAAGTGCCTGTGCTAAAGCCACTAGAAAGTGATAGACATGGGGGTTAAAGAAAGTAACATAGCACATATGTCTCTGTGTAAAATCTAAGCTGTGTATCAGGAAACATTCTTTTTCCCAGATCATAAAAAAATGCACCAAATAACAGGGGAATTAATTGGTGTGGTGGATCGTAAGGCAGAGCTGTAGCAATAAAACATGAGCACAGGAACCAGTGAAACCTGTCATTACACAGAAGCAAAGATAGGATGAGGAAAGGGACACTTGTGACAATGGTGAACACATGATTTGGGGGGTTTGGATGGAGACCACTGGAAAGGAGACTTTGCCCAGGAAGGAGGTTACTACAACAGCAGGCTGTGGGACTGTGCAAAACCTGCACATCAAAGGCCATAAGGCATAAGGGAAGCTACTGTATAAGGGCAGGAATTGCTGATAGGCAAAGAACAGTAGGAAGTCTCCTCTCCCAAAAATCCTCTGTTAGTAGCATAGCTTTTAGGTGACTGGGCAAAAGTACAGAATTTCTAATTTGGAGCCAGGGCATCTCTGTGACATACAGCCAAGACAGGCCTCAATCCTGAACACTGAACCAGCTTCTGGGAAAAAGCTGTTCAGTCTTTGGGTATGAAAATAAGATTCCAATAACTAAAGAAGCAAATGCATACTAGATTTTGATATTTTTTTACTTATGACTCAAGGCTGTGTCCGGTTATGGGTCACCTGCACTAAGTCACAGCCTTTCATGGTTATCCAGTATACTTCCCTGATCAGGGAAGACAGGCACAAAATCCAGGGCCCTTCTTTTGTTAAGCATGTGCTGAGAAGGTACAAGAGAACCAACATGTTATGCACCTGTACAACACAGTCAGGACTTAAAACCAGCCTTTTAACTGCCACATCAGCACACAGAACAAGTCCTGGACCTGAGCCTGCATCAACTCTGTGGAGCCACTGACTGTGGTAAGCAGCATGCCCCACAAAAGCTGCAACATCCATCAGCAGGAGAATGGAACCTTTATGCTCATACTGGCTCATCTATGCTTTGCAACCTCCAAGTAAAATTATTAGCATTGCTCCCAGGGAGAGGAGAGAAAGATAAATATGATAGCTCACTTCTATCTTAGGCCAGGAATTTCAAATGGGCAATAGGGATTATTTCCTTTTTAATGCACATTTTCAAGTTTGAAGGGAAGCATGGGAGAATATGTGTTAGGGCCACAGAAGATTTCTTTCTTGAGCTTGTTTAGTGAGAACAGTGCTGTTCAGCTGCCACTGACAGGTTCTACTTACAAAAAAAAAATTTCATTATAGTGTGCCAACGTAGTGCTTTGCCATATCCTAGATTTCACAGTCTAAAATTACAAGCAAACTTGCCAAAAAAAAGTGAGCATGAGACAAAAGGCAGAGTGAATCAGAAGACAGAATGCTGTCAGAAAAATCACATAAAAACACTGAATTATATCATGTGACTCAGGCGTCATAGGGCCCCATGAAATGAAAAATTTCCATTGATTTCCTCTCGGCTCCATGAGCAGGCTCCTTTATCAAATGCTTTTGAAAGTAAGACCTCCTGCTGGTTTTCTTATGTTAAGCTGGGGAAAGAACATATTCCATTGTCAGGGTTGTTGCAAGGATGTAATCATAGATTTGGCATCTTAGCTCACAGAAATCAGGCAACTTGGAAAAAAAATCCCCATACTCATACTTGCCATTTTTCTTTTCTAATAGAAGGTTGAATATAATTACTTTAAAACTCAGTGACATCAGGTGTAGATAACATTAAAACAAATGACCTTTCTTCCAACTATGCATTTTCCTTATCATTGTGATAAAGTGATAATTGCCTGGAGATTGCTTATTGTGAAGGCAACCTCCTGTCACTTATGAATTCCCTCTTTAGGTCACTCTCCTGACAATCAGAGTCATTTACAAAATGAACCATGAACCTGAGCCACATTTCTATTCAGTTGTACTGAAAATTAATATAAGAGTAGCAGAAGGAATAATGCTGGGGGAGGAAACTTCCATAAGCATCAGGTATTTGGGAAGCTACTGCATTATCTGAATGAATGGCTGCCATCATCCAGTTCAACTCTAGAGCCAAAACACTATGCAATCAGCATGAGAAAGAAAATGACCTGATTAATTAACTGACTGAGATCCACCAGCCCAGAGGGGACAAACATTTGTCACTGTTTTTTTCTTCGTGTAAATTATGGCTTTTGTGTTTTCAGTATTAACTCATCTTCAGGAATAAGTGTAAGTGTTAGCACATCCCATTTGTATTTCCATGAGCTCCATACGTGGGCTGACATGGACTTACTGTACAGGCAGAATAGATGAGATGGAATAAAAATATGAACAGTATTTTCAGTATGCAAATTCAAACAGAGTATGTTTATTTATAATTATGTTCTTTTTCACATAAGAAGAAAGCAAAGGAAAGAAAAGAGAAAAAGAGAGTACATGCACAATAGATGCTAAACTTTTCCTTTAAGGTATGTCTGATGTGAACAAAACAATTGAAGTTGTATTCAGCAGACATCTAAAAAATTGGCAGGTGCAGTAGTAAAATAATTTGAAATATTTATATATATACCCATATACACTGCTATGTAAAATAGATTCTTTGACCTAGGAGGAAAACTGTGTGCGCACCTTGGGTCCAAGAGGCAGGCTTGACCAAACTGTAGGCAGCCTTAGGTTTGCCTCTTACTACATCTAACTTTTTATGGTCCTGGGAGGCTGTTCATTGAGGAGGGACTGCAAGAAGACAGGCCTGATGGGACAAATCAGAGTGATGTAGAATTATGCCACTGGGCAACTCCTTCTCCCTGAGCAGAGTATTGAGGAGGTTACACTTGCCTGCTGCAAAAGTTTTCAGCCACCATCATGGGCTGGCTGAAGGGCAGCCATATGAACAGTCTTACTACATAGGATGAAAATTTGAGTCCCTGATGCTTTACAGACTAAACACATCTATATTATAATCAGTGTTCTGGAAGATTCTTTCACATACATGAGAAGAATCTCTAATCCCCCTCCCATTTCCCTTCCTTATTAGTTAACACAACTATTGCCATTAACACTCTCAGATACCTATAAATGGAGTTGTCTGTGAAAAATACAGATACTGTTCTTCCAGCAGTCCACTCTAGTTATAGCACAGAAACGCAAGTTTCAAGTGACTTTATTTAAACAAACATTAGCAAGTAGTACATCTTTAAACCATGTTTTATCAGCACCTGCCTTCAGAGATTGCCAGCTTCTCACTTTGGTTAATTAGATCTGCTTAAAGTAGTTTGATGTCAATCCAAACTGATGAGCATTTAGAAAAAAAAACAAAAACATTTAAAGGAAAGCAGGAGAGACATGAAGAGATAGTGCAAATTAAAAAAAATAGGAGAGATAAAATATGTTCTAAAAACAATGTTCGGGGAAAAAAAATAACACTGAAAATGAAGAGAAAGGGAAAGAATTATATCATCTTAGAAAGCAACAAAATTTATGAGGCAATCTCTTTTAAAAGATTTAATAGGATTATTATTATTTATTTTAATTACCATTATCTAAGCTGAATACGGATCTTCACTGTATTCCCATTTTTTCCTGACTCTAGTTCTAAACTTCTCTAACAGTAGTTAGAATGATAGCCTTAAGAAACAATGACATATGCATGCCCTTCTTCATCTTCACTTTTCAGGAACCATTTATATTAGAGAACTGGAAACAAGCATCATAAGGCTAGTTATGCCAGTTGTACATTAGCAAGATATTGACCTGTGCAAAACAAAGCCCATGTTCCCTTAACAGCAATCCCAGTACTGAAAAAAAAGACAAAACATTACAAATAATTAAACCTGTGAAACCAGAAACTTTTATAAAAATCTATGTGAAGGTATTACTGTGCTTTATTCTTGATAAATTCAGCACTGAATAGCAACTGCCTGTGCTGTTGTCTTCTCTGGAGAGAGTTCTCATCCTATTTTTTGTGTGTGTGTGTGTGTTCTTCATTACTTTTATTGGCCAGACTTCCAAAACCTACATTTCTCATTATGCATCAGGATTAAACAAGTCCCACAATGCATTTCTTTGATTCAACAAGACAAAAGACTGTGCTATATTGTGGGAAACAGGTTAGTAGCTCACCTGATTTTGAAAAAAATGAGGTGATACTCAAAGTACAACAGGTATGTTGTGCTATCACACATTTGATACATAAATGCAGATTCATGTAGAAATAAAGTATTTTTATTCTGTCTTTTACTTAAAATAGACATATTTCATTTCACTCTTTCCAAAGGAAACTTAAAATTCAAGCAAAACCTACCCATTACTTCTGAGTTTACAAAAAACAAAAGGTGAGGTGCAAGGGAGGTGCTCCTTGTAAATACTCCACATATTTCCTTGTCCTTATTCAAGTCTTTCCTTTAAATTACCAAGATAAGTACAAAAGCAATCAAGATGGATTAAGCTACCAAGATGCTGGGTGTACTATTACCTTATTCTTTCCTTCTGTTCCATCCAGCATTTTCTTCTAGTTTTCACCTTCTTCCCTGTATAGTCTTACCCATACACTGTTAGGTGTCTCAGCCCAGGAAAGGTCCCTCTGTTGTAAGGTTATATCATAGAATCATAGAATGTTTCAGGCTGGAAGGGACCTCTAGAGGTCATCTTGTCCAACCTCCCTACACAAGTAGGGACATCTCTACCTAGGTCAGACTGCT
>VYZX01000805.1:1116-11164 GCA_013401335.1 Brachypteracias leptosomus
GGTGACCCTAGCATTTCAAAGGGCCATTAAATCTCCAGTTCCTGGTGTTAAGTCAATTTTTTTGGGACAAAAAGCTTTAAGGCAAGGAAGAGGCAGCACAGGTTATTCTTCCACCTATCATGTGAGGAAAATTTCCTCAAGTACTTTTGTTACAGGTCAGGATCCTAGTCTGATAGTCAGGGTCCTAGCAGGATGCACTAAGACAGAGGCACAAGCTGGCAATTGCTATGTCCACAAATAATTCTTACAGATTCTTTCTAATGTTCTATGACATTGTTCCTGGTACGTACCAGCTGCTGTCCAAACAGGGAAAGGAACAGTCCACATTCTGCACTCCTTGTGTGGTAGGCAGGTATTTAAGTACAGTTGCTGCCTTAACATACACAATACAAGAGCCCCCGATGTGTTTTGCAGCCTTCCATGATCCCATTCAGGGAGGGCAAGTTCTGGTTGCTTGTGCTAAAGCGAAGCTGTGAACCATGGTAATGAGGTAATTTCTCCCCTCCTTTCCCCAGGCACTCTTGAGGACTCTTTTCCTACTGGAAACATTATAGAAGAGGAAAGGTTGGTGGGTTTCTTTCTTGTAGGACTGGCTACAATCCAGCCCCAAGCATCTGTTAGCAAGCTCACTATTGCTCTTTTCATAACAGATTTGGCTGGTAAACCTGGTAACAGCTGCATGAGCTATGCTTGTGATCCATACAATTAATTTGCAACTGGCAAACCTGTCATTGTTCATCACTAGATGACAGCAATGCACTTCTGTGCATGCCTTGAACTGTTACTAAGGGCATGACTCCAAGCAGCCTCATGTGGTTCTGTGGCCCCTTTCCCTGCTGTTATCACAGTTACATTGGAAAATGATGGTGAAGCGGGTGCACTTGGGGAGATAACACTGTGCAGAGAAGGTGCCACAGTCCCTGAGGGAGAGAAGACACTAGTTCAGGAAAACACAAACTAAAAATAGTGGTGAAGCTCTGGATTTACCCCAAAGAACAGACTGAAATATTAGCTCTCTTCCTCTCCTTATCACAGAGAGCACACTCAGAGGAACTTGGGCCAACTGCACTGTGCTGTCATACACGTGACTTTCCTACATCCACAGCACAAGTGTTGATGCTGTTGCAATATAAGGCAGAGACATGGAAAGAGAAGCTTCTAACCATGTGATGCCACATAACTCTCATTACCAGGAGCCTACATGCAGGAAAGGGGGATCGGGGGATTGGACTAGATGATCTTTTGAGGTCCCTTTCAATCCCTAACATTCCGTGAAAGGGGTACCACAGAAGGAGCAAAGTCTATGACAACAATTCCTGCCTTCCCCTCCCGCTCCTGGATGCAGCACAGTGAGGAGGAGTTGTGCTGGCAAGACCATTTGTGTGACTGCACTGTGAACCAGTTGGTCAGAAACTCAGCTGGCCTTAGACCAACTGGGTCCACATCCACCATTTCATCCTGCAGCCAGGCAGCTCACTGTGACACCCTCAAGCTCTTCTAGCAACACTACGAGGGCTGGAACAGCAATAGCAATAGTGAAGTTGCAGAAGACAGGGATATTTAAACACCATGTCCCATGTCAAGTAACCTGGCCTATTTGTATTTTCTCAAGATTATGATTGTAAACTAAAGGGTAAATGCAAGTGAGCTCATAGATGGAGATGGGGAGTGGAGAAGAGAGGGAAGCAAATACAAAATCCCAGCCAAAGCCAACAGAATAATTTATTCTTATTTCTACTTAGACAAGCCATTTATTTATACACTTTTTTTTCATACTGCCCTTTTTTCCTCATCTGATATTTTGCCTATCATCGAGGTAGAATGGGTTACAAAATGTTGAATCCTTGATTTTTTTGGCAAGACCATGAGCGCTACTTTAGACCACCTTGTTCTACAGAAAATGAACATCACCCTGGGATAGCCCCAACCCTCTCCAAACTAATGTAATCAGTTCTTCACTAAGTGAACCCAGATGGCTCTGAAACTCCATTTTTAACCTGAGTTTCTGTCTTCTGGTATTATAATCGTGCACAACTTGTATTGTTTTGTTCATCAGTGCAGCATGTGATCCATAAGACCTATACCAAATTGTAGAGCTCCTTCCTGTTTCTTGTACACTTCCATTTTTCCTTCCACTGCAAGCTTCCTTTCCCTCTGTTCACTCCCCTCCCCATCAGCAGCTAAATTTGACTCTTACCCCAGCTTCTAGTCTGCAGGAGATCTCTTTTCCAACAAGTGTGGCACTCATTCCCACAGCCCATTCACTATCTGATGTCTTGGAAAATGAAGTTTCTTAAGAAAACATGAGACAATGTCATTGTGCTTAAAGGACACTAATGATTGGTAGGGGACTGACTACTCCCTATAATGAAAGGGAATGCAGAACAGGCTTCAACTTTTGCAGCTCTTTGGGGAAGTGCTGTTGTTTTCCCTCTTTAAATAAATTTTGAGAAGACGACAGGTGAACTCTAACTGCAACTCCCTCCGTAGGCAATAAAGCATCTGATGGAATTTTTGCACATCTGTGAGTGAAGTGATATAGATGAATCAACATACAGCATCATCTATAGGGAAAGTATTAAAGCCTCCCTTGGACTGCTTTGCAAGAACATCCTCTTGGCATTATTTTGATATTCATATCTCAGCCTTTATTTGTTCCTTGTCTTTCGGGGTGATGGATGAAGGTTGAAAAGCAAATCTCAGTGAAGAATTTTCCTGTGGAAAATAATTGTCCTAACCTTGCACACAGGGCTTGATGGAAGCAGGTTAATGTTCTCCACTGGTTTTCATTCATGTGACAGTAGGGAGAACTGGCTGGCAGTTTCTTTACATTTTCTGCCTCCAAAAGGAAAATGTGGAAAAATGACATTTTTTCAGCTTTACTGTCAAATTCTCCAGCTGGAGTTTTATGACTATTAGAAAGCACATTTTAACATACAATGGAAATTTGGAAAGATGTGATTCTATATTAGTTTTGACCACATGAAGATGCAAAACTGAGATACTTTGAAATGCTTGAAGTTAATAAAACTGTGCTGTCCAACTTTATTGGGGTGGGGAGAAAGTTCAGCAAAGATCAGGTTTTAATTTGTAAAAAGATAATTTTTGTCCAATAGATTATACTTAACTGAAATCTTATTAGAGATATTGAAACTACAGAGGAAGTAGCATTTATCTCAACAGAAACATAATTTGATGAAATTATAGGGTATATTAGGAGATATCAGCGTTGATGTCTTCAGTGCTCTCAACTGATTTTCTTTAAAATTTTGGTTTTAACATCATCTTCCACTGAGTTTTGAGGGAGCCCTGCAAGTTTTGGAATACTTGTTGAAAGGCCAACAGCCTGCTCTTTGGTGTCACATGAACTGCCCCGTGTCAAACAGGACTGATTTCAGCCATCTTTCTCTAAAAGTCAGCTTTGTCAAAAAACTGCTAAACTTAAGCATTCAGTTTAAACCACAATATAATAGCAAGTCAATAAATTTCAGTCTAATTTTTTTTCAGAGCCACTTTACACATTTAGTTTTATGCCAACATTGTCTCTAGCTCAATAAGGTATTTCTTTTACATTTGCAGTTCCTTCTTCAAGAGGAATCTTCTGCAAGTTAAAACTACTTTTCAGCCTACCTGGCTCAACAAATAGGCCTATTCATCAACTTATCCTCTGAAATGTTCCTAATTCTGAACATGGTTCAAATGCCAGATCAAATCTTTCTAAGTAAAGCTACTCATAAATCTTTGCAGGTAAACATCTGTCATGCACCTAAGTAAACCAAAAGGAACAGAAGATTCATGGCCAGTCAGTAACTTGCTTTACTCAATTTCTCTTTGCTGGTTCATCTCTCTGGTTGCCTTCAGCTTGGCAGAGACAGAAAGCACATTTGTAGCAGCCAGCTCTAACTGCATTTGGAGGGGTTTGTTAACATGACCTTTTTATGCCTGCATGAGGACACAGAACAAAGCCAAAAGGGAGATGTTTTCGAGGCAGAGACAAGTACTTTGTCAAATACCACTAGTAGCAGGACATGTTCAATAGCAAGGACATGCCAGTGAGAAGAATGCCCAAGTCCAAATCTAGCAGTGATTAGAGCCACTAAAAGAACCAGTAAAGACATTTAATCCTGTTACAGACCTGCAGCCAACTCCTAACAAAGAGGCCTCAGAGAAGAGCTTAGTTTCTATAGCTGTTGCAAAGGCTGAAGGTACCAGAGCAGCTGGTACTTCCAGTGCTGGAGAGGAGCCACTGGTCATGGCAAAATGATTCAGTTTTTACATATCTTCCTCCTCAGCTAATTCTCACGTGTATTTTCCTGTTTAAATCAATGGGATTATTAGGAATGACTTGCTTGTGGCAGGACTGCAGGAGTTTATTAATATCACATAAGAGAAAAAAAGAAATAGAGGGACACTAGGGAATCTTACAGGGCATCAGAAACAGGCTGCTCAGTCTAAGGGGCTTGCTTCCATTATACCGATAAATTATGTCTCTATTGCTTGTCAGCTACAGGATAAAACAAGGCATCTTTATCAGCAACAATGTATTCTAATTGGAATTTTAAAAGAAATTACTTGCGTAAGAGTTCACTCAACACTATCAGGAATATGCATTGCTTTGTGTTATAGAATGGAAGGGAGTGTTTTAGGAGTAACAGCCTATTTTGACTAAATTTATCTCTGTATCCTGACAGTGTAATGTTGATTTAGCACTATGCCTGTCAGTTATCTTAGAATGGTAATTCTGTCTTCCAGCTGGGGAATAAAGCTTTAATAAAAATATTTATGGAACATATGATTTTTCTTAATGATGCCCAAGACTCAACTTACAGTAGCTAAGCAAAATGCCACCCAAAACAATTACAATCAATTCTTTTCAATCTATCAGCAGTTAGATATGAAAAATTAACAAGCGACAAACTGGGAACACTTACAGCAAAGTCACTGAAATTAAACCAGCGTGAGTGAAAAGATGCACTATTCAGAAACCTGAAAGGACTGTGTTGCAACTGCTTGGACTATGCATCCTCAATACCTTATGCTGCTTTGGTCATGTCTTTTTACTCAAATGCTAGAAAAAGTCACTGCTTGACAATTCCAAGAAAGTGACATTTAAAAGTGTGGTAGGGGAAATAAAGTAAAACCAGACAATGTTCAGCAAAGAGACCATTCATCTTTCCCAAATGAGCAGGTGGAGAAACCAGTGCAGAGTTACAAAAACAAAGGAAGAACCAATTAAGCAAACAAAGAACATATGGTCCAGAGACACCACTGCACCATCTGCCTCCATTTTCCATGGAAAAGGCAGAGTTGGGACTAAGTCCATCTTTTGAGCAGCGTCTGGACAGCTCCTCATCCCAGAGGGAATCCTGCTCTCTGAAACAAGACATTCTAGGAAGAACTATCTCTGTTTACATAAAAAAAGTTCCAGCTTTTGGCTGCTCTCATCTAAAGCCTTGCTATCTTGTTTCCATCCAAATTGCATGTCTCACAATACATAACTAGCAGTCCTAAATCAGGAATAACTTGCTGTGACAACTCAAGCAAACTCTGCCGTTGGCTGACAGTCAACAGATACAACTATAAGATTCACAGAAGGGTCAACTGAAAAAAGTTTCATCAGCAGTAGCACATTTACAACTTAAATCAAGGTTTATATTTATCCAGGAAACAGCAAAGAAAATGAATGAAAGGACAAAATGAATGTGGTTCCCTCAGGGCTGAGGCTATTTTAGAGGTAGAGTGTCTCTAACTTTCTCTATAGAGAAGCTAAAGATGATAGCCAAGCCTGATTCCACAGTCCTACTCTGTGAAGTATAAATATTCACCCATAGCTCTTGGAAAAGAACAGAATTTTCTTGACAGCTAATCAACCAAAGACTATGGTTTATCTCCAGGAATGACCAATTTGTTGCTGCAGTGTCAGCTTTTATTTGAGGAATACACACAGTGCATCAATGCAGATGTGCAGGCACACAAACTATTCTATCTGACAACTGTCTCCTCCAATTATTCTTCCCCTACCTACCCCAGTCTTCTTGTCTTAACCTGTTGTAATGAATTCTAAAACGCCCCCTGGTATCTTTGCTTCTTGTAAGAGTCCCTGGCTAAAAGGGATTCCAGCCTGTCTCAAGTAGATCTGTGAGCTGGTGAAATCAGTACACAGGAGCAGTTTGAAAGAGAGAAAGGAGTGTAAGACACATGCACGAGTGTAGCCCAGAAACCTGTTCATGTGCATTTGTAATATTTGTATTGCTAAAAATTAAAAATTGTATTTAAAATTACTCTTGATTTTTTCCCCAGCTTTGGTCCCCTGCAAGCAAGTGTGGCATAATGTCACCCAGGGGTGTTAAAAAGAGGGATAGCAGTGGTTCCATTGGTACTTTTCTACTAAAACCATCTGAAGACTAAGATCTGATGCAGTAGGAGAATACACAGGCTAGAACAGAGACCAGGCAGCTACTGAAGCACTGAGTTGAGCTTATCTCAGAAATTCCTGTGAAAAACCCACTATGAGCTTAAATAACATGAATTCATTTTCCATCTCTTGGAAATCAATCAGTAGATACGTACTATTAGCAGGGAAGATTCAGTCCACTTGTCTTCAGGAGAGAGTTTTGCTTTAATGTAACTCCAAGGAATTATATCTAAGAAAACAGATCAACCTGACATTCAGCTGGATGTCTGCCATTAAAAGCATTCACTGCCTCCATACCAGGGTTGTTATTCCTAGTGGCTTTGAAGGGTCTCCACAGCAAGGTGTTCAGGCTTCGGTTCTGCTGGGAGATGCAATTCATGTGCACCTTGTATTGCAACCTGAACCACAGAGACTGAGGAGGCAGAGCACTTGTGTTGGAAGAATTGTAAGTACCCTGAGAGTTATTACAGGTATGATTTAGAAAACTTGCTGCATAAGCATCTTCCAATGCCAGAGGGAGAATATGATAAACTAAACTCTCTTGAATCCCAGAACACAGGAAATTACAATCTTTTAAGCAGGATTTAATTCTCTTCCTTTCACAGCAGAATTACCTGTTCTGTTTAGGAACAGATTATTACTTTCCCAGTTTCTTCACATTCAATCTTCATTATAATCTGATCAATACATGGCCCTTGTCCCCTTGCAATCAACTTTGCTAATAGCTCCAGTTGCATGATCAATGACTATTTCTTAAGCCTGCAACACTTTGCTATGGAGTTACACTGTTTAGCCCAGCAAACCAGCTACTGATGCAAACTTCTGGCACACCTGTCTCTAGAGCACCTCGGTTTTCCCTGGGAAAGATGACATTATAACTAAGAAATTCTTGAACATGCTTTTATAGATATGAAGATCAGAAAGTAAGTAGATTCCATGAAAGAATTGCTCTGTATGTTTTTATTTCATAATTAAATCAGTTGGTAAACACAAATGGATATTTACATGATACTCAAGGTGTGCCAAAAACAAGCTTGCATGAACAAAACAATTGAGAGGGAAGAGCTTCTCTTAAAGACTAAAAAGCAAATAAAATTATTTTTACACATCTAGCTTTTGTAGTCTAGCTTGATTTGAATATGAAATAATTAGATGACTGTGGTGAGTATAAGAGACTAGAATGGAAAGAATCTCAACTATTATTCTTATTTAAGCTTCTTTACCCCTTACCCTAACTGCACTGATAATAGAATAAATAAGTACTGCTATTGTCTTCCTATACCTGTTCTGCTTTCAGAACAATTTTATTTTTCACTCCTTCCTCCAAGATATAACTTCATGTCTAATTACTGTTTTCTGTTCAATTTAATTTCCGTTCTTTTTTGTGTGTGTATGTATATTTTTGGTTGGGTTTTGTTTAAGAATAGGAAAAAGATGAATTCTACGCTGTTTTGACTCTGCTTGACTATCCTTAATCTCAGCTATTTTCAGCATACACACATTTCTCAGGACCCAGTTGATATGCTTTATTTCTTTTGCAGGGTTTTCTGAATCTCTTTAACGTGCATTTTAAGGAATATAGTTTGCATTAAACAATGGGGTTACCAGACAGTGAAAGAAGTCATTTGTTTGTGTGTGTCCAGCTATGTGACAAAACAGCCCATGTGGCAGGGAAGTGACACGTCTGCATTGACACAGCAGCCTGATAAGTGCATGACAGGGTGCCTCAGCACTGGCAGAGGAGGGCATTAACACAGCCACAGTGGTTTTGAGGGCCAAAAATAATGCTCACATCCCTCTGAGTATCACAGCACAGGGCCAGGCAGAGTGACAGTACAGAAAAAAACTCAGGCTTTCAGTTGTGCTTTCTAGAGAGATAATAATAGCTTAAGTATGCAATTAAGCAAATTAGCAATTGTTTCAAACCTGAACTACATCAGCAACAGAGATTTTGATACTGTATACTAATCAAAGAGATGAAAAGCTTTTAAAGACTAATTCTTATTTTCTACTTTTTTGTATCTTGCTTTGGTTATCAGAAAGTTGTAGCTATTCTGCTTTGAGTGACAGCTCTCAATGTTCACTTATATACACACACTGCCTGCTTCTTGGGCTTAAACACAGGAGGGAGTATTCCTGCCTCTGCCCAATGCCTTTTTCAGACTAGGAAAACCCAACCATAAATTGACCTATTCCATCTTAGTTAAGGCAATTCTTCTGCCTTATAGTTATCACAGGCAGCAACATTGAATCACCTACTTGAATTTATTCATGAAAATGAAAGTTAATAAATTCAAGTAGGGCTGCACACCTCCATCATGCTGTAACTGATGTGGTCCAGGAAGTCATTTGCTCTAAACAGGGGTAAGTGTCCTTGGCATTTGCAAGGCAGTTATCACCACCAGCTGCCTGCACTGAAATCACAGGGCAAACTGTTCATTACAACTGCAATTCATATCAGACTTAATTTCCAACAGGATGTAAATTGAATGTATCATGTTGGGCCATAGAACGATACATTTACCTGCCTGGTTTCAAGGTTCATCTTCATTAGAACTTGTATTCCACAGTTGGCTACAATAAATCTGCCCTACCAAAAATAGGCTCCAGTAGCAGCAGGTTTCCAGTCTTTGTTTCAACTCATCTCTACCTGTAATTAATGCTTCATCATTTTCCTTGAGGGAGAACATCTGTTTCCACAGATCATGCTAATGCTTGGTTAAATACAACTGTCTTTACTGTTCCTCAAAACATATTTGGCAGATCCTAAACATATTGTATCAGATTTTTCCAGGAGGTTTGCACAACCGTTTTCCTAGATTCTTTACTATTCCCTTTGCAGATCCTAAGCATCTTTTTTTTTTTCTTCTTCATTAACTGACAAGGAATTACCATCCTACTTCCACTGCCTAGAGACAGAGCTGCAGTATGAGATCATTATTATTATGTTATCATTATTCTCAATTACACTAAGCTACAATCACAAATAGCATATGATATCACCATTAGCATCACACCTATTATTACTGAGGAAAGTAAAGTGTGAAGATAATTAGCAAAGAGATACTAAGACTTGCAACAAGCACACATTTCTCAGTTGCAAACCTCTTCTATCCTTGAATACAGATTTTTGCCTACAGACACCATGCAGAAAGGGCAGTCAACTGACCTCAGTTTGCTTACCCACCTCCCTTCCAGATTAGACTGATCTCAGGCAGCTTTTGTCTGTTACTCTGGGGAGCAGCATCTCTCAGGATGCCAGTGGTGCCTCTTCGTGGTCAGCGCCAACAACTCCAGATTGCAGAGATGGTGATATCACTGAAATGAAAAGAAATGTCACGGATTAGCTTCAGAGACCCAAACTAACCGAGCTGAGCATAAAGGGAAAGAGCCAAACAGCTCTCCCATGAACTGTAATCTTCAGCTGAAAGAGAATAACAAAGAGTGAGAGAGAGACAGCAGCTTCCTAATTCATTCTGGTTTGAGCATGAGGTTGTGTTTTTGATTTTGTCACGTTAGCTTTTTAAAAATCTGCCCACAGTTCAGACTACATACATGACAATACTTCAAGGACATTGGTGCTACCATCACAGTGAAACATTCACTGCAGAGCAGGCTGTGGTACTTGAACAT
>VYZX01000805.1:29095-85500 GCA_013401335.1 Brachypteracias leptosomus
AAGCAGATTCAAGGATATGAAGACATTTTATAGATATGCGTCATTTTTTTTGGACATTCATGTCTGACCTTTTTCCATGGGTCTGAATCTATGAAAAACCTTTCAGCAGTTGTTTTTTTTTTCCCTTCCAAACCAAGTGCTGCATTTTTTCATGGCCTTCGCATGTTTAGCTTCAACATCCTATTTTATTTCTTTTTTAAGTTTAAAGCTTGTAAATTTTTCAGTTTTAAAAAACTTTGACCCAAATACATTTCTAATGACATGCTAAACACCTAGAGCAATTCTTATAAACACAAATATTAACAAAAATACCCTCTCAGCATCCACTCAAAGCTGTAACAACCTAACTACCTATATCCACCCCTTCTCAAATCCCTTATAAACAAGTCACCATTTAAAGCTAAAGAGACAATGAGAGACTAAATTCATCTCACCTGAGACATCTCAATTATTTAATTAAAAATCATCTTTGGACATGCTAATCCTGACTTAGGTTTAGTTTTCAGCCTCAGAAGAGGAGAGTGATTACTAACACAAACACATCAACACTCTGCAGCAATAGGGTACCTCAAGTGTATTTATGAACAGGAAGGCATTATTAAAACATAAAGAGCTCCCAAGCTTAGACTGAGTACACAGTTAGAATTGATCATGAAACTCTGCCATCATCATAAACTCACCAAGAGAGATTGCTGATCCAGTACCAAGACTGGTCCTCAGGAGCTGCTGTTCCCTTCTCCCAGGCTTCCACAGACAACACATACAGCAAAGGGTCAGAATTAATTTCATGTGGGCCCACACAACCTTAACCATTGTCTGACAGCTGGAAGGTGATAGCTAATGAGAGCTGCTTTGGGGTTGGGCAAGGGAACATGGAGGGCAGGGCAGTGCATTAATGCAGCAGGAAAAACCAGGCAAGGAACCCTGGCTGTGTTCCTCTTCACTGTGCTGGTGTGGCAGCCACTGCTCAGATGATTTCACAGGCACTGAGCAGTGGCTTTAACTGATGGAGGAGAATTACAATTAAAAATGGTATTCTTACAAGGTTTTAAAAACTTTTAAAAAACCATTTTTACCATCTTTACCATTGCAAATGGTATTTTTATGGAAAATGGAATCACCACTAAAAATTGCAATAGTCACCCCAATGAGGGTCAGCCAACTTCAACAAGAGAAGAGCCTCCCCTGGTATTTTTGCAAGGTATAACTAAGGCTTGAGAGATGCTGGTGTCATAGGTAGTAAAAACTGAGCATACTTGAAGGATACAGGGTCAAACCCTCTTCTCTGAAAAGAAAGCCCTTTGGAGCCAGAATGTCTGGACTTATTTTTATTACAGTCCATTGCTCCAAGGTGGTCCAAGGAATAAATCAATCAATTTCAAAACATTTTCTGGCATTATTTTTCACTCATGTACATTAGCATAATCTAGTTTGACCACAGCGCCAGAAATTTATAGCTCTGGACAATAATTCTAACATCTTGACTCAAAAAGGATCATTTTATCAGTGTTTTCCTCTGTTTACAAGGACAAGGTGAGGACAAAGCCTGTTCCCCTGAAACTGTTTGCCTGTGGTTAAATGTAACACTACTCAGCAAGAAACTGGAGTAGAAAAGAGCAGGTATCTGGCCACACATCATTATACAGCCCTTTTGGGAGGTAGGCCATGACCAAGAATCACACCCTCCGAGGTGACCACCTTGAGCTTTGACTCCCCTTCTCCAGAGGCCAGAGGACTCAAAGTCCACCCAGTCACTCCTGAGCAAAACCACTGCTAATTACTGCACCTCCAACACAACTTGAAAAAAACCCCACAGCCTGCATACTTGTTACAACTCAAATTATCTTTAGCACAGTAAGCTGCAGTCATTAGTTATTTATTCCCTGGCAGTGTAGGTGGATAATTAGCACATAATTTGAGGTTTTCTAGGCATGACAGCCTGCTCTGACGGCTGCCCCTGCTCCTGATTAAATCTCTGCCTCAGATCTTGCATCAGAACCTCGTGTGAGAAAATGCCAGGCTCTGCCAATATCAGGTTGCTGACTTGCCACTTGAAACTATTGCAAATGTTCTGGGTTTTTTTCTTTTGGGTTTTTTAGTTGAAAAGAACTTTTTTTTTTCCTTATTCCCGAAGCTTTGACTAAGTGTTGCTTTGCATCCAAAGCACCTGTGAGAACATGGGTGTGACTGCAGGGGAAAGAAAGGGATATTACACATGAGGCATTAAAATAGCATTATGAACAGAGATGTAGACCAGCTTTGGAAAATAAATATATCTACGTGCTAGAAAAGTGAATTCAGTGTATAAAGTGTATTAAGGCTGCTTTAGCCCACACGCCATGGAGAATACACAGGAGCCATAACACACCCAGCCTGTGTTCCCAATTTTCTACCTCTTATCCTTTGGTACTTCACACCAAAATGTCCTGGACTCGGCAAGAGCAGGTGTGTGGCCATTTCTGTGCTGACTCTTCTTCCAGGGGATGGACAGGCCATGCAGGCTGCACCCAGGAGGTCTGGTTTCTGAGCACCTGTGCTCCACTGAGCGGGTTTCAAGCTGCGGCCCCCCCTTCCTTGAGGTACCCCCTTGTTTTTCAGTCTTGCCCCAGTCCCAGGGCAGGCAGAGAGCAGCAGCTGGGTTTAATGAGGTATGGATTTTGCAGATGGTGGCAGTGGTGGGGTTGCCAGTCCCTGCCTGTGGCGCCCAGATTTGGCCATTTGTTGTAAGTGAGAGCGGCAGATTTTATACGTTGTGCTTGGAAAGGTCACGGCTCTCTGAAGTCTGCAAGCCGTGTTGTCATCCCCTTCATCCCTCAATTCACTAAATGCCACTTAGCTGAATGGCCTCTGGCAAAAAATTAAAACCAGTGGGATAAAATGGGCCATAATCTCTGATTCACAGAGTGGGGATTCTGGACAGATATTTATTTAAGGTTTTTCTGCTCCCATAAAATACCCGAGTCCTTACTCGTTCCCTCTCCATGCTGTTTCTCCTCTCTTCTTCCCATTTTCTTACTGTTACCACTCTTCCTGAGAGCACAGGAATAAATGATGGCAGAGCCCAGCCAAGACCCCACATTTCTGCGGCTCACCAACTATCTGAACTCTGGTCCCTTGAGACCTCTCTGAGCACCAGGACCAGCACAATGAACACATGAGGTGGATCTAATAGGAGGGAGAAGCTGACCCTGTTTCATGGTCAAAACAAGAAAGAAAGGAGGTGTCTGGCCACTGCTCATATTGACAGGATCATAGGAGATTTTTGGGTTTGTTTTTCTTAAATTCATAATCCCTTCAGAGTGTTTTTTGGACACATCCAGAAGTTGTAATGGAGGTAGCTTTGTTATTTAGCTGAAAGCTGCATGATCTCATACACAGGCCTTTCCTTATCCTGCCTCACCTGAGTGGTTCAGCTGGCAGGCATCCTTGCAGGACAGGAGATACAGGATAACTGTACTCACCTCCTGTGTACCAGCCTTGCTTGTACATGGACTAAAGAGCAAACCTTGGGTACCACCAAGGGATGGAGGGACTTCTAGCAATTATGTTACCTAAATTCCTCTGTGGATATAAATTTAAAAAAGAGCCTGGCTTCCAGAGTCCAGCCCAACACCTCAATCCATAGCTCTTCCATAGATGTTGAATCGATGTCACCCCAAACTCCCATTGCAAAATATTACCTCTCAGCATTTAATAAATACACTTCCTTCTTTCTTTGAACTGATCCCTTATTATATTTCAGTGGCTAGCTTGCAGAGGACAGGTTCATTTGCTAAAACATGAATCATTATTGCTCTGAGGCTTTGAGCTAGCATTTTTATGAGTGGGTTTCAAAATGTGTTTGATTGCTGTTAGAAATCATTTCGGTTCACACTCGACAACCAGGCCAACCTAAGCCAATATGCTCTGCCTGGCACTGTGAAAGGATGTTGTGAGAATTTAATTACTAACTGCAAGTTACTGTGCATATGGTGAATTTTAAATGTACCATTTCTTTTATTTTTTTTGCCTCCAAGGTAAAAACACCCAGTTGTTTAACTCCAGCTTATTAAGATTTCTATCTAGCAATTCTGATAAAATTGTTTCAGATTGTACACCCTACAGAGAACAGCATGTTGCCTTTTCCTACCCATAAGCAGCTTGCAGACCATAAATTCCATCCAAGCCAAAGTGAGTCCTCTTTGCCCTTCTGTAAACCTGGGCTACACATTAGAGATTAGAGTTACTTCATTGCCTTTGTGTAAGAAAGCTTTTGGAAAAACATTTGTTTTATGTGATAAGGTACAACAAAACATCATTAGAACAGAACTTTTTAGTTCTGGCAGCAAGAGTCTCACCTTGGGGAAGGGAGGGAGGGGTGGTGGAGGTGTAGACTGTAAAGATATATTTAAAATAGTTTAAATCTACTTTTTTACTTCTCTTTTTTGACAATTATGATGGTGCTGATGCTTGGCTCCTATGCACTTTTGTGACATGAGAGCTCTATAATATGTCACGCTGACATGTACACACAGAGTAAATCAGAAGCTTATATTGAATCAGATTTCATCAGCACATTAACAAGAGGAGGAGGAGGATTTTTCAGAACGTCTCTTATTAATATATACAGTAGAGCATAAAGCTCATGGAAAATTCAGCACTTTATATGCTTCTACTCCTGCACTGTGCTCATATACAGTATTCTTTCCAATGAATTGACTAAAACTCCTTGTGTCCCACTCTATGTGTATATTCACTTGAGCATTTTCCCCTGTGGAATACATAGTGTGCATCACACTCCCCACTGCCCCCACCAGCTCACTTTCACCTCTAGGAAAGCTCAGTGGTGCAGTCTGGGATGGCCCTTGTTAGGAACCTGACACCATAGCTTTTACTAGAACCTGACTGCCAGCCCCACAGAGAAGCCAGCCCAGCCAATCTCAACATGCACTCGAAACAGAAAGTATGATGAGAAAGTAGGAGAAATTGAGGTGATAGAAGTACCTTTCTACAGTTGGCAAAATAATGTATACATACAGTTCAGCTCCTTCCCCTTGTCTTTCCATAGAACAGACATCTCAGTGCCCAGAGACTCCTTTAGGTCTGACTTTTTCCACTTTCAGAAGCATGAACTGTCTTAGATAAATCTTGTGACCTGTAGGAGTTGCATGCTTACAGGGATGGAAAAATAAATCATTAAATAGGTCTGGAAACTTCCCTCCTTTTGCTTAAATTCCAGTGATAATCCACTGTCTTTGTGAAGTTTTTATCTATTCAGATTGGAGGGCTGGATATAAAGAGTATGATTTGAATTTATTGTAGAACAGAGAAACTGCTGTGGATGGTGAAAAGCAAGACTGAAAATCTGAACTAATGATGCCAGAAATAGAATCATAAAAACTGATTTAGAACCATCATCCCAAGAAGCATCTGCTGACTTCCACCTCAAGATAAAACTGAAGCTGCTCCTGAAAAACCCACTCTCCCTAGATGACACTTCTCTTTGGAGGAGGATTTGAAGGGATTTGATAACGTGCTACTTGAAGGAGAACACCACTGAAGTAGAAACACCCTGAGATTAAAATTCTGTGTAAATATGAACTAGCTGTTCCGGAGGCCAGCAAGTTACCATTATGCTCAATGGGGAGTCTGAGGGGGCACATTCTCACCCACCACGTTGCATTCAGTTACATCTAATTTCCCCATAGCTCAACTGTATCTGCTCAGCATTAAACCCGACAACTCCACTGAAGATCATGAGGCAGTTTTCCCTGCGGGTGAATAAAGGAGGAAGCAATTCTTGTCATGGTTTCATTCAAGAAACATGACACTCACCCCCGTTTTGTTACAGACTTCCACTGGTGAACCACTTCAGCCAGGCTTTTTGTCTTAGTGCCTTTAGACCCCGGACTCAAATTTTGAAGAGAAAGGTGGAAGGAAAGAGGAAAAAGAAAAGAGCTCTTTGCTCTTGGGGCCTCATTTCTCTCCAGATAGAGCCATGAGTGATGAGAGTCTGGTATTCTCCTCCATTAAGTGTTTAAAACAAGCAGGATAAATTCAGTCCTTATCCTCCCTGTACTGCAAATCCTCATCTTTGTGAGGTGGAAAATACCTTGCAAAGATATTACAGAAACAGTTTCATTAGTGTTTGTGACACATTCAGATATATAACAATAAGTGTCACATTGGTACTTAGAAATTTCTGCAGATATTGTGATAGGCTTCTGCTACCTTACTTTTGTGCCTCTCTTTAGATTTTAATTCTCTCTATGAAAGGCTTGAAGGAACAGGATTGTACATTTCCAAACAGAAATTATGAGCACCAGCTTACTTTCTGTGCTTGACACTTCAACAGTTCTTTGATTCTCATGCTTACAAAATCAAAACAAATCCTAAAACCTGCCTTTTATCTTTTCTCTTGGTCCAGTGAATTGCCAAGTTTACTTGGTACCTTCTGATCCTTGTGAGCACAATAAGCACATTAGGCCTCCAAATTTTCATGAAGTCCTCATGCCTGGCACAAATTAACTAATTAGGAGCCTTGTTTTTCTAAGCAGGCAGCATTTTTCTACTTGTTTGGGATGAATCCTCTGCTGGTGTACCAAAGAACAATTCTGTGAGACATGATAAAGCTGTATATGTCTACCTCAGACTAAATTTTTGACCACATTTATCGATGCATTTCTAAAGAAAAATAAATTTAAAAAGCCCCTAAAAGTCCTAAAAAGAATTCAAGAAAGTGCTTCAAAAACCTTAGAATTGTAAGGTTTTAAACAGGTTTAACAGTTACAGAGTCCCATTCTGTAAAACCCAGTGAAGCACTGGTATAAATAAGAAAAGCCTTATGTCACTCTGGCCTGGTGGATAGTAAAAAAGCCTCTGTAGCTGTTTCAGTCGTAGGAAAGGAGCTTTGGCTCCAGGAGCAAAACATAAAGCAAGCTCCTAAGAAATGAAAAGTGTCCTGACTTTTTTCTGATAAGGCTGAACACAACACAAATCCCTCACTACTCCTCAGGAGCCCACTGAGGATTTAAACTTCATTTCTGTGCAGAGAAAAGAAGGTGGCACAGGGCAGTATCCTGGGCCTCAGTATTATGACACTTTGAGGCTGAGGGAAACAGTTGGCTTGGACATGCTTGGGTGTATTCTGAGCATTTTAAACAAAAACTCCAACAGAATCATTCAGAATGTACCTTTCCAAAGCACAGGGAAAAACATTTTCAAAATACCCGTGTCACTTCAATGAGCCTACACTGCTCTCAAGAGTGACTCAAAATGACCTATACTGAAAAAATTGGATCCAAAGTTATTTAGATTCAGATTCACAAAAATATTTAACTACTTACCTCTAGTGAGCTGGAACTCAGCTGATCTGCTTGGCTTGCATCTTGAGCCCTTGATGCAGATTCTCTTCTCATTAACTGTCCTTTGGACAGTGAGACGAGAACATCCTGTGTTTGTCTAGCCTGGACCTCCTCTCGTGAGAGTGGCCACCCAGGTCAGCACTTCATTTACCCACAATCATCCTGAACAGGCTGAACATCTTGCTAATTGCTTTTTAATACAAACCCATCAACCTTGCTATGAAAATAGCACTTCCTTCAATTTAAACAAATGATTTTGCTGTTTAATTTCCCCGTTCTTGCTGATAGGTGGCACCACTTTCTGCACAGAATGCCAGCATTTGAAGCACACTGAGAATTTCAATAGGTTTTGGCAAACGTTTCACTGCTAACACACCATGGCACCAATTCGTGTGTGTTTTGGAGCTCTGTCAACAGATTAGACAGATTTCACTGTAATAAACTGCAAAAGCAGAAAAATCTTTCCTGAATCCTGATTAAAATCTCTTTATTAAAGCTCAGTTATTCATGTAAAGAACTCAGGGCCTTATCACTCTGTGAATTTACGTCGGTTCATGCTTTCCAGATTGGTCTCTCACATTTAACTCCCACTTTTCCACCTCAAGGAAATCCTCACATGCTTTGCCCTTCCCTTTTCATCTCATTTCTGTAACTCCAAGTTACAATGCTAAAACACAATCTTTTCCTCAAAAAGGCTTTTTTTGTCAGTCAGGCCTACCCAAGCAGCCATGTTACAGCCTCCGTTGCCAGCAAGACAAAGGCCATTAGGAAGCTCCACTTGGCTTTTCTAAAACAAATAATAGACCTACAAATTGTACATGTAGTCTAATGAATGTCACATCACTTTGCTCATCACACCTTTACCCCTAGGTGATGTAAACAACAAAATTATTTTTGTTAGTTAAAAGGCTCCTTTTCCCAACGCAAGCCATCTACATTAGTAACACACCTGAAAATAAGTTATACAAGTACATTAGGGAAATAAGATGATAGAAGAAGGCAAGAACAGCCTAAAAGGAAAGGCAGAGTATATGGTTAAGCAGTAAAGGTGAGCTTAGAACTCAGTTGAGAAAATTGTGCTAGATTTGCATGAAAATTTTGTTTGCTGGTGCTTAGGATTATACTTGGTTTTAGGCACTGTGAAGTAAGCTCTTGGATTTGTTCACAGGTTAGCAATGTTTAATAAATTCTAGCATAAAGAATTCTTTGTGTGTTTCCTTGTTTGCTTTTAGTTCAACATTACAGACAGGAAAATATCTCAGTCCTTATGTTCTTGTTTCAAATTCCAGATATCGAGTCAGGATGCAAAGCCAAGTCTAACTAATGCAGGTGCTCAACTACATTACAGTAACAACAGGTAGCCAAAACAAAACAATGACCAAACAAAGTATAGGCTGAAAAATCATTATCACTGCTACTTAGCACTCAGTTACAGGCACATTTTCATGATTCATGAAGATTTATTGATCAAAAAAAAAAAGAGGGGTGGCTACATCCATTGCATACATTCTTCACAGTGAAAAATATAAGACTTAGGAAAACCTGCAGTACAAATGCTATCAGGTGCAGAACTGCTGACAAAATATTTATATCAACCTAATTTTGCTGGATATTATTTGCAGAACATTCACTCTAGCAAGCATATGGTACATTTAAAGGTGACATTTCTTCTTCCAAGAAACGCTGGCTTGCTTATAATAAGAAATTAAGTCCACAGAATACCTTGGCTAGCAACAAAGCAACATTTCTACACAGTGTGGATTTACAAAGAAATGCCTCACCCTAAAAATGACTGATCCTCGAGAAGGAGCTAAATTTGCTATTGCTTCTGAGGTTCGTTGTATTGTTGTCCACCTGAAGACAACAGCCAGCCCGACTTCCCCTGGGTAAACCAGGGAATCACTTAAAGCTGCTCTTCAACTTGCACAGTCACTGTTCTTGTAGAAATCAGGAAGGAGAAAGCTTGTGTGCTCAGGTCTCACCCAGTTAATTAAACCAAACCAGAGATGTGCAAGAGAGTCAAGAACAGGAAAGCATGTCCCAGTCTAGTCACCCAACTGTAACCCATGGGTGGCCTTATGGCCTCATCCTAGTAGGAGGAGCAGAACTCAAGAAAGTGTCAGATCCTTTCTCAGATGCTCTGTGCTTCTTGATCACAAATTGCAAACTTTGTGTATATGCACTAACAGAGGAGGAACAGTCTGGCTGAGATCCAAAATCAGTGTTAAACCCAGTAATGTATGTTTTACACTGCAGAGCAGTTCAAGAAGCAGATCAGTTCTCACTGTGCTATCACCCAATCCAATATATGACATGGAGCATCTGCTTCTGCTTTTACAAAGTTGTTTGCTAGTGACACAAAAAAAGCATGACATGCAATCAGTTCTGAAATATATTTTAAAAGAGGATGACAGAGGTCAAACGAAGAAGGGTGTTAGAAAAAAGAGTTGACAGCAGTTATTCACAGTTTTTCACCATAAGAGAACTACAGGGCAACCTATGGAATGAAAAGCAGAGATACTGACTCACAGCAGCAATTCTGCTATTTATTACAACAGGATGTTGTGACATCCAGAGGTATAAATGGATTAGATACATACAGGCCCACAATAGTTATTAAATCTAATGGCTGGGTTGGTGTGTATAGCCACTGGCTTGGGAAGTCCTTACCTTTTGAAATTAGGAGGAGATATATGATGAAAGGATCATTCCACGTTTTCCCTGTCTCCTATTTCATTCTTCAGAACATCAATAATTGACTGTTTTCAATGAAGAGGTGCTGGGCTGTGCAGACTTCTGGTAGAAGTATGACAGTATAGAAGGGAGTTCATAAACACTTTCTATTGCCTTTGGGCAGATAAAAGTGACTTTGGAAGCAGAAAAAAAATCAAGTCAATAGCAATATCATCAGTTGCAACAGACCAGGTCTATAGGTGGTATAAATAACTATAGTTCCCACAACTTCCTTGGCTGCAGCAGAGCAATGACATTTTATATCATCTGCAAAACTGGCCTCTCTGTTGAGAGATCAGGTCACAGGGTGTGGGATATGCTGTAGTCCTTCAGTCCCAAACTAGGCAGTTTGGGAAGTGTAAGTTGTTCTGTTTCTTTGGTTGTGATCTTTAGAACAGAAACACAGTCATAAGAGAGCAATTGTGCTCTTACACATTTGAATTGTTAAACCATAGCTCCAGTGCAAAACTCCTAGAAAGAGAATGCTTTCATCATCAGCTTCCTGGCTGTGGTTTCATAGCATATTTTACCCCATGCTTCAACCATTCCAAGAATGGTGATTGCAAGGCTGGAATTTTTTTATGGGGGTTTCTTAAATCTATGTTGGAATGCTTCTTGTGGAGCACTTAGTAGTCCTGCAGGACTGTAAAAGAACAGAGCTTGTGTGGACAGGTACCTGCCAGCATTACACAGGTATGGCTTTGTAGCATGATGGGAAGACAAGAGTGCCCTCAGGTCTGATAGTCACAGCCCAGCTGCAGCCTGTGCTGCTATCAGTCTAGCTCTGGATGGGCACGCTCAGGGGCCAGGTCTCTAATGAGTGCATGGTGATAGGTCTCCTCTGACACACATAGAGCTCATCTGCTTTAATCTGCTGCAAAGCATGCTGTGCTCGTCTCAAAGATAGGCTGGCTGCCTTTCAGAACAGATCACATGAAATTTAAATTTTAAAATGCACATAAACTTTGCTTTTCCAGTTTTCCTTTGTGTGACAACTTTGGATTTTAATACAAGGTGTCAAAATATACAACAATAAAAATGCAGCTCGTGTCAGCAGTAAAATGCATAGCAATTTATTAACTTTCCAAGTGTAAATACAAATTGATTTGATGATGTGCCACATAATGAAAAATCATTTGCAGTCACAACTTGCATTTTAGTTGCTGCGTTATTTTTTCAATCAAACTTATTACAAAGAGTTTGCAAACTGCACAGTACTTCCTGATGGCCAAGAGAAAACTGTAACCCTATGAAAAGCAATAAGTATTTCTATGTGTCTTTGAAGAATGCTCTTGATTCAGAAATTCTGTTCTTCAAAATTGAGTTGCCATATATTGCTTCACTGGGGTAGTTATAAGTAAGTATTCTTGGCCCAAGAAAACATGAACAACTCACGAACTCAATACTTTTAGTTAGATACCATTAACACTTTTGTAATGTAAGTCAATGTATTTTGTGAAACCATTCTAAAATCCATGATGATGTACTAAAGAGGTCCCTGTATATCTTTTTTTCTAATGCCATTGATGGCTGGGGCATTGTGAAGACACAGGTAAAGTCTTCACACAGCATAAGCATCCCAGATTTTTATAGGGACAAGGTATATTCAACAGTTATCAGAGTAAAATAGGGAGATTGGTAATAGAGAACCTCAAGCCAATTCATTACAATTTTTTAGAAGATGTAAATGTTGATGCACCTTGTGCCAAATTCACTGAGAATTATTAACTATATCATTTCAGTATTTACTCCTTGAGTCCCTTAGTTCACTCGGTAAGCAGACTCCATCTCTAGCAACATGCACTCAGTGCATTAGTATTTCAAGAATATCCTTGTCACCACAAAGGAAGCTATAAATGCATGATGCACACACATGATAGACCATGGTGCCAATTAATGTATTTTCCATACATTCAGTAATTACAGCTCTCACCTTAAGTTCACTAATGTCACACACACACACAAAATCACAATGTTTCTGCAAAATAAGATTTAGAGGTACACACTACAGTGGTCTCTTCAATAGCTATTCCTCCTTAAGGAATACAAAAATGTGTTACATTTGGGATTCCTCCCAAAGAGAACATAACATTTTGGTGGCAACCAGATCTAGAGACATGTGAAGACCTGATGATTCCTTGATGTCTCTCCAGCTTGTTAGCTAGTTCTTCTGATTTGCAACACCCATCTTTTATCTGTAGCAGGACCTCACAATTGACTTTGATTAGCAGTAACAGGGAGGCAGTCAAAATAGCAGCAGTCAAAAATGGAATATCATCGCTAGAAATATTTTCAAAGAAGTGAATTTTGACAGTTATTCTTCCTCCCAAAGCCTTTCATGAAAAAACCCCAAAGTTAACTGAATAATAACATGCCAAACTCCCTCCAAACTCCAACTTCTATTAAAGTTGTTCTTACAACCCAACTCACTGGGTCCTGAAGCAGACCATAATGTGTTTCAGTATGGCTGTTAATGAAGCATTTCAAATGAATACTGGATACTGAAGGAACTACACACTGTGTAATTGATCTAAAGACTAGTTTAGGACTGGTGCTATTTCGTTAAATCTTATTAGCTCTGGCTTAAGTACTTAAAATTGCAGCTGTCCTGTGCCAAATAGATTACACCCCTTGTCATAAAGCAAGTGAGATTTTCATTTACTAGATCACAGTTTTGAAAAAGGAGCAGGCTGATGAAAAGAAATATAAACCAAGGACTGCAAAGGCCTGATCTTCAGACACACCAAGCCCCTGGTTATTCATTGACATGAGATAGATAGTTCAACACTTCCAGAATATGTATCAAGACCTGGGTTTTGTTTCCATATTTTTGTCTTAGATCATTTCTATGGAACCAGAATTTAGTTTTTTGGATGTGAAACATCCCCGAAGAGTTCTCATGCATCATGGATAAGCACAATATAGATCTTTATATAATTGCAGGGGAATCCATTGAGTCCTTCAACACCTTTTTTAGCTCTTCTTTCTCTTAGTTGCCTCAGGAACTAGGGAGCCAATATAGCTAGAGAACAATTTTGGCTGAGAAACAAATGGCTTTAATCAAGCCAAGAATAATTTCAGCTTGGAACATAGTTTATAGCTCTCAAAGTAGAAAGGGCTTTCCCCCCCACCCCCAGGACTCAAATGAGTTTTTACAGATATTGACATGCTTACAAAAGTAGTTTTTTTACTGGTTTGCCTTTGACAACAGTGTAGTAGACTTTATGTTCTTTCTCATCTTCTATTCTTCTGTCCTAGGACCTAGTATTTAACTCCATAATCTCCTAAATAAAAAGAGTAATTGAAAGATTTTGATCTGAATTTTCTCTACAAGGCATATTACACTCTATTAAATACTCTTCATAATATCTGGACTGCTGCGCTGTGGGAAACAAGACTGAAAATTTGCAAAGCATTAATCAAGACTTCAGATTATACTAAGGGCTGAAATACTGACAAAAGACCCATAGACTTTGGTTAAAACGGATAATACTCAAGGCTTTTTTAATTATTATTCCTTTTATGAGAGAATATTTAAGACCCTCTCACATGCAGAGTCACCATGTTAATACCACAGCCAAAGCAGTGGTTCATACAGATAAAGACTAAAGTAAAAATAATCCAACAGATGTGTTTCTCAAATATAAGAAATTGTTTCAGTAAATCTTAAAAAAATGACAATCACAGAAAATACCACCTCTACCTTTAAGAGCTACTTGGAATCTTTTATGTTTTTCTGTAAATCTCAGAGCCATTTATCTATCACAAAAATCTGCTTTCCTTCTTATCCTGAAAGTCTGGCTCCTGCAAGTCTTCTGCAGCACGTGGCCTCTGCACTCAAAGCTTGCCAGGACTGACCACTCTCAGATAGATGGTGTGGCCACTTTCACATGCTTTGCACTGAGCATGGAAAAACTTGCAGGAGCAAAACTCCAAGACAACCAATTCACATGCATTATGATGGTGACATAGTGAAAGGTTGTCATGCCTGCTTGAAATCTTTGCCAGTAAATGCCAATCTGTCTGGTCTTCTCAGCTTCAAAGCTCTCAAATCCCAAAGGCGACACTCCTTTTAGGATAGCAGATTTAAAACCTGGCATACCTCCAAATACTCACCCTTCTTTTTTCATTTACCCAGGATTTGAAAGGCTTGCTGCCCCACTGATAACAAAGGATCAAACATAGACTGATTCAAGACAAGGAAAAAAAAAGAAAAAAATGAATAAAAGCATGTGGCATATTTGCTTCTGTTCAGCATAGTAACTTTATACTCTAATAACTGGGCATTTAGTAGTCACACTGATATATAATTACTTTCATCTTCCAGCCATCTTCATGTAAAATAGTTAGCACGTACCCATTGCAAAGACTACTAATGCTGTGGGCGACCTGTACTGTTACTCCTCAAAAGGCTCACCTGGAAAACAGTCTTTCTCTTCTTCTCACCTCCCTCGGCCAAATATTTCAAGAAGTAAAACTCCATCAGAGTAAACAAAAGAATACAGCTTTCATACAATTTGAAAGGGAGAAATTCTATCTGGAGAGAAGATGAAAAGTCACTTAGAAATAGAACTCCTGTATAAAGCATTCAACACCTGCTCCAGAGATGGTCACGATCCTTTTAAATCATCTCACGGGTTAACACAAGGAGGTTGAACACAGGGCAACTGTTCCAAATCTATATTTAGCCTGAAGCTTCCTACCTGTTTAAAACCTGTAGGAAGACTTGAATACTGAGCTTGCACATGGTCTTTTACTGTATTGCTTGATTTATTAAAGATTCTACCTCTCCCTACAGGTCTTATTACACTGTTCAAGAGGTCGTGTTCAACTAACCATAAGCACAGCATTTTAAGCATTTTTCTATTTAGAATCTCATCCTGAATTTCTCTTTTGTCTATATTCATGCATAACCTGATCCACATGAGATAGATAAAGATCAGCAATTAGCCACAAATGAACTCCAGGAGAATTGCCTTTGTCTTACATCTCACACACTCTGTTTCAAAAACAAAACTGGGGCAAAATATAGTGATATGCTCTTTAGATACCAACCAAGAGTTGACAAGAACTGATGGATTTTCCATGTTTAAAGTAAATATTTTATTACATATCATGCCCTTGAAAAACTAATTTTGTTTCCATTCTATTTTGTTCAGCATGCCTTGAAATAGGAATGGCAAAAGCTCTTCAAGAAACAGATCACCAAGATTCATGGTACTGCAGAATCTGCAATTACCTATTTCCTGGCTCAGTAAAACAAAACAAAAACTTTTTTTTTTCTTTTTAAGTTACTATAAAATATTAAACAGTGAAGTTAACAGACACTATCTCTGTCTCTCCTTCGGTACGACTGAATTATCTGTAATGAGAAGGTGTCTGCCACAGACCCACATCCAAAGGCTGCTGATGCTGACAGTGGTCACCAGCTTTGACAACCTTTGGATAAGGCCTTGTCATTGCTCTGGCTGCCAGTGTACAGATACTGCATGAACCACTCGATACATTATTCAATTCAGGTTCACAAAGATGCTGTTAATGGGTCAACTACAGTGAAATATTTATATTTCAGAGTAACAGTATTTATATATGCTGCCTAGTTCTTGCTCTAATTTGCCCTCATCACTAAGTTTTTGTTTGTTCTTCAAATGCTGAAAAGACTCTGTTGGTTTATTCAAGAAATTTGTCTAGACAGTGTTCACAAAATGTATTTGCTCACATTTGACATTCTCACAGGATGGGTAACAAAATGGAAGATTCAAGTTGTTAAATTCCACAAATGGCACCTAAGCCAGTCAACTGATTTTCAGAAGTAATGGCTGTCCAGCTTCCAGGCAGTTTCTGGAACACCACACCATGCACCTGCATGCACAGCACTGCAGGATGGGAACCTCATACTTACGTCCTCAGGGCTTGTGGGCCAGCTGAGGTCTCCCCAAATTCATCCAACTACTAGGCCATTTACTGCCTTGAAAGAGTTAAATACACAAGTGCTATCTTGTGATGCCTTTACAGCCAAGAAATGTAAAATGTGGCAATATAAAGGAACATGTGGCTATTTTACCTATTCAACATTTACCTGTGTCTAACTAGAAGAGGTCTCTAAAATGCTGCTTTTTAGCAGCCTGAAGGTTGAGAACCACCTGTAAACATTTGCGGAACAGTCTCTTTCTAGAAATAGAGACTCCTAAACAATCAACCTTGAAATTTGTCTTATATTATATTTGCAGTGTTATTTACAGATCTTCTTGTTTAGTACAATGAACCAGACATGCTGAAAAGGTTGGATTTTTCCAGTCCCCTTTTATATGAAGTACAGTAAAAAAGGCACATGATTATTCACCATAGGAGTTGTGCACCAGTCAATAACTTAAAGCTAAAAAGCTACCCATCAGAGAACTCTCTTTATGAGGCAGTATTGGGGTGTCTCCTTTGAACTCATCACAGAAACATGTCTATTAATTCTTCTAGGAGAGCTTAAGGAACCCACTTTCCTGTTGTATTCTGATCTTCACAAGATTTCCAAATCAACAGAAAGCTCTTGTTAAGCTTCCCAGGTCACCCACTGGAGCAAGAAAGAGTCAGATAGGGCAGGTATGTGTCTGCTTTTCTTTTTCTTCTTTTTTTCCTTTGAATGCCCAACTATGGAGGGCTCTCAAGAGCCATGTCCCACTCAAACTAATTTGCTTTAAGACAAATGCCTTGCAAGATATGGCACACTGAGCAATGGACAACGGCAGGAGAGGCGGCTTCTCAGCCCCAGCAGTCAGTGTCGGCCGTGTTTTATCCAGTTTCTAATCATCCATTTCTGCCCCGAGCACCTCTGTACGACTAATCTGAGCCCAAAATTTGCATCCTTTGACATTTCCACTTCTAGACAACGGCCAGTATCTCTGCTGATGATTGGACCATTCTGAGAAAAAAAGAAAAGAAGGATTAGAAGAAGGAATAGAAAAGGTGAAAAGACTAGAAGAAAAATAAGGCTAGATCAGTGATTCCCTAGAAAGCACTATAAAATGCCTGGAAAATTCTGTATACATCAAGTGTCAGAAGTCCCTAGAAAGTGCTAGAAATTCCTAGGAAAAGCTAGGTAATCCATACAAAGTGCCAAAACAATTCCCTGGTAATTCTAGATTTAGCAATTGCTAGAAAATTCCCCTCAAACCACTAGAAAATCTCTAAAAAACGCTGGAGAATTCCTACAGACCCCAAGACAAAGGAAATCTCAGAAACTGTAAGAATGCCTTTGAAATGCCTAGATCTAAAAATTCCTAGAAAGATGCTAGGGAAAAAAAATCTAGAAAAGTTCTAGAAACAAAAATAGACACTTAAAAAACCCCCAAACAAGTATGTCCTTGACAATCATTACAGAAATTGAGAATATTCCAAGAAGGGATAACTGAAAAAAATCCTAGAAAGCATATCCCAAAATTCCTAGTAACAACATAAGAAAATTCCTTGGATAGCACATGACTATGGAAAACATATCTGACTGTTTCTAGAAAGCATAACGGGGGATTCCTAGAATAGTCCTCTAAAGACACCCTTGTTTTTCATTAAATAACCTCTAGAGCAGTATTCCTCTCCAGTTTATCTCTGCAAGGCTCCCTGAGCCCTTCTGTACCTGTGTGAAATCCCAGAACCTCTGTGCTGGCCTCAGGACATCTTCACACTTCTTCAGCGTTGGTGTCCTGCCCTTGCCATCATCCACGAGGCATTTGGAGTCGGGCAGGAAGGCTGTGGAGCCCAGCGGCCCCAGCTGCAGGACACCTTCCGAGCTGTAGCGGACAAGCTGGGGAAAGAAGGAAAGGGAAGACTTTAACCACAGCCCCAAGGACCCCCCAGTGATGGCTCCTGCCCCAAGCACTGGTGAGGAGCCCTTTGTCCTGCTGTACGTTGGGGCTTTCCTGGTCCAGCACACGCTGCTCAAGGACAAAGCTTGGGAAAATTGTTGTGCCAACACAGGGCACAATATTCTGTTCTTCCACACCTCTGCTCCCCACCACTCCCCACCCACTATTTCACTGCAAAAGGGCAATCAAGAAAGTGAAGTAATCAATATGTAAATCATACCCACTCAGCAGGAGCTGATTTAACAAGGACACGATGTCAATTTGCCATGCAGTTTGTTCTTAAGAGCTCCGTTAGAGGCTATTGATAGCAACAAGTCTAATTAGTTTTTGTAAACAAATGGTACTGAAAAAATCCAACCATGCAACCAGTATCCAAAAATATGAGAGGCGAAAAAATATCATGAGGGAAATAACAGCAAATTGGCTAACATATGCTCCAGGCCTGCATAATAAAGAATCACACTCTGATATTTCAATTTTGTGAGAGGCTAAACTGTTCTGCAGTTTAGTGATGTGGTAAATGCTACCGGCTGTAATTAGAGGCTTCAGGTGAGGGCCATTTATTATTTTAGACTTGGGTTGTTTTATAATAAAAAAATTTTAGCAGGTACAACCATTCATGTTAATTTTTACAGGAGTGTAATTATTTTTTTAACCTTTCTCCTACTTTAAGCGATGATTTCACTTGCATTAAGACATTCACAGTAAAATGGCCCTCAAGAAAAAAATTACATATGTAGAAAGTGAGGTTAAAATAATGGTCTCCTGTAATCTCAGTGTGCCAGAATATATTTTATTACATTAATATTAAATGAAAATATTTAAGGACTTAGTGTCTGGAGATGGGTCTTGCTGATCAGGACTAATTGTCACAATACAGTGACATAAACCCACATCTCAAGGCACTGGACAAAAAAAAAAAAATAAAATCTTTTCTTAGGAACACACTGGGGACTTTGAAAGTTTCTTGCAACCTAAGAGGCCACTAAAGACCTGCTGGATGACAACAGGCCTGAAGAAAACAATCTTGATGAAGGAAGGTTGATTTCAAACCCTTTATTCTGCCTCTTCCAGATCTGATTTTTCTGTACTACAATTTGTTTCAATCTGTATTCTAATAAAATCTCAAAGCCTTAAGGGTGGTTTTAGGATGCTCATTTAGAAGGAAAAGGTGCTCTGTCAGCTCACGGTCACATTGCACTGAGATAACTATGATAGTGATGGAGTCCCATTTATAAGTTGCAAAAATTAATAAGTAATCCCCTTAATTATTGCTACTTTGCAGACAGCAGAAGGAGAACCTGTTGAGGAAGATTTCAAAGCACATTAAAGCAAAAATGCACAATGTTAATTTGGCAGCAAGCCAATATATCAAATCAGACATGTCTAGTTCTCACTTCTGTGTTTAAATCCAGAGTCATTACACCAGCATAATATTTTGCCCTTCTTACCCTGGAAGTAGTCAAGTACAGCAACCAGATGCCAAAAACCTGCAAACTGGAGTCAGTTACATGACTTGTGTGTTATGAGATGGATGCTGTAGGGTGAAGATCTGTGCCACTGAAGAAATGCAATTATCACTCAGGAAATTCACTGCCTGTCTGGTCTTACTGCTGTTATATGGCTAAAATTACTTAACAAGAAAGGGAAGGAAGGTCAGAAGTGCCCACCATTTATTGGATGCTACTGACCAGTGCATGAGATATCATTAAGAGTCAATCAAAACCCCACAAATTAGAGTCTAGCTTTCTACAGCCATCCTTATTAACCTCAGGAGAATCATGCTGTGAGTAATCATATCTTGCTGGTGGTAAAAGAGCATGGTTTACTCACTCCCAGACCAGATACCCTTTGACAAAATATGTGCTCACTTTCCCACCTGCCACTTCTGCTGAGAGCAACCATGTGAAGCGCAGAGTTAGGATAGAGCCCACATCAGAGGAAGAAGAGGGATAACCACAGGAGGATGCTCCTTGGTATGATCAATGTCATTGTTGAGGCACTGTCTATACACACTAAATTGAGACACTTTTTGTTTTGCCTTTCACTGTAGGAGCAGGGGACATATGTAAAAGAAGCTCAAGCAAGCAAAGCAATTTAAAACATAAGTGGACTGCCAGCTCTAACATCCTTTTTTTTCCTTATAAACAAGGAGAAAAAAAATATTTTTTTTTTTCTAAAAGTAAAACCTGTCTGTGTATTTCACACATGGATACTCAGCAGAGTCTGAATGAACTGCAGGCATGCCTGAAACTTACACTGACTTTATTACACCTCTCCAGGTCCCAAAATACCACCTAGCACCCTGGTTGGCTTTGCCTTATCTAGATAATTAGAACAACTGTTTATAATGAGCTGCCTGGTCTGTAGTATAGGATCAATTTTCTCTGTGATTTAAGATGAGCAGCATTTTCTGTATTAATTTTAAAATGGTCTAAAATATTCTTTGTCTTTAGAATCTCAGTAGCCAGAATTACCTGTGGTCTGTGTTGCAGTAGCCACATACTTGGGAAAGACTTTGTCATAGAGAAGCTTGTAAAATCAGAAACTACCATTTCTGCTTAGCTCTTAGAAGTGAAAGATGCACTAATTCTATTAAACTACCTCCAATATGAAAGTGGCAGTTGTGTGATAGCTCAAGATAGGTCAGAGATGGCTCAGTGCATGAAACTGGAACCTATACAATGATGAGGCAAATGGAATCTTATGGGCTTAATTTTCCCAAATCAGTACTTTCTGCCAAGAGGTCCAACAGTCATAACAACTTAGGCTCATCCTAAAATAAATGCAAATTCTTAAAAAACACCCACAAACAATTATCTCAGCTCACATCACAGTGTGTAGGAAAGCTTTAGTGCCTGCAAAACCAGATCCAGATCAGAAATCAAGATCCAAGAAGCTACTATACAATTAATAACATCTCCCTCCAAACTCATAATAGCATAGCTTCCTAAGAGACAAAGTAAACTGTGAAAATAAAATAAGCATTAAGTTGCTTATTACAGTAGACTACAAAGCAGGAATTGGGATACAGAGTCAATGAAAGAGTGAAAATTGCACCTGCTGTTGTCAGATTTGATCTTAAGTGCCACCACCACACCGAAAAAGAAATAACCTCTGAATTTGCATTAGAACTGTAAGCATGATGCATAAACAACACTGAAGCTAAGTGCTCTATTAAATACTCCAAGATCTAATCCTGATACTATCTGCTGTACCTAAGATAACACATTTTCCCTTCAACATTCAGAAATCTCAGCAGAATGGAAGAGATGTCAAAGGTTGTTTACCACAGGCACTCTGTCTGATTCACAAATCATGAGCAGTGCTGCCTATGGAAGGTGATCCTCCAGAAGCATCAGTAAATGCCAGCTTTTAATTGAAGGATTTGACTTAAGAAAATTCATCCTTGCTAATTTCCAGTCAAGTGAAAAACATCACAAAAAAAGAACGGGTAATTGTTTGTAGGAAAGAGTTACACAGGTGGGTCTGGTAGCTTTCCACACTAAAATGCAACCCCTCTCTCTCACTCTTGCTCTCCACACAACAGGAAATCTTTAATGATCCTTCAGCTCTGCAGGTTAAGGTAAGCTGTAAGCCAACATAGAAATTTATGTATACAGGAATCCAAAATACTTGTTAGCATAAAACAAACAGGTCACAAGAGAAACAGTTACTAAACTTCCAGGTTTCTTACAGAATCTCACGCACTGCTTCCTGCAAGTTGAGAAACTACCTTTTCATCTGTCCTGCTCTAAGCAATCAGACCTGCTACCCAGCGTGCAACTCAAAACCACAGCTCTACCAAGCGCAATGTCAAATATCTGCCCGCAAGAAACAGTTCAAGCAAAGCCTTTCATCTCCTCTTATTCCATCTGTTTGCGTAGCTGAGAGCTCCAGGAATCCGAACATTGAGATCTCCCTTCTTTCTGCTTGATCTCAATGCCGGGGGAGTTCTCGCTTTCCCAGCTGCAGAGCCTCCTCCTTCTCTCCGTGTGAAAAGGGAAGAGAGGAGGGCGGAGAAGGAGGCTGTTCACTGGGGCCCTTCTGTCCCAGAATGCCATTTTATTAACTTCTCTCCTTTCATGTACCATATAATCAGCTCCACATCACACTATTCAAGATGGACTCTGAGGCAGCGAATATTTCCAGTGAGGCTGTGTAAGTGCGCTCAGATAGTTCAAAGCCTGCGTGTCCTATAACCATCCTAAGAAGCTTACAGAACAAGACATTCCACATTTGGTGGGTCTGTCATCCATTTCACACTCTCTTTTTTGTTTGTTTTACAAAAAAAGGGTATCATGCAGTGCTGTTAAACCAATGGCTTCAATACACTGTACAACACAGGTGACTGTACAAGACAAGCCACATGCAGAGGCCAGGCAGTTCAAGACTCCCAATATATTGCTTTGTTTCTGAATTTCCTCTACCCCTGAACTGTTTCTTATCGCTCTCCCAGCAGTATTTGCAAACCTTTTCTCCTGAAAGGGATTAGATTCAAACTGCAGACCTAATGAACACATATAAAAATGACACTATTTTTTCTATAAAGCGAGTTTTGAAATCAGCTTAGACTGATGCAAAACCTTGTCTGGATATTCCTAACTGTGAGCTTACACTGGCTTAGCTCAAGTCAAATTCATTAAGCTAAACTGATGTAAACTCAGGCTAAATGCATTCCAGAGCACCCATAAAAGATCTTTCCTCTGTTTGAATATAAAAATTTAAAAGCTGATGTCATTGAAAAGATCTGATTTATAATGGTAAACACTGATCTTGAGAATACATGTAGGGAAAGGCATTTTTTTCATGGAGTAGTTTTATTTTTCACTGGTAATGCAGGACAGCACCATTCAGAGGTGTGCAACATGCGAGAGAAATAGAAGGGTAAGAAGTATTAAAAAAAGAACATTTTTTTTCCCAGTAATCTTATTGCTACCTCAGCTTTCTTGAAACACTTGACAGATTTCTGTTGCTTTCAGTGGAACCATGTGTATACCAAAATCTCTGGTAATTTGCTTGTCAGAATTGAAGAGTAGGAAAAAACAAACAAGACTGTAGCTAAATAGCGAGAGGCTTTCACACCAGTAGGACACATCAAGCACCAGTGATAACCTAACTGGTGAAAACGAGTTCCATGCTTGTATTAATTTATATTCAGTAGGCGTGTAAAACTAACCCCAATCTCAACTCAGTAGGGGTATTTTATGCCCTATGCTTGAGATGAAAAATGTCAGAAACCGAAAGCTAAACAGCACAAACAACTATGCTCACACAGGCTGATTAGAAGAAAGGCTTTAAAAAAATGTTTATTTAATATATTAAAACACTTGATGTCAACACCTTTCATGCTATGTGCTTGAATATCCTTGATTAGGGTTTGTGCAGCTGTGGTTCTCATACTGAATTAATTTTGTAAATTGTGGTGAGATGATAGAAGTTTTCCAGCTGTGTAATCATTAATTAACTTGGCTGCATTTGAGTGACTCCAACCCATGCTTGTCTGTGAAATACTCAACTTAGATAAAACATCACCTCTGCCTTCTGCTTTGCCTTTCGTACAGAATGAAAACTTTTTTCCTTTTTTATTTTATTTTTTTAGAGAAAAAACAGGAAATGGAAAGTGCTGCAGGATGATTTGGGAGATTAACTTTTTGTCTTCCCCATACTTTTATAATTCTCATATACAGTGGATGTTTTAAAGGTTTGGGAAGAGTGACTTTCTCTTTTTATGCATTTATACAGTGCTAGTAACAAAAGGTTAAAATCCTTGTGGCTATAAAGTGTAAGAACAGGTTGCTAGGCTTTTCCAGAACATTCACGTAGGGTACTGAAGACCTGTAGCAAAAGGTAGCCAGAAGAGCTTTAACTGGTCACTGCCCAACTTCAGCTTCTCGGGTAGTACATATTTTGTGCATTGTTATTTGCACCTGAGAAGAGCTGCCCAGTGTCTAGTCAAGGGCCCACAATTCAAAAGGCATCATCTATTAGGCAACATATTTACATCTCACTAAAAGGAAAAGCACCTGTTCCTTAATGGAAACAATTGGTCAGAGCTGGACCCTGAGACGTGAGCTACTTTATACCCCCAAATTTACAAGAGCTAGTCAGGAGAAGCTGGGCACATTGTACTTCCTTTCAAATAGATTCACAGTAACTTACACCATCATCTTTTTTGTTCTTTTGGAAGTCAAAGCTTATTCTATGAAACAGACGACATGGAGGCAAGCAAGCAGGTTAAGGACTTAAATTGCAAAATAAATTACAGTCAGAACCATTTATTTCATTATTTTTCTCAATGCTAGCACGATGATAGGAAATTAGATGTTGCAAAGGGACTTTCTAGAAGGACTTAAATTTGCAGCTTTCTGGTCAGAATTAGAATGGAGTGAGAGATTGAACACTCTCGGAGTGCCTTGACATCTCTAACTAGAGTCTTCTTGAAAAGCTCATTTACATCTAATTAAGCAATATTTTTTGTTACTTCACTCAAAGGCAGCTCCTTCCAGCTCTACTAGGAAAGTGTCAGTCAAATGTTCCATAATGATCCTGCCAAAGGTGGACATTTTGTCAGTAGGAATTACCATCCATCTCACTTTGCTCTAATAAGGTATGATGCTTCATCAGCTTGCAATTAAGCACAAGAGGCAATATTTGTATTTTGTGACTCTTGTTATACCTCCACAGTGATGTACAAGCCAGGACTCTAAATCCATATATGTCTGGCTGAACTTCAGATAATTCTTAAGTCTGTGATAAGATTGGAGTTTGTTTACGAATGAGAATGTTCATTTATGTAGTTTCAGTTCAGAAGCTACTTCAAAAGAAACTAGAATTACATTTCAGAAGCAGTTCAAGTCCTGGATTTAAATAATATCCAATTTGTATTTAAAAAACAAGTAACATTATGAGCATGAAAAGAAGAAATGTCATTTTAAAATCATCAGACATCAGTAAGAAAATAATAATATGCACAGGGACTGACAAAAAAGAAATCTTCTGTTTTAGAAAAGTATTAACTTAAAAGATATTCTTAATTCCCTTTGAAGTTGATGTTAAATATGTGCTTAACTTTTTGCCAGCTTGGGGAATCACATCAGCAGCTTGCTAAACCATTTCTGCATAGGAGCTGATTGGAGCAAGGAACAGTTAATTTAAAGAGGTTCTATTCCTAGAATAAGTCACACAAACTGTCTATATTCATTAATCTTGGATGGATCTCTCTGTTATTAAAACAAATCATCATGATTCTTCCGTTTTCCTAAGTGACATCTTCAATGTATAGATTCACACGCTGAACAACCTTGGACAGGGTGGACAAAAAGACTGGAGTAAAGCCAGATATTTTCCTTTGCAACTCAGGAGTATACTGCCAAGCTCAACTCAAATGCACCAAATGACTTTTTATTTCCTCTGACAATTCTTGAAGTTAAAGATTCCTCATTAATGATGGAATTTGAACCGTTTACCTGAGAGGACATCCCATGGCATGGATAAAGGATTGCTTTGTCATCCTCTTCAGCTCCCTGGTCTAAGCAGTAGCCGCTAGCTTTGCTGTTACGCACCTACAACCAGATCAGAAAGAAAACAGTATTAGAGATCAGTCTGTACAAAGCAAGTCCAGTCTGGCTAAATCTTAGCTGCACTACAGCTATTGAAGCAACTAGTGTGGAAAACTGCTCTGAGAAACACATGCTTATTCTCCAGATACGATAGAAGATGTAAATTGCTCCTAAAAGACATTAAATAAATAAAAGACATTATTTGGACAACCTGCTGTCTTTAGAGACCTTGGGTCAGAGTTGTATTTTCAGCAATTACTCAAGGATCAAAACCCCATAAAATTCACTCTAAGAAAACTCAGGCCAAATTTTGCTTTAATGTACCTTTGTGTAAATATAATTTTTGATCCTATACGTTGAGATTGTGGCTTTGCCAAACAGTTAGGAACTACCCAGGATTGGTGTTGGATGTTGCATCCTTTTGTTTGCTCCTGTTGCTTATATAAAAACAGAATATGTGAAAAAAATTAATTTGAATTGAGAATATAGTATATGATTATGTACAGAAGTGACATAAAGTGTGTTGTTGTGAAAGGATACAGCAACAATAAGCAGTGTTGGGAGGGTTTTAATTATATTTAAAGTGTGGGTTCAGAGATCCAATGAAGTAAACAATTCTGTGACTCCCCAAAAAAGAAGAATTTACAAGTCTATAAAACAGGGCTGGAGCTCTTGTGAAATTTCAAGCCTTTCTCTTCAGGCTAGAAGTATTACACACATATTTTGGACATAGAAAAATTTTACAGGTATCTTAAATAAGAAGTTATTTAGATGGACATTTGGAAACAGTCAACAGGTCAGTTTTGGTTTAAACTGTGAAGTATTTGTCTGGCCAGCCACATAATATAGAAATAGCTGCTGCATGAGGTGTCAGAAATATCAGTACATAATCCTTCATATTGTACTGTATAAGCATAACTGGGAATCTTGATTGGATAAGGGGGCTCAGCAACATTTTATGACCCATGTAGTATAAAGGGTAAAGAAGATGAAGATGGCTTTATGACAGTTTTAAAAAATGTGAATTGAGTCACTAGTAAGTATATTTTTACTACTGTTTCAATACGTTTCATATCTACTCGATATATTTATTTTCCCTTAACCTCACTAAAACCCAGACATCTTTTCCTTTAGGAAAATAAGTAGAAGAGAAAATATTTAATAACAAGCCCGGTGTCAGTCAGGATGAAGCCTCTAGTTTTTTCATTATGGGCATGTAAGACTAAAAGGGAACTGTGCCAGTTTATCCTAGCTAATAGCTTGTGTGGCTCCATTTTATTATAAATTTTAATGAATTAGGCACTTGTATCACTAACATTCCTGCTTGACTCAAGACTCTTCTATGCAACCACTCAACATGAACAAACTTTTTAGAGCCCAGCTTGTGAACCACCTGGTATAATTGACACCACATTGGCAGTTCTGCCAATGTTCTTCTCAGTTAACAGCCTTCTCAGAGCTGACAGTTACTAATAGCTCCTGTTGAATTTACTAAATGTCTTTCCTCAGTTACTGCCAGGGATAGTTATATTAGGATGCAAAGTGATATTAGGCAATAAAACCTGCACTTTGTATCAATATTTGAAGTGCCCGACTTATTTTTATATGAAGTCAATCGAATGGAACAGAAGGGAAGAACGTACGTTTATCTGTCTGGTGTGAAAATATATTGCTCTTGGATTTAATTGTAGTTCAAGTACACAATTAAAACAGAATCTTAAAGACATTATGCAGCAGGAGAGCTCCTAGAACTTCACCCCAGTTCACAGTCATAAGTGATGGGAGACCTCACATCACAGGCATGTGGTATAGATTTAAAGAGTTACAGAAGGGATGTCTGACATCTCTAAAAATTGCATAAAAAAAGCCTATGTGGGAGTTTTGACTGGTTCACAAAAGAGAAAGAAATGATCCAGACAGCTTAGGTGAAACAATATGTCTACACATTTCTAAGACATTTGGATCCAGCATTTTATTAGGATTAAGTAACCCTAAAAAAATAAGTAAGGTGTTCCAGGGCCTTACTTAATACTGCACACAAGTGAAAATGTAAATACAGGATCTGAGCACAAAGCAGCGAATTTGTTTTTCTGCTAGTGACTTTTTCATCATGAGATGAAGACCTGCCAATTAGTAGCCTCACCTCATAATCTGAACGAGGGTATTTTGCATTTTATCCTGAACAAGGAGGACTGCAAAAAATTAAGTGAATGTAATCCTGCAAATAGTTTGGCAAAACCCAGAAAAGGTGTGGTTCTTTACCTAAAAAAGATTCTGCAAACTCAACTGTTCTCATTGACTAACTATTTTAGCTCTCTTGACTGCTGATGTTTTCTTGATGATGTCTGTGGCATCCTATTTGGGGAAACGATTACCTCAAATTTATGTTCTCAGAGCTGCTACATTTTAAAATGAAAGCCAAGGAGGTTGCATATTATCATTAGTGAGAATGATTTCAGCTGATATACTCCAATGAGAGGGACAGTGCTTCTCAAAGTCACACTTCTTAATGTTGATTAAAAGTAAGGGAGAACATTTCATTTGCTGCTACTGTGCTGACTTGAAATTGGTCTGTACATTCTGGTACCCACCACTAAGATGAAAGGACTGCTTGAATGCAGCCATGATATATTTTCAAAGACATACAGTACCTCTCCATAAGTGACTGTATTATTATAAACCCTCATCTCAGGATAGACATTCTCCAAGTACCACTTAAAACTCCGGCACTGCAGTCGCTGTCGTAGAGCTATTCTTTCAGAAACATCTCCAAAGTCAACTCCAGGGTTCTACAAAGCAGAAAAAGAATAAGAAAATCTCACTGCATTGACTTCATAGTTGTTTTCTTCACTGAAACCAAATTGGAGTTCATTTTGTATACCAAGCTGCATTTCCCTCTGTTCTTTCCCTTTTGTAAGTAGCAGCTCATCAAACAGCTGTCGTTGAGAGCAGAAAATAAATATTAATGAAAGTCGGTGAAAAAAGAAGGATAATGAACAAGCAAAAAACAAACATAAATCAAAATAATAAGAATACAATAAGAATGTTGTTACTTACAGCAATTCTAACTGTTTGCAATCAAACCTGAACTCCTTTGCTTTCAGATTTGTTAGGAATTTAGGCAGTAATTCTGATCTAAGATATGGCAGCTTGATCATGGTTTACTCTAGTAACAGCCTTGGGTATTCACTAATGTAAATGAGATCAGAACAGGCCTGTTAAAGCTTCAAAGCAAAGCTGCTCAAAAAGTCATTAAGCCCCATTAAACATTTGCATAGACCAGCATTCAGTTTTTACTGTAACTGGAGCTCATTTGCAGATTTGAACCATAAAATGCAGTTAAACTCAAAACTTTATAATACCACTTCAGAATTTAATTCATGTTTCAATACAAACCCATGAAAAAACACAGGCTGGAAGAACCAAATCAATATGATCAAACCCAGTCATTTAAAAAATGTCAGGTCCTGAGTTGTGTCTGTTGATTTAAACCACTATAAATCATCACAGTTCAATGTTAAGATAGTAAGAGTTGCCTTATCTAAAAATCTTTTTCTGACACTGTATGAATCAAATGGACTGAAACTGGGGAGCTTTGCATGGATCTGTCTTAAGTGCCTTGTACATTTCCTCCAGAAAGATTTCTGAACGTTTTACAAATTATGCCTAATGCAGAATTATGAGACAGCGGCAAATCTTCGCTCAGGGTTTATTAGAATCCCCAACAGATGCCTCGTTTTCAGGAGAGAATACAAGTGTAATACCGAACAGGTTTTTCTATTTGCCACATAAAGACTTTGCTGTGCTCACTGCTGCTTGCTGATGCATACTTTGTCATGAGCTCTCTATGCAGCATCCATTCAAATGAATGTTAATTTATGTACTACTTCAGGCTACATGGAAGGAAAGCAATACTCAGAGGCACTCAGAACAATAAATCATTCAATATAAGATTCCTTTATCACTAACATTGTTGAGGAATAGATCATAAGCAGGGGCATACCACATATTTGGTTTAACTAAACTAAAGCTATGCTGACCTGCTCCTGAAGGTTACAGGAATATGATTTTGCACATGTGCTAATCAAGACACACATTATGCACAGATCCTCAGTAACTTGGAAGGGAGTGAGTTGTGAAAAAGATGGTGAGAGTTATGAAAGGGTTAATTTGAGTGGGGTTTGGTATGGGAGAAAACAAATATTTTACTTGCCTCCTTTCTGCCCTGCTCTAAAGTGAAGCAATACAGTGCCCTGCTTGCAGTCCCTTTCCTACAGAACACAAGAGCAGCCAGTTGATCAGCTATGAAAGTGCTGTGTTTGCTTCTGCATTAGCTGCAGTCATCATGTGTGGGTTACAGTGTGATGGTACAAGAACAAGGTGCCCACAGAATTTAGGATGCAGACACATTATTTTTAACCAAGCAGCAAGGTTTCTAGTTCTCCTGCAGAAGGTTTTTCTCATGGCTTGTAACATGTACTGCTAGTCATCTAGTTTGAGGACCACAGTGGAATAACTCTGTGAACACTATCACCAGCTTCCTTTTCCTGAGAGCTAATGGGGTTATTCTTATGATGCACATTTTACAAATCAATTTCTTTTATGGAAAGAAAATTTTAACGTTTAGTACTTCTGCTGATTTTATGTTTCCTAATGTAGATGTGTCTGGTTTTTTAAAGCACTGCTGTACAGCTCAGTGCAGAAAACTACATCACTAAGTAATCTCAGAGAGATTAAAGGAAATCATGTTTTGCTGTACATGCTTATTTAAATATCTTGTCTTTTCTCAGAAGTCATTTGCAGATGGCATCAAGCAAACAAATATACCAAGGTTACTTTCTCATCTCTGGTTTGAAACTGGCCATTTTATGAAATGGATGTGGACAAGGCCAAAATGCCCCTGAAAACTTTGATGGATCGTGCTTTGTCTTCCTCCTACTACCATGGAAATCTTGTGTGGGAAAGAAGTTATTGCTTTTTCTTAAGGCAAAATAATTCTCTGCAATTACCTCTCATGCCAAAAGAAGTCACCAAAACACATCTTCATAGAGACCTTGTACAGTGTCTGATGCTGAACAGCAGTAAGTGAAATTTGGACATGTGCAAACATCTGACATACTCAGACATCACATGGAGAAGAATGAAACATTGCTCCTTTAGTTATATGTATTTTCAAAACTATGACAGGAATGAACAGAAATAGGTTGCTATATTACCTAGGCACCAAAGTACAAGTAGATATTTAGGACACGGAATATATCCAATGAAATCTTTGACAAAACTCCTGTGACTTTGATGAACTCTAGGTCATAACTGAATATTCACAGAGACATTGCTGGGCTGGCATATTTTCCTGTTCTGATAGGAACATTCCTGTTTCCATTTACTTCAGTCAGCTCTGGACAAATCCCTCATATGAGGGTTAACTAAACCATCATTACCTATGGATTGGAGCGTGCTTCCTCTCAGCTGCTCTCCCTGTGCCCCTTCACATGAATAATTGGGATGCAAATACCACTAAAGAATACAGCAGCAGTCAGCTTCCACCTGACTGGGATATAACATACATCTCACCTCTCCAAAAATTATGCTCGGTGGAGATGTAGCATGTGATATACTTACAGAATAACGTGAGAAATTGAACCTCCAGTTTATCTAATATTTATATTACATAGATTCCTAGAGGTCCCCACATGCCATCTACAATTTGTATGCAGAGTAAGAAACAGAATGTGTCCACATTGCAACTCTCAGCCCGTAGACAATAAAGCTACTTAATGTGGGATTCTTCTTTTATTGCATACTTTGTTTTTTATGCTGGTGAGGTCTACTGAGCCTCACGATGAATGATGATATTTATTTATGGACATTTCTGTAGCCCTCACCACTGTAGCATATGAACACCTCAAAGTTTAATGGCATCCCAAATTAATGACTTCTTCCAAGGAAGCGCATAAACCTGAACCATCCTGCTCAAGTTAAATTATAAATCTGTGCCACTGCTCCTGAGCGTACAACAAAACTTACACCAGGGAAGCAAGTTTATGTGACAGAACTCTCCATGTTAAGCACACACCAGCATGAAAGCACCTTTTCCCCTAAGTTTACCCACTTTGTACAACCATAGTAACCTGAAAGAGCTAACAAGGAACAGCCATCCAGGTCTCTGCCTCTGTTCAGGGGAGAGTGTGACCTGTACTTACTGCCATGGGGATGTTCCATGCCATGTAAACATGTGACTTGAAGTCATCCATCCAGACCTCCGCGGCCCGCAGGGCGTTGCGCTTTGCATAGTAGTCAATGTCATTGTTGTAGGGTTTCTTTGTGCGTTCAATGTGTGCCACACGAGAACAGGGTAACACCTCCATGCTTCCTCCGCACTGCCAGACCTGGGGGAGTTGAGGAAAAAACTATTACATCTTTTTTTTTTCTTTTTAAGATGATACAACTGCTTCTTTCCAGATGCTGTATGTAGAGTCAGAGATGGGAACTATTGAAGGATTCAGAATTATTGCTTGATACTCCTCTCTCTGCATATTGACTATAGATGAATCTGAAGTGAATGCAGCTGGCTGTGTTAGCTACCTACAGTTAGATGTCATAAATACCCAAGTCCTTACCCATAGTGTCACTGCTCTTGGAACCATCAAGTAGAAGACAAATTACAAGGTGGTAACCTCTATCACAGGGACTAATTTAACCTAGTGCTTGTTACTGAAACTCCAAACATGTTTGGCACATGTACGTGGGGTTACTGCATCAGCTCTCCAAATCAAGGAACAAACTTTTAATAGTTCAAATATGACAGTCAGAAAAATCTAATACATGTTTAGAGTACATAAGCCTCTCAGATGATCTGTTCCACACCAGAGCCTAAAAAAAAAAAAAAAAAGGAAAACACACTTATTTTTTCATTATAGAAACTTGTATTCTTTTATTTTTCTAGTCTAGCCTCCACAGGCTTCACTGGTTTTCAGCACAGCAACTCCCCCTTCACAAACACGCTTTGTCCTGCCTTTGTCAGCAAGAACCAAGCACTGACCCTGTCAGTATAGGACATCCCATGGAAATTTTACCCAAGAATAAAGACACAAGTCTTAGCACCAGATGTCCTGGTCAATCTGGCTATTAACCAAAATGTGCATTTATTTAGCAACAGGGGTTACTGCCACACTTGGCAGTGGGTGTGAGGACAGCAAAGGCATTTCTCCTCCAGCGCTCCTACAACCTCTCATTCCCTATGAGGCAATGAGGAAAGGAGAAACCTGTAGTGTGACTATTCTGTATATCTTTACCTGCAGCCCAGACACACAGAAGCAATAAATGACCACTTCTCTCCTACCTCTGAGTTGATGAAGATGGATAAAGGGGCTGAGTGGAGACTGCATGGCCCAGCCTTCCCACCACCACCCATACTGTGCAGCTTTCCCTGTTGATTATTTACTGGCTGAACTTCATGGTGGGAAGCAAAGAGGACTTGTCTCTTTGAATCAGCCAGGTTGAGTGAAGGTTATGCATTTCAGTTCCCTCAGGTCTGCACCTAGTGCTATAGTCTAGCTGAAATAAATAAAAGATATTAAAATATAAGCAATAAAGCATTGCTTTCCAAGGTTGCCTTTTACTGAGCACAAGAGCTCATTTCCAGACAAGATGCACTCCAGAATAATACTGGGGCAGTTCTTCACCTAACCTGCCTTCTCAGGGACAAAGATAAATTGCTTGGGAAGTGCCAGATAAAAATCTCTTCCAGTTTGGCTTTTTTTTTTTGTAATACTTTGTTAGGTAATATTTACTTGCTGCTTTCCAAACAGTTCTGTAGTAAATCACTGGCCACTGGAACTTGCATTTGACAAATGAAATGTGCTGAAAACACACTGCTTATAAATTTGGACTGACATATGCTGAGGATTTCCAGTGCAAAGGGGAAGTACTACAAAAAAAAAAAAAAAAAAAAAGACATNNAAAAAAAAAAAGGGAATTAATTGATTGTCATGATCAGAAGGAGAAATGAGCAGTACACTTCAGTATACTGCTATTTGCCTGACCCGTCCTAGAAGTCAGCTATTTAATACACAGTACATTTTTCTTTCTCTTGATATGGCTAATGACCTTGCAATTTTTATTTATATATTTTGGTAGTAAGGGCGAATACATTATCTGAGTGACAGATTTATTTCCCTCAAATGCCAGTGCTTACGCAAACCTGAAAAGGAAAAAGTACTAAACTGCAACATTAAAGGAAACAGTTTAGCTCATCTGTAAATTCAACAGAGTTGTTTATCAGTGATAAATCCTCCCCAGATGAAATCCACAGGGAGCTCAGGCACCTGACTTTGAAGAAAACAACAAAAAAAGGCAGCAGCAGCCTCAGGCCAGATAATGCTCACCCTGCCAGCCAGGATCTTCGGGGCTCAGCAGCCAGCCTGAATTTGCACTGTGGTGTGACCGCCCCATCTGCAGACATCTAGATTACTTTACATCTACGTTTAGTCACTTCTTTCCCCTATGCCTCAGCCCCATTTTGCTTGTTAAAGAGATAAAATCTGCTGAAGATGGGGAAGGAAGGAAAGAAACAGCCAGGAAATATTGAAGGAAATTTTGCTTCCTATTAAGATGCTCATTTACCCCAGATGACTTGTGATTTTCCTGGGAATACTTAACTTTTAACACCAGTGGGGGATGTTTCCCAGGATAAGGATGGGATTTCCAATCCCAGAGAAAGAGAGCTGGATGTACAGCATATGGGGTGAGGGGACAGTTATGCTGTATCACCAGGCATACATCATCATGCCACTGTTTCTCCACATCCCAGATAAATGCCACAGCTGCTCGACTATGGGTCATTTCTTTTCAGGCCAGACAAGGTCTCCTGTTTCACTTCATAGGGATTAATTGCTGTTCAATGGAGCAGGGACATGACTCTGAATCCCCACACCCTCTCAGTGCACTACTAAGTACAGAGTAAAGCTCTTGTCCTCTCCCTTTTCAGTCCAATGATTACTGAAACTCACACAAAATGAAAGAGATTCATCAGTACAACCAAATATGTGCATCCAAAACCAGACACGATCTCAGCAGTCAAGAGCAGTCATGTGAAATAAGACTCAAGACTTGTGTCTGAATCAAGAGGATGGGGAGGTTTAGCAGCACCTTCTCCCCACTGGAGATAGAATTGAAAGACAAATGGGATTCAGAAAACCATTGCCTGTCTGCTTCTAACTACAAGAAATCTCTGAAATACAATGAAGGGTGAAAGAACGAGGCAAGTTTCACTACTCAAAACAGGTAAGAGAGGTGATTCAGTGGCTGCCCCTGAAACTGATTCTCTTCCTCTCTTCATCCTCAAAACTTTATTCAATGACCCATTTTAACAGTAGTGAGCAGCCAATTTCTTTCCACATCTAACTATGAAATTATGCCAGAAAAATAGTTACATGCATCTATATAGCATTTATCAAGCAGAGTTCTTAAAGTGCCTTACTGTGGGAAGAAAACTATTTTTACCTGTGAGCACAAAATGATGCCCAAGTCCCTCCAAACTGACATGTTTCAGGCAATCAGGGAAAACCAACTGCCATATCTATGCTTCATCTTCTGGGATAACAACACATTTCCAACCCAAGTTATTCCTCTCATACTGAGTTGCCAACATTAAATGTGCATTTCAAGGCTCATTTACTGAGAACATGGAAGTGTAATGGTCTCTCTGAGCTGCTCCCTACAAGAGTGCACATCACTGAAAAGCACACTCAGTCTTTTTCTCCCCATGGAGAGGCAAATCCCCAAGTCAACTTTGGTTGTGGCATCACAGCACATACTCATCAAACTTGTATTGTGGGGCAACAGCCCAGGCTCCACTGAAGGTAGGGTGGATACAGGCTCTCAAGATGTCCTAGACTGGACACAGAAGCAGCTCCAGCTGATAAGCAGCAGAGAAGTGAAGTGGGTTCTGCTTTGTGTGCTCCTCACCTCAGCACAGCTGCTGCAGCCCAGGGACTTGGCTTTGCCTCCACGAGCATCACACCGTGCATCGTTTGAAGACATGATCAAGTAATTCCAAGAGACACTCAATTTATTTGCTAATTGTAGTTAATTTCTAATTTCAGTATTGCTCTTTAGGCTGCTATAAACAAAATTGATAGCAATATAAATGTTACCATAGCCGGGTTACCTTAGCATTTTTACTGCTAATTATCTCAATCAACTTTTCTATAAACAGACATATTAAGTATTAAGAAGAACAAGTACCCACATCAGGGGTAAATTATAAACTGAATGATGATGTTCGTGGTTTGTGCTGTAATGACTTAGTGGCACTATTTGCTACTGCTGTACACCTGAGGGATGGCTGTCCTGCAGAAAGGGGTTTGTCATTTATTGTACAGTAACCAATTGGACATCATATTCTATGCATCAAAGAGAAACAGATGAGACAGTGTCTTGTCTGCCATGACCTAAACTGTGCATCACCAAACTCTGAATGCAGGCTGGGTACATGACTTGGAAAGGCTAATAAAGTGCTATGCTTCTTGCCAAACAAGAAGATATTTTCAGAGGAAATACATTTTCCCCACAATACTTTTGCTGAAGGTCCAAATTACTATTTTTAATAGGATTTAAAGAAAAATATTGGTTTCCTAAAAAGACCCAGAAAAGTCTTAAAACAACTCTTTTAGGGGTGAAACTAGGAAGTACGGTTTGAAAAAGAAAAATATAAATACTTCTGACCAAAATCCAGGTATTTGGGGAATGAGGAAAAGAGATGAAGCAAAGTGAAATGTAAAATCCCATCAAACCAATTGCCCTTTTGGTGGAAAAAGTGTTTCTTATATATATATAAAAATATATAAATATATATATGTATGTATATATAAAAGTCAAACAACAAGCCTGTTCACTGTTGAAGTAGGATGTAGAGCTGGCTGGACTGCTGGGCTAAGCAATTCCTAAGCCATGGCAATATATATAGAGAGAACATTGCTGACACAGTCTCCAGCTCTGCAGGTGAGACCTGTTTCCAAACACGTCAGGCCTTGATGAGTGAGTGTCAGAGCTCAAAAACATCATGGGATTTAATATTCCAGTGAGGCACTTGCAACAGGGCAGCTGCAGCTCCCAAGGCGCACACACTGTTTACAGGGAAGGCTCTTCCCTCTCCAGAGACTTGCTCTGTAATTTGAAAAGGATCCCACATCACCTTCAGCTATTCTGTTTTTTGAAAATAGGTGTTCACTGACTAATGAGTGAAATGATTCATGCCAGAAATGGCAATGAAATTCCAATATTTTGTTACTGTATGACATTATTTCGTACATTAAGCTGACTATACCGGGTTATTTAGTTTGGTAAAAGCGATCTCAGTGAAAACAAAATCAGTAGGTAAAAACAGAGATGGCTTTGGTAGGAAGGCATAGCTGAGGAGACAGTGAACTCCCTTAAGCTTAGGAAACTTAGACTGGAAAGAAAGATCACGATCCTTAAGAACTTTGGATCCTGCTGTCAACTCTGCAGTTTAAACACCTTGGTGCTCTGTGAGAGAGAAAAATAAAAGTTTCAGACTCTCTGTTGCAACTATTTTTTCCATCAAATACACCTTTGATCCAAGCAGCTGGAAAGATGAAGTATCCAAGAATGTGTAGTAGTAGAAAGGTGACTTCAGTGTGTGTGGGATTTGCTTTCAAATAATTGCCCTTTGCTAACAATTTCACAGCCCCTGTTAATGGACACACTGGTTCTGACCTCGTTGGTCTAAACAGGGCAAGTTTAGAGATGCCAAAGCAACTGCAACACAGAGTGAACCAGGCATTTGCAACATGTTGATCTCCACCTCTTAAAATTGGCTGAGTAAACATTAGCTCACTTTTCTGAAAGAGAGCTGGGATTAGTCCTGCTCTTTAATAATACAAAAAATCAAGCAATTAATGAAATCTGCAAAAATCTGAGACTTTGAGCCTATGTCTCATAGTCAGACAGCTCTCTAGAGGTGATGCCAGAAGGGACTATTACTGTACAACTTGCAGTGGTGTCATAGCAGCTTTGTGCTTCCCTGTCTCCAAGAACTTTCAGACATTTCAGTGGTCCTTTGCTGAAAGGAATAATCACTGCCTACATCTTCCAGCAGTAAGAAAGTGGAAAGAATCAGCTTGACAACAGGCATGTGGCAGCAGGGTCCCCTCATTTCTAATATGCCCAGCAGAGCACATTACCTGGATTCTCTGCAGTGCCTTCTGCCAGCCACTGCACTTCAGAGGTGGATATTCAGCACATCCTGAAACAAAACCCTTATGCTAGAATTGGACTCTGATGTTTTATAAAAACCATTCTGAACTCCACCTGAGCAGCACTTCACAGAAGGAGCCTTCAGATTTCAGACTTTCTTTTCTGTGTGAAGGCAACAGAAGAGATGGAGGAGTTTTTAAAGCAGTTCAGATCTCCCTGTTTTCTGATATCCCAGCGTGGGAATTCTTAAAGAGTGAGGGATCTCAGGTTTTCTTCAATTTTGAAAGCAAATCTTACCAAAGACAGATGTCTTCTAGACTACCCACACACACCTACAGCAGGACTGGAAAAGATTTTCCCATCGTGAAAGAACTTCCACATATTTCAGAAGTTTTGCTGACCTAAATTGTCAAGAATAACGTCAATCTTAAATGTTTTCCCTAGTTGAAATGCAGGCTCTTTGTCACCTCCATCTCCCTCCCCCAAAAAACTACCCCCAAAATGTTCTTCATAAGTGGAACCACTGATGACTTTCAGAACATCCCTTTGGTGATAAAAGCTTTTTTAATATAAGCATATTTCAATCCAAAAGGTCATTTTAAACCGAAAAACCAACCCTTTGTTGTAAAACCAGCAAAACAGAGTCTTTTGACAACATTTACAAAAGGTCTCTTTCTCATTTAGAATTTTTGCCAAAGCACAGCCTTTTCCACAGATGTTTTTCTGTTTTAATTTATCAGCTAGAAAAGCCTCAAAACCCTGTCTGTCAAACTTGAAGGAGGCCAGTGGGCATTCTCAGAATGCATGTGGCCTGGAGATAAAGATGCCTTAGATCACTGCCACAGACCATCCAAATGATAGGATCTGGCAGAGTGACTAAGTTGTGGTTCTTTAAGGTGGAAAAAGTCTAAGTACTTTCTGGCAGAAGCTGTAATACCTGAAGGGCAAGAGGAGACACAACCGAGGTAGTAATTGCACAACAACAGGCACCACTGGGCCCTTCTCAGCTCCTTTAACATCATTATGTAAAATAAAATCTGTGCACAGCAAAGTTACAGGAAAATTCCTACTCTAAAGAAGTCAAACAGAAAGATATTTCTTAACATTAAGATGATGCTTAGGAAGATGATGCTGTAGTTTCAGCTTCTCTTCCAGTCAGCCATGGACCAAACAAGGTCTAAATCAGAAGAGATTCTTTAAAGTACATTTGAAACAAAACATGGGGGCTCTCTAGTTATCCTCCAGTCCTGAATAGATGTGGAAACTCTTCCACTGCCCACTTGAGAAACAAAAATTAGCATGAATACGGAATACTTGCAGTTCTTGCATTCTGATATTGACTAAAAAATGGCTTTTCAAAGTAATTTATAGCCTGACATTTTCTTTTTTTTCTAATGGGCTTTTATGGATATTCTTTCTTCCATGAATTCTCAGTGCTGACTACAGAGCCATCAGATGTGCCAGATAAATGCTCTCTCTGTTGTTTATTTCACATAGGAAGCTGTTAGACACCAGGGAGCTGTCATAATCAAACACGTCATATGGAAACATTAATCACGTGGTCTTGTTTTGTTCATCAACTACATTTTTATCATCGTCTTTAAAGGCAGCCTTAATTATGGTTTAAAAACAGTCCCAACTCTCGTCTCTCAAAATAGCCTGTGCTATTTAATGGTGTGCTTATAGAGGAAAAATCTTTCCATGCTGGGACAAAACAGCTTACAAAAGAGAGATTTTTAGCTGCCAAAAAAAGAATTGAATAAAGGATGAAATCACATCTCAACATCCACGGATCGTGTGTTTTGTCAAAGATTTCAGGATAAACTTCTGACCGATGCTTGTAGATTACAGGACCCAAAAGGGTCCTTGCTTGACTGATCATGACATTGTCTCCATTACAGTCCTTGCCTTGTCGCTTTCAACTCCTGAAAATAGCAGTTTATGGATAACCTGCTAATAGCAGAGATCTAGGGAGTATGACAAAATCTCACACATAAAAGCTAATTGTGTGACTAGGATACTCTTATTAATGTAGGTGTGTAAATACCCAGCCCTCACTGCTCTTGCTGCCCTGTAAGGCTGGGAACACACAGCAGTCTTCATGGACTACTGATTTTGGAGGGCTGAATCTCACTTGGGGCTCTCCTCATGTTTGTTTTTTCCTGGCTCATGCAGACTGAAGTTAATTTGAAGACAGAAGCATAGATAGGGAGGATATAGTAGACAAGGCCATATGAGTCTTTAGTAGATATTTGTCTTTAGTATTATCTCTTTGTGATTATTAATATTTCAGTTGCCCAAATGATGAATACTTGGAAGCTAGTGGCTTTTCCCAAAGCTATTGCAATGGAGTTCATCCATCTTGCAGAGGCATCTAATGTGAACTTTCATGGCAGATTCAAAGTGGACCTTTTCTTTGGAGGAAAGTAAAACAATTATTTCATAGATACTTGGTGAGCCGTTAAAATTCGTTAGAATTGATTGGAGTTTGACCTCTTAGTTTTGTTCCCTTGGGGTTTTCTAATATTTACAGATGAATTGCTCTCAGAGCACAAAGGCAGCAGGACCATAATGTCCTTGCAATGAGACACTCAAATAATGCGTGTTTTAAATTTCTCTGGTGGCTCTTCAGTAGCAAATTTAGAGGTTGTCCTTCACATATTTCTTAGAGGTTACACAGAACCCCAAGCCAGCTAAGATCTCAGATGTGACAATAGTGAGAAGATAAAACCCTCTTACAGAAGAAAATAGATAAGCCTGAAGAAATTGAAACATGTTCTAGAGAAACTCGCACTCAGCAACTGCTATCTTGTTGTGAAGATGAACTTAGTGTGTAAAGAACTAAGTCTGATAAATTAATAGACTAGCTGCTATGGGAGGGAGAAGATAGGATTTAAAATGATATTAAAAGCATCCCATATACTTTAACCACTAATCTGATCTCCATAAACCCACAGTTTGCACAATTTTCAAAGCATATCGCACCTTTGCAAAAAGCATGTCTAGGAAAGAAGCTGTTGATTTAGTGTGTGAAGTAGAATTCCCTTCTGCAAGGAAAATTCCAGACTCCCTGAAACGTCTTGGTGATGGGGGAAAGAAATTGCAAAAAACCCACAAGTTTCAGAGAAACCAGAGCAGACTGCTGCCACATAGTCTGGCTGCACTATGCAACACTGCACAGACCATGCTTTACAGATGGATTTCAAACATGCATCACTGGGATGGCAGGGACCAACCATCACTCCAAACCAAGGTGTTTCAGGAATTCTTGTTTGTCACTAGAAAAGTCCAACTATAACTGCAGTGATACTGGTCAAAGACTGACTGCTCTGATAAACTGTTTCCTGAGGAGCTGGTGAGGAGCACAAGGCTGAAACGATGGCAAAGCGCAGCAGGTCTGTACTCAAAGAAATGTTAAATACAGCTTATGCAAACACCAGACTTCCATCACTACTCCTCATTCTCAATCCTGAGCTCCCAGGATACACATGGCTGCAAATCAGAGACTGCTTCTGGTGGTGATGACATCTACCCTTGCAGGCACAAGTTCCCGGACTCCTGCCTGCTCTGTGCAGCTGCCCGAGAGAGGCACCAGGAGAATTATCCAGAGACTCCAGTGATCCAGACGGATCCACTGCAGCAATTGCCATGTGCCATGGCCAGTGGCTCACCCCTTTGCTCAAGGCATCATGTCAGCATGTCCCTCAGGTACAAAAGGATGGGGGAGATGATCTGTTAATCCCAGAAAGCACTTAGGAAGCAGAATTTTGGGAGATGGCAGCTTAACAGGCAATAACAAAGCACGCAACCTCAGAGGCATGGTGTAAAGCAAACATTGGTATGTTCTGTATTGCTGACCTTAGGTGCAGATGAGCACTGTTTATCTACCATCAACCTCATTGACATCATTGCTCCGGGCTGGAGTTAGGGTCTGACAGCAGTGGAAGCACTGAGGAATGGGAAGAGGGAGAAAATCTATCTAAGGGCAAGTTTCTAATTTTCAAAGACTTGTTTTTCTTCCCAAATGAATGAATGTTGGCACCTCAAAACACTCCAGGAGATGTTAACAGCTCCTATCACATAAATGACAGGCAGAGAAAAGAGACTGCTTTGAGGCATACCCTTTAACTTCATAGACTAGAGAAAATAACTCTACTTTCTCTCAATTCTCCCCAACTCTGAAAGAGGCCGCAGATCTTCTTCTCGTCTAATACCACATATGTTGACTTTTGCAAGCCCAAATCATTTTTCCTTGTATAAAGTAAATACAATTTGGCATCTTTAATTTTCTTTGGTGACCGTCCCATGCAGATGCTTCTCACAACATATTCTTTAAGAACACATCTGATGAGAAAAAAATTTTCTGCCTTCTTAAAAATTTACTCAACTTTTTCCCAAATCAATAGAGCCACTGTCAGTCGTTTCTGCTAATCTGTCAGCACACTCTTTGTACTTAACTGTTAAAATTCAATAAATTTGCCTTGGAAAAATACAATCCACAAAGGGACACATGAAATGGCATTAAAGACCAGCCCGCCATCCTTGTTCCTCACTTCTTGTTCACGTGATTGCTTTAAGTTGTTTCTTCTCATTTATCCCAAGAGGCCACAGAGAAAATCTCCCTCTGAATTCAAGTACCAGTAAGGGATAAAGACACATGTACATGAAGCTTACATCAGAAAATCTGCAGCTGAGCTCCTGCAACATTTAAGTTCTTCAGAAAATACCTGCATTGCCAGATTCTGAGCTTTACCAACCTGCACCAAAACACTAAATAATGGTGACCAGGCAATTCAGAAGCTTCACCTGAAACACAGGAACCATTATACTAGCTGCCATAGTCCAGTGCTCACTTGGACACTACTTAAAAGATGCTCCAGTCTAGATCAGCTGAGCATAGCAGAGTTCCAGACCAGGTTGAAGCACACTGTCAGATGCCAGGAGAAGATTAACAAGAATACTGAAGGTCAGAGTAGGGATGCCTTGTTTGACACGTGTAGGTGTTCACATGGCATTTCCATAAAAGCCTCTTGAAGAGTACAGAACTAACTCACAGAGAAGAGAACCGGGACACTTCCTAAAAAACATCACTTATAAAATAACCACATTGACCACACTTGTCATTGCTGTCTCAATTTCCACTAGCATATGTCAAGATCAGTATATTCCTCAATCATTCAGCTGCTCGATCATTGTCTGAACAAACTGAGAGGATGCAATCTATTAACCATGCCAATACTTGTAGCATGGCTTTCTAAACCTCTGACTTCCTAGTGGAAGGTCTCACTGAAAATTGTAATTGGCACTTAGTCATTATATGCCTTTGGCCCATTAGTAGTTTCATTCTGTGGAGGTTTACAAAGCTCTGTATTAACAAAAATCAGTCCTTCAGGTAATGTGGCAGGGCACTGTGCTTTTGATCTGAGGCCAATTCCACCCTTGCCCTGGCCAGGGCTGTCTCCCATGGATGCTGTTCATAAAGCCACAGCTCCTTCAGAAATCAACTTTTTTTCAAGAAACTCATCTCCTCAGTGGGGAAAAAAATGGTGAGTACAGAGAACTAGATTTGGTTAAATCCCATCACATGAACTACTTTCAACACATCTCTGAGACAGGGTTACAGCTAAAGATTGTCATATTTAAATGGGGTTTGTATGCACCTAGTGTAGGTTCAGGTTTGGGCTTTGGATCTGTGGTCAACTCAGGCTGATCTGGTCTTTGAGCTTTTGAGGGGAAGACTTCACGTTTCAAACCCCTTCCCATTTTAATTTGGTATCTCAGGTGAACAGTGATTATTTCCGATGACTAAATTAAAGCAAAAATCAGACCTCCAACACAGAAGCAAAATTAAAAGCCTTTGCCTAAGCCAGGTCCTAGAATTAAAACACCCACAGTTGAAACCTCTGTGGTTAGTCTATTAGTAACACCAAATTTCAAACTTAAACTTTTTGAATTCAGAAAGAAAACAAAAGAAAAAAATTATACTGCAAATTTGGAGTCATATACATGAGTATATGTGGCAGCTGAATTACAGAATCACAGAATGGCTAAAGTTGGAAGGGACTTCTGGAGGGCATCTGACCCAACACCCCCTGCTTGAGCAGGGCTACCTAAAGCCAGTTTCCCAGGACCATGTCCCAGCAGCTTTTGAATATCTCCAGCAATGTAGACTCCACAACCTCTCTGGACAGCATCTCAACGTTGTCTCAACAGTCTGATTCCAATTAACTTTCTTCAAAATGGCAAATGAAATGGTTTCCACACTATTTAGGGTGTCTATCCTGGTATGTCTGGGAGATAAACCACTTCTAACTTTGCAGGAAGAGCAGACAGCAAGCACATAACTGAAAGGCACCTTTTCTAACAGGCAGGCAAACACATCAACCTAAAACTCAGCAGAACTTCTAATAGCATCTCCCTTCAATTGGTACCTAAGCTAAGCCAGGATGAGAGCAAAAGGCAAAAGTTGGTTGACTTTTCTTTTTTTTTCCCCCAAAGTGAATTCTCAGCTTTCTTATGTAATACTATTAGTTCACACTTTCAATCTTTTGCTAGAGAACTAATACTTACTGTGTGCTCAACCTTCAATAAGAAGGCTGAAAAATGATAAAATGCTTCCTGGCATTTTAGCGGAGACCACAGGGAGGAAGAATAAAGAGTGGAATTTATTGATGCTTCCATTAGAATAAAGTCATTCTTGAATAAGAAAATATTGAAACAGACTGTCTAATGAAGTGATCACAAAGGGTCTTTTCAAAGGACCCTAAGTAGAGTCATCCTCATTTGTTTTCTCTTTCCACAACAGCTCTTTAAATGATCTTTGCATATTGTCTGTACTAAATCCTGCAGGGTTGCTATTTCATTTTAAAGAAAAAAAGCTTTTAGGCTGCAAGGGATTCATTCAGTAAGAGCTATTATGCTTATTGTGACTCTGCTGCAGAGCCAAGGGATTTACTATATGCTCATTAGATCCTGCTTTGTTCCAAAACAATCTTTTACAATGCAAATTTTAGCATGCTGATCTACTTGGAATAACACTTTCAAAAAAAGGCTATTAAAGTAAAAGCTCCTTCTCATGCAGAAACAGTACAAAATCAGATTAATTACTAATATTTTAGACCATGAAGACATCTGGTGCCTCAGCTTAAATTCAGCTTTGAACATGGTTACAAGAAGTCACAAGGACTCAGTGTTACGGGTACAAAGTGGACGGGCACAGAGCTCAGAGGCCACATCATGAAGCCATCATAGACGGGGCACATTTGTCAGTTGGCTTCTTGGTGGCTGGTGTACAAAAAAACCCTTGATTTGTTCAAGCACTGGCACCTGAATCATCATCTAAGCAGTGGAGAAGCCTCACCAGCAGAGATGGTCATTCACCAGGAATCACTAAGGAAGCTACATGAGAGGTGTGAGCTCTCCACAGCCCCACACAACCATCTCTGCAGCAGTGCTGACAAAGAAAGGAAAGCAAGCGAGGCAAGTGTACCTGGAAATAGTCACAGCAGTGAGCAGAGACAACTCACTGAGATCTGATGCTGGATGCTCAGCACTGGGGGAGCTGTGACAGTTTCCATCTCTTGGGAACACTCTTTAAATTCCCGTTTGGTGGCTGTGACCTGCAGAAGTATTGATGTTGTGGGGTGTGCTCTTGTTTTTCAAAGCATTAATTCCATCTCGTTCCTCCTCTATGACCTTCCCAAGGGAACAGTTGTACGAGCACAGAACGATGAATATTATCATCCAGGAGATATACCTGATAGCTCATTCTTAATAGTTCTATAAATCTCACTAAGTCTTAGTGCTTTAAATGTACAGCAGAGATAATACTGCTGTAAGGAATAGTGTGAACCTATTTCTCATAAGTACAGAAACCAGCCAGGCTAGTGGCACTATATTAAAGCATGTTCCCCCGTACTCTGATTAGCAGAGTACCTCCTCAAGCTGGAGGCAGAATTTATACTGAAAACTGATCTCTAGGAGGATAATTAATAAAATATCAGAGGTGAGCAATAAGAAGAAAAAATAGTTCGCTTGCAGAAGGACTAACAAATCATTATAGTAATTCCAGACATCCTTTCCCACACACCCATTCTAATTCATAGCAGCAAACTAAGCATGGAATTTATATTAAAAACCCCACAAATCATCACCTGCTTATACCGGACAAGTTCATCTGGTGGGAATAAGCAGCTGCTCACTAAACCAACACATGATTATTGAATGGTGTCCTGTTTTACAGAGCAAGTGCCAAATCCTTAATAAAGGTAAGATGTGGACGTGTGTGAGCCTGGCTTTCACTGGAATGCTTATTTACTTCAGGTGACAAACCCAAGATTAAGATTGTCCTCCTGGGGAGAACATAACTAGTGCTACAGGAAGGTGCTGAGGGAGGGGAGTTGCTCCTAAACAACTGGAACAAGCCACCTGAAACATGTCTCTGAAGCTTGAAAAACACACCTTTGACCACACTGCCCTTTCACCCAGGCACAGCTACCCTTGGCAGCAACCTGAGCTGCAAGGAGAACAGGGAAAAAATGCAAAATAACTCCACTGAGTCTGTTACCACATGGTTTGACTTCACCTTTCTGACTAAAGGACAGTACTTGTCTGGAACAATTTTTCTGATACCTTAGAGGAAAAGCACAAAGGCAGAGAAGAGGAACTTTTAACAGAAGAAAGTGCTATTATGTCCTAGTCATTCACTCTGCTTAAATGCTTTATTGCTACTATTAATGGACAGATAATAACATTAATCACAGGCTGTGAAGTGACTGACAAACTAAGCTATTTTATATGAAGAGAGAGCTTAGTACATCATGTAAAGAGCTGGTAAAGGGATGAGATTTGGGTAAAAAAAAAAAAAGAAAAGAAAAAGGCTGTTTGTGATTTTGATGGATAACTCCCTAAAGAATCTCCAAATCCTAGCACTGCAAAGTAGGCTGTCACACTTGTAGATTTGTTGCCTCTCCAGGGAAATTTGGAGTGAGCTGTACCACCAGACACAGCCTTGTACTGTCTCTTTCCATTCCTATTCTTCAGGACTAGTTATTCTCATTTACAAAGATTTAGACTAAGGCTTGCTTTAGTTGACAAATTATTTTGTTTGATGGATTTCTTAATTATGATTATTTTTATTTTTGTTCTGTTGTATAACAAAACCACCAGAAATCAATTGATGGTGACATATAAAAGAGCTTGCTAGGCATGTTTTCAGTCTTTAAACTAGATAGGACACATTCCATCTAGCATAAGAATGTGAAAACACACACACACATTTGGCAGTATTTTTCCCAAGAGCTAAAAGTGTCCTCACAATCGAACAGTGTAAATATTAGCTTCAGCTTATTGGGAAGATAGTGTCCTGTATTATTAAAGTGCTGAGCAAATAAGGGATGTTCTTTGTTTGCAAGAGATTTCTAGAAGTTAAATATATATAGATACAGATATGGTTTCAAATCGAACCAAAAATGTGCTTGGCATTTCAAGGTGTTCGACAACTCAAAATATGGAAAGTTCATTTCAGATCAAGCAAAATCTGCTGTTTCAACAACATCTGAAAGTACCCTTTTTTGGGAATGTAATTTAATGAATTCTCATTTCTCAACAAATGAATTCAGATAGAAAATGTTTTTGTCAAATTTGTATTCTTTTTTCCAAAAAATACTTGGAAAATTACTGTTCCAGTTATAGATCAAAAGATCATTAGTTGATTACAAAGAAAACATTGACATTTACTTTTTGCCTTTTTATGGCTTCCTTAATTAAGTCATTCATCATCATTCTCCAGTCCTAGGCTGAGAACCTACACACTAAATTTCTGTTGTGAGCAGATTTTACAAAAACCCTTCAGTTAGAAACAATCTTGAAAACAAACTATGTAGAAGAAAGCTCCGTGCTCTGAGCCAAGTCTGTGTTCTCCACATTGGACTAACCACTTCATGCTAAGCCAAAGGGAAAGGTAATCTACAGCTAATAGAATTTCACCTAAATTCATCTCTTGTTCTGCTGCCCTGTGCCAGCCTCATGCTGAACTACGTGGTGACATCTGTCATGCTGGGTGTCAGCAGCAGCTCTGTCCCTGCCCTTGGAGACAACTGTAAGACAGAGCTCAGCAGAGGTTAGAAATGTTTTTGTGCCATCCTTCCTTGCTCTTATCCAAGGACTTTCATCCTGACACCTGAGAGCAGTTTGCAGACACCCACTGTGAGCAGGGAGAACAGTATCTCAATTTCAGAGACTAGGAAATGAAAATGGATGGTTTTCTTGCCACCTCTTGATGACTTCATCCTTACAAAAATCCATTGTCTCCATGAGCTTCTTAGGAAGGGATTAGAACTAGGATATGTTAGATGAGGATTTCAGAGACTACTTCAACAATGAGCATATACAGCGTGATCATCCTCCTCCTCCATCCTACTCCTATTTATCCTTCCCTGGCCCAGCACAGAATTCAGCCCCTTTGCATTTCACACACTACTATTGAAAGGCTTTGCAGTGCAAATATACACTTAAAAACATTGCATTGCCTGACTTGTGTTGACAGAGCAAGCCAGAGCCAGATTATATATAGACAGCCATGAAATACAGGTATCAGCATAAAAGTGACCTCAAAAGGATGTCAGATGTGACCAGAAAAGTATTGCATTAGAAAAAAATAGTTTACTTCATGACCTATGGCATTTTATATTCCCAAACAGTTGCTACAGTTTTACTCCAAAATATACACTTCAACTACAGCTTGGCTGAAATAAACAAACACAACTCCTCTGTTATTCCAGTCATTTTTTATTTCTAGAGAATGGTAGTAGCCATTAAATAGTACTTTGCTTCATTAAAGTCTGAATTTCCAAGAACTGAAAGGGACAGTGCCACAGGATTAAGTACTTCTTTCAGCACATGGCTGATTTGTTTGATCCCTGCTGGGTCGCAAGTGCTCTCCACTTAGCGAGCTCCAGGTTTGCTCTAACTATTTATTTGTGAAGCCCTTGTTGTAAACATTCTGGGCTGCCAAAAAATAATCAAGATTCTTTCCTAATTTCCTTTTTCAACCTAAGTAGTATTCTCTGCTGAAAAACCCTTTTCTGATAAAATGGGCTGGCTGATAAGAAAACAATTACAGGAGCTGCACTGCTTTGCCTATCATCTATAAGAAAATTTGAAAAAACATAGCTCTACATCATTTTTATGAAGGCACTTTTCTGGACTTTCAGTTCATTTAATTTTGCCCTGGAGCATCTTTGCTGTGAGTAACATGGAATACAATCCACTTGTCTGTCCTGCTGCCTCTAAATAACCTCTTTCCATCTTCTCTCAGAGCCAGGCTGTCACAAGCAGTGTAATACCTCTACAGAGATGAAATAAGACAAAAGCAATAACCACAGTCAAGGCCCTCAGGGATTTCTCCACTAGCTCTAACTACAGTGTCCACCGTATCAAAACCCTGCCTTGTTGCCCTGTGTCAATGTTTACATGCTCTGCTGCTTCTCCCACTCACATTTTCAGAGGAATTCCAGCCTTATTATCTGCTTTGTCAGGTGATGGCAACAACTATTTCCTTTCCCCATTTCTCCTGTCATCGCCACCTTCTGCCAGCCAGCTCTGGTCACAGCCTCTGCTCTATGACTGAACTATACTCAGCAATTCCACTATTATATGGAGGATGCTGTATTTAAAAAAAAATTATTCAAATACCCTGTGACACTGCAAGAGAAAGGGCTTTGTGGCTGCTTTTGTCCCATCGCTGAGGCTAAACTGCAGGTTACATGGTGTGTTTTGGCTGGGCCAGGTGAAGCCTTTACCCCAGAGGTGTTTGTGTCAGTCCTGCTTCATTCCCTCTGCCCTCTGTATTTCCCCATCCCCAGAGGATTACCACTGCTTGAGCTGCTCATGCAAATGCCCTGTAATCTGGGTAAATTTTAACTCGAAATGATATAGTCTCAACACAATAATAGGAGCTGCAAGCTTGACAGATTTGTGAAGACTAAGTATACAGCTGAGGTTTAAGGGAATGGCAATCTCTGTTTCAGGATGAAGACAAAGAAGAGGCAAGATATTTTTACCTATCTTTGCTGGAAACAAAATGCCTGACTGTAATTTATGTTGGCATGGACCTGTTAAATAGTAAATTTCAGTTTTTTAAATGAGGAGTACTGTGACTGTTAATGTGACAGCAGTTACGGAAGCTTCAATCACATCCAGATGCTACACATGCACTTATTATAATACCAGAAGCATTTTATAGATCTTCTGAAAGATGGACATGGACAGAAAAAAATTTATATTTTTCTTACCATCTGCCATAGAACAAAAATTGAATATAGAGAAATAAAATGTCTTATTCAAATTCACATCTGAACCTATGGCAGAGACAGAAATGAACTCAGGTTTTGCACTTTTGGGGCTAGTTCCTTAGCTGAAAGATTATCCTAAAGCAGCCAGCTGTGGTCAGTCACTGGGCTCTGCACTGAACAGGCAGAGAGTTTTTACTCATTAGCAGATCTCTGCAGGATTTCTGGCCAGAAAACATCAGTTCCGCTCAGTATTTCAAAATTTGTGTTTAATCCAGGTTTTCTCACCTTTATTATTTGAAGAGAAATCCTCCTTGGTGCTCTGACAGGAATCAGGAGCTGAGAAAACCGGTGCCCCAGGTGAACCAGGACATGTGAGCAAGGACAATGCCCCAGCCTCTCCCTGAGCTGCCCCAGGTGCCCCTGGGCTCCCCAGAGCCACACACAGGTGGGCTGCTGAGGAACGTGGTCTCGTGAGAGACCAGGCACATTCAGAGTAGCCAAATCAAATAAATAGTCTGTGTGGAATAAGATGAATGTAATGAATCATCGCTTTTCAATTAAAAAATACCCTCTTAATTTTTTTCCCCTGGTGTAGTTTAACTGAGATCCTCCTTCCTGATTAGAGTCAGTGGCTACTGATGGTGCCCAGAAAACAGGCTAATAAATTCACAGGCTGGCAGAGACATGCAAGTTATGGGAATATAAAGACACTGTTCTTAAAGATGTCTAAATACTACCTCCCAATATCAACAGCAATTCATGTCAAAATGCCTTGGGGAGTGTCAGTAGCACCATCTCTTGGGAGAACATGTCACACACCTTCAGTGTCTACCTGCACTCATGCACACAGACAAGTGACACATGAGTGGAGCATCTAAAGGGGGTAGTCAGAAATCACTAGAAAACTCTGCAGCTAAACCTGTCCCATACCTATCTGCACTTGTCAAAGCCTTCAAACTTCTGGTGGAACAAAGTTTGTGCAAATGGACCAAGAAAACAGACTTTTCTTCCTCTGAGAAATTAACTGTATTTCACTAGTGTCCCTTCTAAGTAGCAAAAGTATGTCTTTAAATCTCAAAAATATGCCAGACAGTCAGACTTAAGAAGCCCAATCTATTTTTTGAGAGAAGTCCAAGAGATAGTTTGATAACTAGTAGCATAGGAAGAAATTCCTGGTCCTAGCTCTTTAATGTAGTAGAAAAAGACATAATGAAATCTAATAATTGGTAGCGAATGCTACAGAAATTCTGACTTCAGAGTAAATTGGGGTTTTTTTAAACAGCAAAGATAATTAAACATTGAACAGCTTACTGGCTTACTGTGACAAATTCTCTGCTAGGTTTTTTGCAGTGAGGCTAGGCATTTTCTAAAACCTACTGAAAAACTCAAACAAATTATGGGGCTGTCTGTGTAAGCTGCTGGGTCAGGATCTTGGCCCTCTGTTAGCCAGTTTAATTAAAGCAGCCTGCTAGAAGTTGGGAGATTTAACCTTACATATCCAATTTACAAAGTATTGCAGAGGAAGAAAATACCATGACTCAAAAGAAACTCTGACAATCAGCAAACTCTGCTTCTCCAATTTTTATAAAATATATAACACTTTTATGTATTAAAAATTAATCAGACAAGCCTCCTAGACTGGGCTCAATGCAGCCTAATGATCCTTTGATGCAGAATTAGAATTTTGTCAAATAATACTTCTTTCCTTAACTTTCTCAAGCTACAATTATTATAACTAGAGGGCAAGAGAAACAGGTGGATATTAATAACTCTTTCACAAGAGGAAAAACAATGAATACATACTGCATCACTTTCTGGTAATCCAAGACACAATAGAACAACATCTTCCTCTGCTTATAGTCACCAAGGATGTGCAGTAAAGCAGAAGTTACCAAGCAGAACAAACTTCATGCACTTGAGAGCAGTACAGTCATGGGTTTATATTAATAAACTCAAGAGTAGGCAGCAAGCAACAGCTACAACTAAATAAGCACCATGGTCAGAACTGAAGCACTCTATGTGACAACACCTCAGAAGAAAATGTTCTGCAAATGTCTTCCTCAAATAGAAAGTGGAAACTTTATTTTTAAGCTAGCCCTTGAGGACAGTTATCATATGATGCTAATTTTCTTTTTTTAAAGGAAGCCGAAGAGTTACTGGGAAGAGGCCAGGTGAAGTGAGGTGCTCCTAAATCCACTCTCTGCAAACAGCAGAGCAAAGCCACTTCCCAGACCCAGTCAGGGTGACCACAGAGGGCTCTGGGGACCACTGTGGTGTCTCTGAAGGTCAGCCAAAAGGCATCCTCCAGACACACCTGCTTCACACACGCTGTTGAGCTCTGAATGCAGCTTGTGCAGCTGCAGCACAACCTCTGGGACACAGCAGCTCTGGGGACACAGCATCCTGGCAGACCTGTGCAGATCAGCAGTAACTGTTCACAGGCAGCTCCCTGACTGCTGCAGAGGCAGACCTATGGACTTGCCTTGTGCCCCTGGGTGGATTATCTCAACTTGGACCTTACTTCCAAACCACTTTCCATTTTGAGCTACTAGATTGCATTTTGCCTTTGTCTGCTGACACGAAGAAAATGCTGCTACTAGAAATCTTCTCTTTCATATCCTTTGAAATCATTAGGAACTAACTTCTTGTCTTTGCCACTGATGGAGCATGGCATTACTGAGGGCAGAAACACAGTTTGCAGTTGCCTGTAGTTCTAGATCCAGCCAAGCACTTGCCTGTTTCCTTAACTCTACAGCTCTCTGTTATTCCATTGACTGTAGCAGGATCACTCACGCAGCTAAAATTAAATGCTTGTTTAAGTGCCTTGTTGATTTTGGCTTGTTAACAATTCACCATCAATACCTCAACCCCCTTAGACGGTCTCACTTTCTCACTTGGGGTTCTCTGGTGTTAATCAGAGTTTAAAAACTCCTTTTAACTTCAAGTTGAGCAAGTAAATGTGCTTCTGAAAACACCCAGGAGAAGACCTACTGAAGAACCCGCTATCTTTCCTACTTATGCAATTTTCCTAACAGAACTGTGGATCACACTTATCTCATTAGCAATCATCACCTCAGGCAGTACATACCATGTGGGTGGGTTTTCTTTTTTCTGATTACCTAGCAAGTCTTGCTGTCTCTAATTTTCCGTGAATCTCATGAATTGCCACTGAAATCTTTATAGCTACAGCAGCCTGGAATGTAATGCTCTAAACTAATTTTATACCCAATGAAATAATTTAATACCTAATAAACTTTATGAAGAAAGTGGCACACTTCTAAGTAGTGCTTTTTGGGAATGAAATTGAGACAAAGATGCCTGAGGGAGAAAAGCTCCATGTCTGTGAGTAGCAGCCTTGCGTCTGAGCTGACATCCAGGGCGGACATCAGAGAATTCACAAAACCAACCAGTATAATTTGATTGCCCAGCCAGATCTGGGAAAGCTGTAGCAATGGGTCCATCAATGAAGAATTACTAATCCTTTTCACAACAGACATAACACACTGAAGTATATTAAGAGAGATAAGGAAGGAAAGTCAAAATGCACTGAACTGAAGAGGCAAGTGGAGCTCCTGTAACTCTCCGATTGACAGGTCTGGTTTGGATGATCTACCCAAAGGCACAGACTGCTCTTCTCAGAGCAGTGAGGCTGGAAAAGGCACAGAAAGAGACTCTCACCTTTCCTGCTCAGCTGAAGTCTGAAAACGCTGATGTGTGAAAATGAGAGTTAATTTTGCAAGAACTTTCTGGTGCACTCAGATGTTGACTCCTGAAATTCTGCGAAGAGATGACTTTTGGGTTTCATTTTAACTGAGAATAGTGTAAGCCACCCCCAAGATGAAATCAGCATTCTTGAAAACAGAACTCCAGTTTGGAGAACAGAGTCTCATTCTTTCGCTCCTCAGAGCAGCTTGTAAGAGATCTAATCAAATAATTATAATATGTTTTAGCTAGAAGCGGACGGAAGAAAAACTGTATGTGAATGAAAAGAGGATGGGTCACAATAGTAGCGATGGTTTGTGGGGGTTATTTCCCACATCCGAAAGCCCAATAACTCATAAGTACCCCAGGCATAACTGAATTCTATGAGTCCTTTGTGTAAGTAAAATTTTCTATTATGCACCTAGTCTTATGCATTGTAACAATTTGTCTCTCTTCACAAAACCATAAGGAATGTTTCCAAGAGGATGTCAAGAGCCACAGAGGGTAAAAGGCTTCCTCACCTGCAAAAATGCCCATGCTTCAATCATCAATGCCTCTCTACATTTAAAGCTAAGTGCTTAACACTCGCTTTTTGATGCTTTGTAGGAAGCCTGCCCTACAATGCATCATTGACATACAATCTATATCCTGTATTTCCTTCTCTTTTTTCCTCTGGTACCTTTCATACAAGCCTAAGCTGTACTTTCAGTTGGGCTGTTGTAAATTTATAATCAAGTCATTGATTCAAGTGAAGTCAGCCTGAAACTACACCAGCCAGCCACAAGAACAGCTTTTGTGTATTGCAGACATGCTCCTCTCACTTGATTTGTTATCACAACTAGACCCACTAATCCTCTGTGTTTTCAGCATATGAAAAGAAAAAGCACCCATTGCTAAAAAAACCTAATAGCATATTTCTGCAGTTTGCCTTGCTCTTGGAGTAGTTTAGATGATGTCCTCAGCTTGGCAGGGAGAGGCTTCACATTTCTAAACTTATCTTGAATAAAATAAGCTTAAAAATAAAATTTGACACTATTTTGATCCTGTAGAGAAGTTGTATTGTAGAGGATGATCCTGTACTGTCAGGGAAACAGTAGAGAAAATAGACTTAACCTCCATTTCTCAGTTTCTCAACTTAACTGACACCTTCAGGCTTTGAAGAAAAAGCCCTTGTCAACATAATGACTTTATAGAAGTGGGGACCTCTGTGTGACCTCATTCTGGATAAGAAAACTGCTTCAACTCTAACCAGCTTCAAAACACAAATGCAAACAGCAGTCCATGCACTATGTTATCTAAAACAAAGTGGAAGCTCTAGTTCTTCACTCCAGCTCTGGATATCACAACTGGAAGAAACCAATTTTTGGCCCTGAGATACTCAGTCTTGGTTAAGTATCAGAAGTCTGTATTTTATACTATGATAACAAAACTTGCATATTTCTCCTGTTCATATCCATGTTCCATCATCTATCGCTCCAGTTGCAAAAGAAAAAAGCAGAATTTTGCCCAGCCTTTGTACCCGTGGAGAACTGCACATGCTACAGGTTGGTTTTTTTTTTTTTACTTCTACTCATTTCAGGGCTATTGTGCACATTCTTGTGAATGTGCAGTGTGGAAAATCATGCTAACTATGACTGTGGTACAACAAGTTAGCTGAGTAAACTGCATGCCTGGGGGCCTGTGACTGAAATGGGAAGTCTGTCTTAACACAAAATACTTGGTTCTTCCAGTAGCACAGGAGCTCTGAGTTCTCCTTCAAAAATAATCTGTGACATCCTTAAATACACAGTTTTAAGTGTTTCCCCCAACTTGTATGAGAACTTAAAAACTGTGCTTCAAAACCTTTGTTACATTGGGATGGAATTAAATCTGCACTTGCCCTGGGTGCTATTACATCTTTGCATGATGGATCTCTGTAATCATCTCCCACTTAATCAAAACACAACTCAGCATAGCCGTGATTACACAATTTCAACTGACAAGTAACAGTCTTCATCTTTTGTTTTGATGAATTCTGAGTTCTCTCTATATATAGCATGGTTAATCTAGAAATCAGAAATGGCATTTAATCATTCAAGGACATTCTGAATTTGAGCAATAAAAAACCCCCACCCCAATAACCAAAGGAAAAAATAATAAAACAATATTTGATAAATGTGATATATTTTGATCAATTTTATCCAAAGTGTTGAGCTTAGCAAAAGTAGAATAAGTTAGCAAAACCTGTACTAATCAACAAATGAAAAAAAGAATAAAAAATCCAACCCTGTCTTGTTTCACTTCTCTGATATTTCACAACTTCTACAAGTTGCTACATAGGAAGCAGTTTTTAAAAGAATTTACAATTGTTTTGTATTCTGAACAAATTCCCTTTCTCAGCAAGAGAAATGACATTAAACTGCTGACAAAATATACAAAGCAGAGCTGGTTTCAGATATTCATGCTTTAGACTGTGTCAAAAGCACTGCAGACATTAATATCAAACCATGACTACTTCTAATAGAAACTATAAGAGAAGTCAAAATAAAATGTGCTTTCTAAAGCAAGAAGCTGAAAAAACACGGCTTGGGATGATAAAGAGACCGTAGAAAATTCAGATACTGATTTCATGGCTATTAACTACGCATAATATAAATATGTAAGAAGACAGCATAACCTTGTGGGTAGGGTATTTCTATGTCTGAGAAGGAGAACTGGCTT
>VYZX01000809.1:3948-14101 GCA_013401335.1 Brachypteracias leptosomus
CGAAATCATTACAGGGCATAATAGAAACTACAGTGAAGTACGGAATTGGATGGTTGGATAAATTAGCTACTTGAGTCACCATGGCTTTTGCAAAGAGAAGTCCTGTTTTGTAAAGTTACTTGTTTCCAATAGAGGAGTCAGGATGAAGGTGATTCATTTGATACACCACACTTGGATTTCTAAAAGCTTAAGAGAAGATTCCTTATCAAAGCTTTATAAGGAAAATAAGGACCTATGGCATAAAAAGGTCTTTGCATGACTAAATAACTGGTTAGGAGTAAATTGTCAGGTTTTAAAATGTAGTCATCAATACAAATTTGCAGTGACCTAAGCTGGGATAATGTTGAAGCTTACTGTTCAACAAATCAGTAAACTATCTGGAAAAACAGATGAGCACAGAGGTGAAAAAGTCAGTTGGTGAGACTGAATTGTTTAGGGTAGTAAGGGCCAGCTGTGAAGGGTTTTAGAAGCCATCTTACAAGATAAGGTGACTATGCCATAAAGCAGTAGATAAAATTCAATGTAGGTGAATGTAAAATGATACTCATGGAAGAAAACCAGTCCTAACTTCACATATAAAATTATTGAATCTTAACTGACCATTACCATTATTAATACAGACAGTACCAGCATCAAATAGAAGACTAGGAATTCATGGAAAGGGAACAAAGAACAAAATTGATCATATCATTATACTACCATATTAATCCATAGTTTGCCCAGTCTCTTATATAATGGGTGCAGGGTTTTCATTTCAAAAACAATAGATGTGAGAGATAGTTGACGAAGGGCAGCAAGGTGTGGAACAAATTCCTCATGAGGACTGACATGAACTTGATGATGTCCATAGCAAAGTAAGAAAAGATTTCTGCTACTGAGTTCAGTGATCTAGATCAAAACTGATTCCCTAAGAAACGTTTAAGGATGCTCACCGCCTGGCCTTTGGTAGTGTTTGATATGGTCACAGAATGAAACTGTCAGTTTGGGGTCTCTTAATCATGTCTTTCTCTTGTGTTGTTTTGGTAAAAAACTGTATTTGTCTTTTATTAGCTTAGGCAGGAAAGGAAATGAAAGCACTGTTCCACACATCGTGATAATTATGTCAGCAGCCAAACAAATTCAGATTGATTAGTCACTCTAGGGGTAATAGATTACATACTTACTCAATAGTCATTCTTGAAACCATATCCAAAGTTGTGAACCCTGCTGCCATGAAGTTGTTTTTATACTGGCCCATTTTTATGGAATCCAGCCAGTCACTGACTGAAACAAACAAAGGATATTCTGGAACTTCACCAGGTGAATCTGGTATTCTGTAAAAAGAAAAAATGCAAAGGTTACCAAAAGCAGTAGAAAATATGACACTCAATTTACTCTGGTAGACATTGTTTTTATTAAAAGGTAGAAGGAATGAGAGAGGAGCCCGAGCTGTAAAGGTCAGATCTTAACCGAGCGTCTCTTTAACCCATTGTCTAAACCTTACAAATCATGTCAGTCTGCCAAGTTGCACTACTTAATACATTTTTTTAAAGCATTGCAGCTCAGTAACAAACCAAACAACAGACCTCTCCCACTGGTTTTTATTCCCACAGAGTGCTTTTTTTACAGATCTTATGTATTTAGGATGATAATAATCTGTAAATACAATAGTCAAAGTACAGGACAAAATTTAACATGAGATACAATTAAAAAATAATAAAACACTGTGAGATTATTTTTACATTTATCTACAAAAACCCCCCAAAATGGCTCCTTATTGCTATACCATTATGCAATCAGAACACTTTGATTACAGTGTTCAAAACCTAGAACCATAAAAGAAGCTAAAAGAATAAAATTTTATATCTTTGCTTTTACATGGCTTTTACATAATTATATAGAATAGCAAATAAAAATGAAGGAGCTAATTTAGTCACATTTCTGTTTCAGTTCTTTTCCCTAATATTATCACAACTGAAACAGAAGGATGGAAAAAAAAAAAATCCTATTTTGGGCATATATTTCCAGTCTTCTGTTGTGTACCACATTAGTGAGGGCTCACAAGTTTCACTGGCTTTTGTGTAGAAAAACTGTAGAGGCAGAATGCAGAAAAAGCACACTACCATTTATAAAACCTTTATGATAGCCTTTAGAATAAAGATATCATTTATTTGAAATGAAAATTCAGATAGCAAAAGCCAGCCAACATTAACTAATGAAACATGACTTACATATAATGTAGGAAGCAACACACTTTAGTATCTTAACTTACTGAGTTTCAACCACGCATACTCAAATACATATTATCAAAATGATAGAGATAGATCCTGAAGGACAGGAGAATAGTGGAAAGTACAAGCCTCAATTAAATACCTACCAAAGTCCCTTCCAACCTGAATTGCACTATGACTGTGCAATTCTATAGAATAACTGCTGACCTCGTAAGTCAACAGTAACACAGTAATCATTCAGAATGACTGCATCAAGCATTTCCAAATGAATGGAAAATCTTTCCCAAGCAGATGAGCTCAATAAGAGCTTGACTCCAAGAAAACAAGTGTAAGTTTTTTGATCTTAAGAAATGTTTTAAAATCAGAATAGATAAAAATGCATTACTCTGATGCTAGATAAAGTCACTCAGGTACAAGAAGCAAGTCATATATATATATTTATATGCACATACATAGAGGCCACTAGCTCTAGTACATGGGCATTAAGTCCCACTAGTTTGTGGTAGATGAAATGGCTGTTAGCTTTGACTCTAGGTTTTCCTGGTAATGTCTCCATTCAGCCTTTCTCACAGCAAGATACCAGCCTCAGACTTTGTCTTGTTGCTCAGCCCTTCTCCAAATTATATAAAAAATCCTCTTAATCCACGGAGGTTCTCAGCAAAACCCACCCAGGTCTTGAGAACCCCTTATATACCCAGGGGGATCTCGCCAGGAATGGCGAATTTCAGCTAATGAAGAGAGTGAGGCCACCTGGACCTTCACAGATTTCAGCTGATATGTATGGACATCTTAGATCAATAAGCCTACAAAAATTGACAAGTTGTTCCATCCACAGCCTTGCTCCTTCTGTGGCTACATTCATTTCTGTAATATTATTAATGGAAAAAACTTTGAACAACACTATCAAGAATTTCTTGAGGGATGGCAATAGCATAATCTCTTATTTGGTCACTGTTGTCATTCTTCTGCAGACAAATAAAGATTTAGCAAGCTAAGACACAACTATTTTCTGCAGGAAATTACTCCAAGGCAGTTCAGAAATTGCTTAAGCACGGTCAGATGGAGACACAGGCTGTTGAATAGAGAAAAAAATTACAAAGAGAAAACAAGCCCATAAGAGAAGCAGAAAAAAACCCCTAATGTGAACAAAAAGATTCACAAAGATTAAGGACAGACAGTGCACAAACAGCTCAGACAAAAAAAATAAAAATACCTGATAAGATCTTCATAACTTGAGAAAAAAAGTCCTTCAACAAAAGTATATTAACAATAAAGCGAACTTTAAAAGGTGTTTAAAGTTACTTGAACCCCCATAACTTTGTGAATTCAGAACTGTGGCTCTCTCCCACCTTTACTTATTTCCCTAAAACATCTAATGATAAACACCATGCATTATTAAAAAAAAAAGTACCAAAAAGACTCTTACACAAGTACATCCTCCACTAGGGTATGAAGTGTGCTTGGATTGCGGATCAGTTTGTCTAGGAAGCTGACAATGTCACTAAATTTTGGACGGTGATTCCTCTCCTTTTGCCAGCAGTGAAGCATTAGTTGGTGAAGAGAAGCTGGGCAGCCCATAGGAGCTGGAAGCCTGTAACCTTCTTCAATAGACAGTATGACCTAAAGAAATACAATACATACGATTAGTGACTAAGTTAATGAAATTATGATGTTACTGTATACCCTAAAGTGAGTAAAACTTTCAGATTCAGCAGATGTTGGAAAACACGTTTGGTCAGGATTTAGAAAGAAACAGATCTGATGTCATAGGTAAACCACACATACGAAAAATTACTTCTGAGTTGAAGAGAGGCTTGTTTTTAATGACACTGATAACAAAAAACATTGTCTTAAAAGGACATTAACAGCCCTGCATGATAGGAGGTAGCAAAAGTAGATAAAGTCCATGGAAAGCTGGCTGGATGCATTCTACGTAAGATTTAAAAAACAAGAGGAAATGTTACTGGATTCTGTGATGAGTGGTGGTAGCAGTGGGGATGATGATAGAAATTACATGGTCTCTTATACAAATGAATGGAAAGATAAATGGTTGATCAAAAACAAAGCTAGGAAAAAGACCAACCCTACCACACACACATAACCCTTCCACATAAAAATCCAACCCATGCTAAATGTTCTTTAAAGTACAAATGATTTTACACAGTATTTATAATAACACAGTGCACTTATGGGAAACAAACGTACTGTGTTTATACCCACTCTGCTTTAAGGAGAGATTTATCATTTTCACACAGATGTATGTATGTACTGCAGACATATTAATGCAGCTGGAAAGGGGTACATTAAACTTTATAGCAAATCAGTGTTTTATAGCACTAGCTGTAGCTTCAATATATTCAATCTTATTATGCTGGAATATATCCTTGTTCTCTTTTTGAATTCTGAATTAATGTTGTTGGCTCTGTTTAGCAATGCCTAATGCTTATGCTGCAAGCACTATGCAAATAAGAGTAATGAAACTACATTAGGACCTTAGCTCCCCTTCATGGCATAGTAGAAAATGGAAGAATACTCTTGCAGCTGTACAGAGCTGGATGTTTGAGTTTTATAAAATGAGGTGGCTTGGTCCTACAGCGTGTAACCCTTCTGTATCCTGGCAGAAATACCTATGCATGAAAAACAAGTGTTGCAGGGAATTGCATTTGTACGGGATAGGTTTCAGACCTATTGGCAACAGCACTGGGAAGTACAGGCTACTCCAAAGGAAGCATTACTTTCCATAGGGAGCTCTGAATTTTATGCACCTATGAGTATTGACAGATCACATACATGCAGACAGGACTGGCCATGCACGTCCAGAGGTGATATCTGGCAGTAAATGATACGCAGTCAATGTGATAATTCTTCCACCTGCCTTTCTGTCTACTTGTTTATTTCCCTGGGGTTTACTACAATGGTCCAAAATCTGGGCTGCTGAAATGCCTGCTATAGGAAAAAATACCATCAGATTATGAGATATTTCCTCCAAAGCCTTGTCTCCTAGCAATGAATATGCCCCCCAGACTGCTTCTGTTACAGCCTCAGAATGGGTTAAATTCAACCCCAGGTACATGAAATTTTATTCACAAAATGTCAAAACTCATGTCTCTCAAGCAGTTTGTTGAAAGTGGCTACATGAGACACAGGTAATTGTTACAGTGTGGGATATAGTTTAGTTGATACTTGCCATTGAAGAGGCAATCTTTAGCAGCCCAGAAATGCAGAATATCATAGTCTTTACATTTAAATGTATCTCTTGCAAATGATGAATTTATGAAATATATTATGTTTTTAAGGCAAAAGACAAGTTTCTCTGCTTTTATGAGACATATAACATTTGCTCGACACAACAATAGAGAGCTGTGGAGATTTTTCTGAAATAATTTATTCAGGAAAAAACCCAAAAGCAACCACAATTTTCCAAACATTATACTCTTCTTTGACACACTCTATTTCACCATCTTTTTGAAAAAGAAGTTGCAGTGCTTTTTGTTTCCTCTGTTGTACCAAAGGAACATTTCAGTATGAAAAGAAATGCCAGCTGGTACTGGGATAATTATAATTTCTCATTAATACCAGCACATTTTAAAAATAAACTGCAAATATTGCCTCATTAGTATCTCTTGTGAGGCAAGTATTATTTTTAGAGTCTAAGAAGCAAAAGTAAAGATGCGATAAGTGTCTAATACTGCAATGGGAATCAAGTCTCAACGGAAGAATTAGAGCTTTTAAAGTCCTCGTTTATTTATTTTAGCTCCCTCTTTGCTACTTACATAGCACCTATCTCTGAAGAGAGGACTTAGATATCCATATACCTAAAATGGAAGAAGTATTACATTTTCCTTGGTAATATAAAATTATGTATAGTATATAAAGATGATATATGTTAACATATTTTAAATGCCTTTTTCCTTGCCAGTTTAAGGTTGAAGAAGCACCACATTAATTATGAAATGATCTAAACACCTTTATCTACAAGAAGGATATAGCAACAGCTCTAGCAATTGGCATAAGTCTTTCCACACTGGCAAATCAACGTCCCATTTTTTCAACCCAAAAGAATAGGAACATTAGCTTAGTTTCTATGCAAAGGAAGCCCTGAGTCTGCTAACAAAAAGGCTGATTACTGTTTTCTAGTTCTGGTTTTATGACAATCACCTGATGAATATCAGAAGGAGGAAAACATGAAAATATTCTGTGCTGCCAACAAGTGCTCAGAAAGAGGCTGTAGGTTTCTTTTCATTGATGACTATGTTTAAAACTCATTAGAAGTTCTTGTGGGTCAGCATTAAAGTGAGTAAAATGGGCAGGGTTTATTTTTACAAGTAACACTTTTTGGCAGGTAAGAATATAAACTATAAGGAAAACTATTTTACATAGCTAATTCTTTCCATGATCTTTAATGCTTAGGCTTTTATTTTTATAAAGGGGACCATTATTTTTATATAGTTTTGTGCAAATGGTATTAAACACTGGAGCCTACTAAATGCATTTTATCATTTACATGTGAGACACAGTTGAAGACAAAATTAATATTAATTATGATACCAAAATTATCTGAAAAATGTTTTATGGACTCCTGTGTAAAATTTATGCATGTTCAGTTTCAAAATCATTTGAAATTGTCAAAAAATGACACCTGAAAATTAAGCTGTAATCTTTCTGATAGTTTCATTACTAACAGTAACATAAATTTTTGCTTTCAAAAGTTAACTGACAGATTTTTTTAATGAGACTGAGACAGAAGAAAGCCCAGAGGGATGTTGTCCCTGTGTCCTGCTGACATCTGAAAAATCTACCAGGAGGGAGAGGCAGCTGCTTTTGCCTCATGGTACAGAGCCAATCCCAGGTACCTGCCAAGTGTTTTGATGTCTGTGGGTTGAAAGACCTATATTAGAGTAAATTATTTTTACTATTACAAGAAACTTTCATATTTGTAAGGACTTTTATTCTGCTTGCTACAGTAATTTTCCTGCATATTGATTATAATCCATTAAATTATTATTTTTTTTAATACTGTAGTTCTACAACATGCACTAATTTATACAGTGGCTTCTAACAGGTGTCCCAGTAGACTTCACTCACAGCTGTTCTACAAAGCAAATGGAATATAAATCTCCCTTTCCTCATATAAGCATTAGCAAGCCAGGCTCTTAGCACAATCTGTTAATCAGTACACTACTTTCCTTGGAAAGTTCAATATCTTAGCTAATGTTTATTAATTAAGTAATAAGACACAACAGACTGTGCAGCAGCCCTAATTAGGGACACCTCTGGTGCCTGCCACACATCTAAGAAGTGCATTGATCAGCACCAACACAAGTCGGAAGTGAGTTACCACAATAATAAAATGGTTATTTACTTAAAAAAGAACATTTCTCAAAGTTAATAACATTTCTAAGCCTCTACATTATACCATGTACAGTACTAAAAATGCATGAGAGGCGTTTTCAAACTCAGTTGCCTAAAGTTCAGCTTCCAAATCCCTGTTTAGGAATATAAATAGAGGACACTACATTTGCAGAGGTGTTCAGTCTCTCTGCCTTGCACTGACTCAAAGGGTACTTGTAAACAATTGTAGTCTCTGAAAATCAGACTGGGTTTATTTAGGTGGCAGGCATCAGTTTAACACTTCTCTTTGCATCAGCTTGGGCTCTGTGCTACCTCTGCTGGCTTCTCATGATTTATGTGACTGAGGGGTCAGACAAGAGACTCTCGGTAGACTTAGCTCAGCCCCACCGTTCATGTGACTGAGGATCTGTTCACATGGCAAATAGGCACCACATCAGACAGCCCCGAACTCACCGCTTCTGGCATTGTGTCCCTTTGGGTAGGGGTGGGCATATCATTGGCTTTTATGTTATGTATGGAAGATATGAACATTTAACTAACACCCACTCAAAACATCACTTACCGAGCCATGGTCTACAAAAGTGAACTCATTTCCCAAAGTTATATAATTAGAAGAGCAATTTGTAAGATGGAAAAATAGACCCAGCTCTGTTGAGTTTATAGTTGGAAACCCTTTGTTACTTTGCAGAATCCCAGCCAGTTCAAGAAATATTTTATTGCTAGCTAGAGAAGAGTTTTATTACGATCAAAACACAGTAGATGTTGTAAAGTTAACGTTGCCATTTTGTTGCAGCAGAACCTCTGACTGTACTTATGTAAGACCTTATTAACAGTTGTTTGCATAATGTGGCTTTTATGAATCTGTTAGTTTCTCTGCCATATGTACAGTGTCACTGACCTTTGGGAAAGTCCTACTATTTCTGCAAAATAAGCTCATGTGAATTCAGGGTAATTTACTGTACTAAAAGAAATGCCCCAGTAACCAGTGAAGTAAATTTTACAATATGTCTAATAGCTTGAAATTTCCCAGTGACATTTAGTCACTAAATGTATTTAGAAGGTCACAGGTGCTCACTGTTAACATTTCAGCACTGAAAGCCTGTGGGAAGGGCTCCGGAGAAAAGGAGTCCTTTGTGCTGTGTGCTGCTGAACTGTGGGGAAAGCCCCCAGGAGTCAGCATCCACAGTCTAAGCAGCATCCATAAGGCCTGCATCATTATTCTATATTAACAGATACTTCTATTTTGGATGTAGGAGTAATTAAATGTTGCTATCTTCATGCTGTAACAGAATATTAAATATACTCTAAAAGGAGGGGTTGCTTTATGAATTCTCACTGCTGCCATGGCCTTGAATAGGTTTGTCATAGGGTCTGATAGAGGGAAATAGGACAGGCTAGCCCCAAAGAAAGGGAGAGACAGCTGGAATTAAGTTTGGTGTTGTGCACTGCTCTACCCTGCTGACTTGGACTTTATGTGAGGGTCCTACCAGTCATTCAAACCCTCTTCCCAGGAGGTGAATAGTGGGGCTAAATGGACTTAATAGAAAGTCTCTCTCTCTATCCCTATTCCCAATTCTGTTAGAGGTAACAGCAGTGGGAGAGTCAAGAGGTGGGCTGGGAATGGATTTGGTGTGAGAAAAAGGATAATTACAGGAGCAGCAAAAGAGATGATGGCAGTTGAGTTCCTCATAGAGAGTTGACCCAACACCAGATGAAATCACTCACAACTGGAATAGAGACTGAAATTCCCCATGTTGTAGTGGAAGATCGCATGACAGTGGGACATGATGATAGAGCAAAAAAGCATCTTCCCCTCCCACCTCCTTGACCTGAAGTCACTATTAGCTGCCCATCACCTGCAGTGAGATAAACAGAGAGGCAAGATAAGGGGTAGAGGCAGAGTTATGAAGAGGTGACATTGCAGTTGGAAGCACTGGCACTGCACAGAAGCCAGGCGGCATGATAGAACCAACTTTGTTCAGAAGTCTCTGGCTTCATGGGCTTCTTTAATCTCTAAAAAAAACCCATCTGTGAATGGCATGCTGCAGAGGGAAGGGAGAAATGAAATACCAATTACACGGTGAGGAAAACTGGACAAGAGATTACTGCCCATGATATACTCAGAGCATGTGCCAGTGGCGACTGACAGAAGCAACAGCAGAAAGGACTCTGAGCCAATGCTGCATTTCCGACAGTGCAGCCCCTCAACCAGGCAGTGTTAAACGGGGACGGAAAAGAAAAAGTAACTGCTCAGTGAGCCTTTCTTGTAAAGGCTGTTGTGGTTTAAGGTTTGGGGAAGGGGAGGGACAGGTGGAGCAGCTAATCTACGCACCTTCCTGTCACACTATAAAAGGACACAGGAAGTTCTGCTCACCCCTTCCTCGCTGGGATTGCTGCTGGCTCCAGACCTCTCTGTGGCTGCTACAACTCCATGTGGGTCAGGAGGAATCCAGCAACATCTGAGGATGGGTGTTGTATATATACCTTCCATTAATACCTCTGTATATTCAACTTCCTTTGATATCCCTTTTGTTACTCCCTGTTAAAAGCTGTAATCTTGATTTCCAACTTTGTGTGAGGTCTTTCTTCCT
>VYZX01000810.1:4968-18660 GCA_013401335.1 Brachypteracias leptosomus
CATGTAATTCAGAAGAATTCAAACCATAAGATAACTCTTGTGACCACTGGTGAATCTTGAAACACTCATTTTTCCTGTGATGGTTCTTCAAACAAATTCTCATGTCATATAGTGGAATATAAATACAAGAAACTGCAGGGTGGCAAGCTAGATGTCTGTTTGGAGGGAAAGAGAATTTTCCGTTTTGCCTAAAACTTTATGAAAGAATATGATGCTTTCAAGAGCAAGAGTATAGAGTGATTTCCAGATGCTTATCCACCTCATAAGGTATCTCTGAAGCAAAGGAAGGAAGGAGGGTACCTCTTTCTGTATATACAGTATTAAGTGCATTCTTACAGACAGCTGTCTTTCAGTTCTTATGTTCAAAGCATGCTCTTAGTGCTATATTGTGGGACACACTTGACCACTTAGCAATATATATTTTCCAGTACTAATTTTAACATTTAAACACATTTCTTCATCCAGAGACAAAACTGCTGTTGGCAAAACTGAAGTTTCTGTCTGGATGGTATTTGTAAAAGGAAAAGTCAAGTAAATTGATAGGATACTGTAGGTATAAGCATCCCTCTGTTCCTTCTACTGCTGAGAACAAATTATGCCTTTTGCTCTTGTGTACTCTAACTTGAAGTATCTTAACTGAAGGTTCAACTAATCACTGACCACCTAGTCCAAGAATTTTAGTAGTCTTTGGGTTGTTTGTTTGGGGTTTGTTTTGTTTTGTTGTTATTTTTCTGGGGGTTTTGTTTTATTTTGTTTGTTTGTTGGGGGGTTGAGAGTGTTGGTTGTTTTTTTTATTTCTCTCTCAACTGTCAGTTTGCCTAGTGCAGAACAAAGTAATAAGAAGCCTAGAAAGTGAATGCAACAAAAGCAAAACATGTTTAGGCCTGAAGTTGCAACCCTGATGTGATGCTGAAACTCTGATCCTTTTATACATGAATATTAGGAATAAATGAAGGGATACATATTGCAAATGTCAAGCTGTGGCCCTGCAGCAACTGTAATTTCCTGAGAAGGGTAAGAAGAATCTGGTCCCTGGCTGGGTGTAAATGCTTTAGTAGAAACTTGGCATGCTGTGCATTCATAGCACAGCATATATCTCAAAACTTCTGTTTTCTACAATGGAGATCTAGAAGCCGTCGGGAAGAAAGAGAGAGCTCATTCAGTTGCAGACAGCTAAGCAGCAGTGGGAAGTATGCAGAAGACTTTGAGCTAAGGAAATGGCTACTGGTGCAAACTGTCTATGAGTAAAAGTCTTGCTTATTTGTTGAAATTCATAAAAACAACAAATAGAAAACCTGCANCTGTTTTATAACGATTTAACAGCAAAGGTCCTAGATTGTGGTCTCTAGAAGTGGTTCTCTGATCAAGCACTATGCTTGTCGAAGTCAGGGAAAGATTTATCATTCAATCAAGCCAACACTGATCAGTTTTGAAAACCCACATACACCTTACCTACCCCTTAAATAGGAAAAACTTGGTATCTTGCTCTTTGAGGCTGTATCTGGAGCTGTTGCATGTGGAGCTGGCAGCTCAGGATTTTGAAGAATCAGGCCCTTATGAGAAGTCTCCTTCCATTGCTGAGCACTCTTTGTAGTGAATACTTTAATGGTGGTTTTTTAAACTTGGATTTGGAAGTAACTTGTTGTTTTATTTTTGCCATCAAAAAGATCCTGAAGATGAACCAGGAGTGCAGAGTGCAGATTAATTGACTTTCAAGTGGCAGGAGACAGCTACATTTTGACTTAGGACAACTGCAAAGAGAAGTATGGCTGGTAAGCCTTAAAAAGGATTGAACAAGGGTGTAAATCATGCACAATGTTAATGGTTAGACAATAAACGCGAGGCAAAGCCAGATGAACCTCTGTAGCAATGCTTATCAGGCTTTATAACACTAGTTTTACAATATCCTGGTTCTTGCACATACTTGCATTACAAAAGGCCTTGTATTTTCGTTGACACAAAAACCAACAGAAGTGTGCATATTACCCTTGCTAGTGAATTTGTTTTCCTTTTGATAGTGTTTATTTAATTAGTTATTCTGCATTTATTTGCGGGTAAAAAGAAATTTAAACCCATGCTCACTTCCTGTGCTCTGGTCTCATTACCCAGATTTCCTCAAAACTCTTGTACTCCAGAGAAGTTTTGCCAAGTCATTAAATGAAGTGCACACGGTATGAATATTTATGCTGTTTCAATGATGGGATTTTTGCATCCATGAATGATAAAGATTTTAACAAGAACAGATAATAAGATGGCACAAAGCAGTGAAGTGGTTAATATAGCAACCTGTTTGTGTAGGGACTCCATTGAGAGCAGCAGGCAGTGCATGCCTCACTTGCCTTCCTCTTCCTCTAGCACCAAAATTAGTCTGATAGGATATGCATATCTTCCAGATAGCTTTGCAGAAAAGAGGTGTTTTATATCTATGCTTTGTGCTACAGTCACCTCTCACATGCTTTGTTTGAAGAAGCTCAAAATTCTGATTTAAAAATTACTTTCAATTTTGAACACTGTGTTTGCTTCAGATACTCTCCAGCAGTGTTTGCATTTGAATCTGAAGCTGCCACTTTGTCTGTTCAGGAGCAACTAACTGACAAGTGTTTACAAGTTACAGAGGTTTTGGGGCTGTAAGTCAAAACAGCACAGTTTTTGTGAGCTGATGCATGGAAGGGCAATCCCTGTTCCTTTCTGCTCCAGCTGAACGATGCTGAAGGGAGATTGCTTTAAGGTGTCACCTTTGGTGAGTGACAGAGAAGCTGCAATGTCAGGAAAACCACAACCTTCTTTATACTTGTCCATAGCCACAACTACTAAAAGCCTAATCTCTTTAGTATCAAAGCGAGATGCTAGAAGGTCATGATAATGGCATGTTTGGTGTGACCACTGAGCATTTTACTCTTTGATGAATTTTAGAGCAAGGGTTTATTACATGTTTACTATACGTAGGTGTTCTGGATGTGTGGGAGCAGGTTTCAGGCTATGCATGTGCAGATGAGCAATATCAAGCAGACAGAAACACCCACTTAAAAGACCTATGCGCTCACCCTTTCTTAGTTAGCACTTCCCTGTGCTATCTTGTTTTCAGATTGTTTTGCTGCCATCCCTGCTGCCACTCTCCCAGTAAAAATGCTTAATTTGGGGATTGGTTTGGAATCTGAGTAACTGCTGTTCATTCCATGTTTTTTCCACTTGGAGATACCCAAACCCCATTTGCCTCAATTTTGACCTTTGGCCAAACCTGTCCTTCAAGGCTCATATTCAGGCCTGTGCCCCACTGCTCACTGCAAGGTTGGCTGCCACAGTTGACTACGTACCTGATGAGGAACAGGCCTCAAACTGGACCTCTGATAGCAGCCTTGCTTTCAAAGTAGGANNAGAGCTGGAACTGGAAAAACAGCCTAGAGCTGGACACTTGTGTGCATGAGTCAGAGAAACAAATGATATCACATGCATTTGTAGCAAAATAAAGGAATGTATTACAGTAAACCTGCTTTTCTTCAAAACAAAATTCAGAACTGAGTGTTTTTAGAAAGATTTATTTAATTTTCATTGATGGATAAGAAAATAAAAGAAGAGTTGATCTTCAGTAAAGACTAAAATAAATCAACATAGAACTTGCCTTACTTTCTTACCATCTTCTCCATATGGAAGTTTGTTTGGTGTTATGTCTAACACTGTCAAAGAGAAGAGAAGAAAAAATCTTTCAGATTTTAAACAACTAGACTATTTTTAAAAGGGCAATAAGCTTGCAATGAAACAGGTAGATCCTTTTCTTTATGTGTTTGTTTATATGTGACACACAATCAGTATCATGGAGCAAGTAACCCCTGAAAATATCTGGATGTCTTGTCAGTGTTCTTTTCAACTGTTTATTCTTTTTTGCATCCTTTCATGAAAAATTGCCCTGGAAGCCACCATGAAAGCTATTTACTTTGCTTCAAACATAATGAAAACAAGAAAATCATAAAGGAGTAAATTAAAGATCACAGTCACTACCCTAGTTTCAGCTCTCTGAGCAATAGATTACTGTCTCAAATGTGTGCTTTAATCCACTGAAGAATAATAAAACTCTTGTATTTTAAGATGTAATGCAACTTGGTAGCTGCATGTGCTTCAGGAGGCTGAGTACATTACAAGAACTATGCATTTCTGTCTTCCTCTCCTGAACAAATTGTGAAGTCTGAAGAAGTTGCTGTGGAAGAAACCAGAAGGAAAAAACCACACCTCTGCCATGTGAGGCACCTGTTGTATCTGCAAAAGGGAAAGATGAAACCCAAGACAAGTTCTCAGAATATATATCCCAGACACTAAATCTGGGATTGAGGAACTCGAAAATGTGATGTTTTTAGAAATGGAAAAAGAAAATACATACAGTCTTGCAATGTGGTTTTGGGGGGGAGAGGAAATGAAGCAAAGAATGTCCTAATTGAGCACCCTACAGAGAAATGAAAAAAGAAAGCCATTCTTGTGGTAGGCAGGGCGTGGAGACTCCTGAGAAGAATCTTCTAAGGGAGGGAGAAAACACACAATGACTCACTGGGCAAGCAGTTTCCACTTGGAAAAGTTAGGCAAGAAATATTAACATGCCAAATCTGAGAGTTGTTCACATCAACACCAGTACACTGCTTACTGCATATACAGAGTGAGTGACAACAAGCCTGGAAACCATCATGTCTCATCTAATCTTGGAGTATTCACTATTAGTTGAATAGAGCAGGTGGGAAACAATGCAAGTGTTTGAAATCTAGCAATAAGCAAAGAGGAGCTTTATGAATTGGGCACCTGGTCTGTCTCCTACTAAATTAGAAGAGAAGTTTGCATATATAATAGCAATTTTGTCTGTCAGGCATGCTGAAAAGAACAGAATTTAAACGCTGTATTATGATACAAAGTATGTCTTGTAGACAGTCCTTCTAGTCCACCAACTAATGAACATACACATTACTGTTCTGTATGTATTAAGCTGTGTAATTTGCCTGTCTATTTATTTTCAGGGAATTAGCTCACTCCACCATTAGGAATTAGAATTAAACCTATGGGCAGAAGCTGAATATTTTGAAGCACGGGGAGAGAGAATGGGTAGGAAACTACAGTAGAATTAGGGAAATACCTTGGCTCTTCCTTGAGAGCCAATATACTCTGTCCCTTTGGCCCAATGCCAGCAGCCAGTCATTTCTTAGTAAATAAACTTGAAAGCATTCCCTTCTTTACCTACTACTGTAGATGGCCAGGAGAGACACTGTGACAAGCTCGGGCAGAATGCTAGGTGTGGGTACATATATGTGGTTTAAAAGCCTTTGCACAGACAAAAACTCTTTAACTATTGTTTCAAACTGAATTCTGTGCTGTCACATCACATGCAGCTTTTGCCAGCCCCATCTGCTGAGAAACACAGCTGGGAGGCTAAAATCACTTGTGATGCCTCACACTCAAGAAACATTCATCTTAAAACAAATCTCTCTAAAATATTCTGCCAAATGACATCTTTGTAAATCTCTCTAACATCACAGAAAGCAGCAGACACCAGAACGTCTGTGTGCACAAGGAGAGGCAATCACTAACTACTTACCTGAGGCAAATAAGAAACGCCAATTAGAAAAATTTTGTAAGTCAAGAGTACTTTACAGATCTTCCTACTTCTATTTTTATGTGGCAATATAAATACTTTTTCAATGGCTTTTAAAACTAAAAAGTTGGAGTAATAGGAATGGTTTGAAAGGATAAAAAATGAACTAAGAGTATGAACAATGCTGTACATTTCTTCACTCACTCTGTAGGAAGATTGGGCTATTTTAAAATAAGCTGTGATTTGAACAAAATATTTTACCGTTATAATTCACTGTCTGTATTTATAGCCATGTCATAACAATCTTTTATTTTTCACCTTGGCTGGAGTTTATTTTGTATATGAAAACTGAGTCTAAGTTGTGCACTGTTGGTTCCAAAGGTGCAAGCCAGATGAAAAGACATGGGGTTGTTGCAAGTTTAGAGCACTCTTTGAGATGATAATTCCAGCCTCCAAGAATTAACCTCACCAACTCCTTTTTTTTGCCTCTTGACTAAATGAAACAAATCATTTAGAGTGACTAATAGTTCGAAATGTCCAACTACATGCACATGCTTCAGTTCTATATTAAGGCTGGCCAGAAATCTGTTCAAACAACATGACACTTTTGTTTTTACATGTTCATCCAGAAACAAAGAAAACACTGAATGCCAATGTCCTGCAGAAACAGTCAGCTAGAGGCCTGAAAAGTCTCTGCATGAATACAGTGTTGCAACAGAATAAACTGAAGAAAAGGTCATTCCACTGCAGTTTGTATTTTGGGACAATTTAAGCTCTGACAGAAAAGATAGGTCTTTACTTTCCAGTAGGATTGCCACTTAGCAACGGTTTTGAAGCTTACATCAGCAAAGATGACTGGACAGGAATTGCCAGGACAAAATTCTCAGAGGCCACGTATGGAGGCTTCAAACTAAAAAGCTGTATTGAGGAGACATCTTAGCCTGTCAGTACATGAAGCATAAACATATGTTGGTGAGATAGATTAAAATAATTTTTGATTGGTTTGATTTGTGTTAAACTTTCACTATTCCATGTGTTCAGCATGTGCCCAGCCTTTAATATACATTTCAAACAAATATATTTATTAGCATCTCTACAGCTTGCTCTTCTTCACAGCACTCTTCTGTCCGCCTAAAGAATGTGTTAAAGAAGAAGCTGTGAAAATGTTTCTGAGAAGTTTATGATATGTCTCTGCTCCATTTTTCTGAGAAGTAAAGTTGAGAAATTTTTTTTCCATGCAAGTGTGAAGCTGGCAGGTTGATCTGCCCAAAGGCAAGGGTACACATCAGAGTTGCTTCCTATGGAGAGAAACATTCAGGAGGCAGCAAGTCTTTCAGACCATGTCTGATAAACAGAGACCTTGGGTCTCTCATCCTCCTTTGTTCACTGTTGCCTTGATGATTCAAGAGACAGATACAGAATACAAAATAAAAGCAGACAGAGCAACAAACTGAGATAAATAAGTAGGAGTACATAATTTGTCAGTTTTATATTTCAGTATCTGACCAATTAACACTGATCCCTTGGATATATTCACATGATATGATACTGAGCTCTATGGCATCTTGCTGACTGGGATAACAGTAATAGCATAGCTGTGCTTGTGCAGCAAACAAACAAACAAAAAAACACCTGAGAAAATTTTCCTAACATCTTGGGAGCCAAGTGTGTTGGACAGGCTGCTCTGTTGACACAGATATACTAGTGCCTAAAACTGTACTGTTCACTGTGAGCTTCAATGAACTTTTCACAACATTTTATTTCTACAAAGACATGCTCTTTGTTTTTAACAGTCTACTGTTCATTGAATAAGCCAGTTCTGTTCTGGAAGAAAAGCCTTTGGAAACCAGATGAACGAGGTTGCTTGCAGGTTATCATCCTACTGTATATACATTTTTGTGGAAGTAGTCAAGCAGAGGAGGAAATGGTAGCCATCTCTAAGTCCTATTTCAGTAATATTTTCTTAGCTAATGAGGTATGTGAGGAGAGACACCAAGTAATATCTAATGTGCAATTCAAATATTGGGCCAATGTCCTTACTTCCTTCCTGGCTGAAACTGAAACAAATAAGACAATACAAAACAGACCCTTACATAACAAGAGATAATTGGGCCAAGTGAAAAACAAAACACCTGAAACACCCTTTGAAGTTTGAAGAAACCCAGTTGGGGATTAGCCAATAGAATACAATGCAGCAGGCACCAGAGTTTTCTAAGAACCTTGTGTCTCCTATGATCTCGTTATCTTGTGCAAAAGTTCCTTGGGATGATATTACCAGCTGTGGTGGGCTAACCCTGTCTGGATGCCAGGTACCCACCAAGCTGCTCTATCACTCCCTAATCTCAACAAAACAGGGGGAGAAAAATACAATGAAAGGCTCATGGGTTGAGATAAGAACAGGGAGATCACTCACCAATTATCATCATGGGCAAAAGAAACCTCAGGGAAATTAACTTAATTTATTGACAATCAAATCAGAGCGGATAATGAGAAATAACCCCAAATCTTAAAATAGCTTCCTTCAATCCCTCTCTTGTATCTGGGCTCAGCTTCATCCCTAATTTTCTCTATCTCCTCCCATGCAAGTGGCAGAGGGGGATGGGCAATGGGGGTTGCAGTCAGTTCATCACATGTTGCCGCTGCCACTCCTCCCTCCTCACACTCTTCTCCTGCTCCCGGGTGGGGTCCCTCCTATGGGAGACAGTTCTCCACCAATTTCTCCAGTATGAGTCCTTCCCACAGGCAACAGTTCTTCACAAATTGCTCCAGCATGGATCCTTTCAACAGGATGTAGTCCTTCAGGAACTGGCTACTCCAGTGTGGGTCCTCCCCATGGGGTCACAAGTCCTGCCACCAAACCTGCTCCTGGGTGGGGTCTCCACAGGCCCACAGCTCCCTCCAACCACACCTCTCTGCTCTGGCATAAGGTCTTGCATGTGCTGCATCTGCTCCACCATTAAACCCCATGGCTTGCAGGAGTACAGCCTATCTCGCCATAGTCTTCACTACAGGCTGCAAAGTGCCATGTAAACCAATACACCAGCCAATATTTCAAGAGAATCACAGAACCGCAGAACAGTAGATGTTAGAAGAGACCTCTAGGAATCATCCAGTCCACCCCCCCTGTTAAAGCAGGTTCACCTAGATCAGGTTGCACAGGAACATGTTCAGGTGTGTTTTGAAAGTCTTGAGAGAAGAGGACTCCACAACCTCTCTGAGCAGCCTGTTCCAGTGCTTGGTCATCCTCAAAGTAAAGAAGTTTTTCCTTATGTTTAGGTGAAATTTCCTGTGTTCTAGGTTGTGCCCATTGCCCCTTGTCCTGTCACTGGTCACCACTGATAAAAGACTAGCCCCATCTTTTTGTCACACTGCCCTAGAGATATTAATAAGCATTGATAAGGTCCCCTCTCAGTCTTCTCTTCCCGAGGTGTCTCAGCCTTTCCTTGTCAGAGAGATGTTCCAGTCCTCTAATCATCTTAGTAGCCCTCTATTGGACTCTCTCCAGTAGTCTCCTGTTCCTCTTAACTGGGAAGCCTGGAAGTAGACACAGTACTCTAGATAGGACTGCACTAGGGCAGAGAAGAGTGGGAGAAGAATCTCTCCTGACCTGTTGGTCGCAATTGTCTTAATGCACCCACGAGGAAGAGCATGGCTATCTCAGGGCATACTGTGACAGGGTATTGAGAGCTGTTTGCTGTCTGCAGATTCAGCCTAAAGCTCCTAAAAGACTTGCCTGTCTGACCCTTGGGAATATGAAATTGCTTGTGATAAAAATGACAATTTGATTGTCTAAAGAACTTGCTAAGCTAAACTGCTGAAAATAGCCTAGTTCCTCTTCCTTACCCTCCTCTTGCATATGGTTGTGTATTTTTTTATTGTGCACATGCTGAACACTGAATGGATTCCTGTTATTTTCTAAACTCACTACTATGACATCAACTGCAATATCTTTTATTTGACTTGAAACTGCTTCAGGTTTCTAGTCAACATGGGGCTAAGTGTTAATTCCCAAATTGCAAGTATAGGGTAGGATTTCTTAAAAATTGTGGGGTTGGGTGAAATCAGCTTTTTATTTATATAAGGAGAAAGTGTAAGGGAAGGAAAAGTACTTTCTTGTTTAGCTTTTTGTTTTAAAGGGCTGCTTTACAATGTACATACCTGCCCAGTGTCAACTGGTGTAAAAAAATGAAATATGAAGATAATCCAAGAGCTACAGTCTAATGTAAATCTATGAAGCAATGGAATTCCCTCAATTTGTGTTGAAAAATATACTAAATTTTTCTTTTATTTCTGTGTCTTATGCTAACATTGTAACTCTTAGACAGCTTTGGTGACCTTGGTGTTGTGGGAAGAGAGCTATTTGGGACCAAATTCCTCACATGTACCAAAAAGACCTGAGAACTTTCATTTTATCTCTGAGAGACAATCATACTCAGTGCGACTTCTAGCCATTAGTATAATCGAGATAATTCAGGACAAACCCTCCCACTGCAACTGTGTTCATGGGTTTGTAAAATTCAGTTCAGCTTTTTGGGGTGGAGCTGTCTGTGAAATAGTGTCCAGGGTGCTAAACTGTTAACACTGATAGATCTTACAGATAATAATTTTGATTTGATCTCGTGACCCCTGAACAGCAAAGCAGTGCTCAACAGGTGGCATTAAGTCAAATATGACCACATCATCATTGTTTTGGACAGCAAACATACTGACCGGGTGGGATATTCAGAATTTGGGGGTGGTTGGGAGTAGGAACTTGAGTACAATGTGTCAATTCTGCATTTTTATGTAGGGCATACTAAAAGATCTAAGGAGGCCATGTTTAAAAATAGAATAATAAAATTAGTACAGTGCTGTCTACCCTGCGAGGCTGACATGACCTGACTTGAAGTTGCACATGCAGAATGGCTTTTATTTTTAGGACACTCTGTCTGGGATAACAATGACTTTGCCGATAGTGATGCACTGGTTATAGCTTGTCTTGATGACTGGTACTTATGCTTGAAAAGAACAGAATAGCATATTTAAACTGTCAGGTCTTAATTGTTTCATTAGATGGCGGTAACTTTTGAACAAAATGAGCAAGGAAACTGGTAAAAGAAAGAATGGTGAACTGCGATTCTAGAAGGGCACAAAGGTGCTGCAGGAGTTATTTCTCTTTCTTTGTTTCTTCCCAGTTCATCTCTGACATGGGGAGAAGTTTCATTTCTTAGCATAATGACTATTATTAAAATCAGCTTGTAGAATTTCTCTGCCCTATATCTTCCATATTTTTAGACATAAATGAAACTATAAAAATGATCATGCCTCTGAATTTGGCTTCTATGTCTCCATAATCCTGTTTATTGATGATCATGATGACTTGCATTTCTAAATGTGTCTTTTATCCTGTAGGATCCTGAAGTGTTTTTGGAGACATAATATATATCCATTAATCACTTAACCTACTATGTGAAGTTTAGCCACTACTGAGGTGTCAACTGTTTGACTGTGTAAAGCAATACAAGAAAATAGCTTATGCTAAAAAGTTAAGAACATGATTCATATTCAAATGAAATTATTATAGAGCATCCACACATCTGAGAGCCCTAATAACACAGGCACTAATTGGATGGTGGCACCAGCACTGACCATCAAAGCTCTGAATTTCCATGCTGTCCGAAAGGGCAGTTTAAGAGTATACTCAGACTGCAAGAAGCCTGTACATATTTTTCTCTCCATTGCTTGAAGGCATCCTGAGACAGAGATTTGATGGTAAACTTTCCCTCTGTAAAATAGAGAAACACAACTAACTTTCCATTTACACAGACATGGTGATTCAGAACCTCTCCAACAAAGAAGTGGTTATACTTCATTACAAAATCTGATCCCCAAGGTAGATGTTTTTATCTCAGTCATAGTATTTCCCCCAAAGAGTTTTTTTTCCTCAGATAGAAAGGATGGAATGTGATTAATGTCTTCTTGACTCCTGCACTTGCTACTCTGGAGAAATTGAAAGGAGGACTTTTCACAAATAACCTCTTTTATCCCCTGGAAGGAGTATGTCAGTAGTTTGGGTACTTGTGTGGGCTGTGTTTCTCTGTCTTTTAAGATGAGTTAGATCATTTATTTTACATCCCATTTTTTAATTAGGTCTCTTTAATTAGGGAGGTATCTTCTCAGTCTTGTTTCACTCTTAGTTAAGTCTTATTGTGTGCAGACATATTCACAGCTGAATTATACAATACTGAGAGATCCTAGGTCTGATTCTTATCTATACTGAAGGCTTGAATACATTGTTCTGATAGTGTACATTGGTTAAAGCCATCCCTAGCATTCATCTTATACATGCCACAGTTCTGGAAGAGGCTTAGACAAAAGTTTGGCTCTCTATATAAATAATATAAATAATTTTAAAATAATTTGTGTTGTTTCTGGGTGATATGGTGTGTTGACAGTCTCATTTCACTGCAAGGTCTCAAGAAAGACACAGGGGAAGAACTTGTTCTGCATCTGCTGCATAGAGTGAGTAGCAGAGCAGGGTGCAGGAGAGTTGGATGGATCCTGCAGCATTCCACCAAATGCCCACTTCTCACATACTCAAAATCAGGGAATCAACTGAACTGAGTTTAGCTGATCACAATTTAAAATAATGACAAAGCTGAACAGAGAAGAGAGAGGAGGAGTATCCTACAGAAGGTTGGTCAAATGATTGAGAATGCTTTTGGAAGCCTCTGGGAATGTTGTGCCTAAAAATAGGAACTTTCAGAAAGCTGCTGCAGAGAGCAAAGTTAATAAAAACAGAAAGACTGCTGCAGACAGAGAAACTGTGTTCACATACTATAATGGTATTACCTGTTGCATTTGCATTTATATTGAAAGAAAGTGTAGGAAAAGAAGATGATTTGCATCTAGGTAAGTCCTTAGATAAGTAATACAAGATAACGGGCAGGATTGCCTTTCTATAATAAGCTTGCTACATACAAAAGCTGATTTTAGAATTTTATGGCTTCCTCCACCCAGAGGTTGAAGCCACTAATTTTTGCTTTGAAATTTAGTTGTAGTTTCTGCCAGGTGATTCATAATGATTCATTGTGTTGCTTAGACTAGTGCAATGCTTACTTGCTAATTTAAAATCTTCACAGCCCTTTAGATCTGCATTTTTAATGCTTAAAGTATTCCACCTTATTAAGGTTCTAGGTTTCTGTCTAAATAGGTGTGAGCATTATTTGGCATTCAGATTAGTCCTGGTTAACAAAACTATTCATGTTGTGCCATGATTAGGAAATGATATTGTTACATATCCTATACAGTTGGTGTATGAATCAAGCTATATGCAGACCAAAGCAGTTGGTTAGCTTAGAGATGCAAAACCACTGAAGTTCACAAACTGGAAAAGGTTGAGAAACGTGGTGAGAACTTGATCTACATCAGATTATGAATTTTGTTCTCATGTTCTCCCATTCTCCAGTGGTACACTATTTGTTCTGTTTACTTCAGTAAGTTTGAACGCTTACTGATTTTGGAGTTGAAAATTACTCATTTGGTCTTGGATGCACTCTACTTCTGTTTTGTGCTCTGAATTCTTAAGAGTTAGTTTCATATGTGTCTGACTACATTCCTGTACATTAGCTTCTACTGCCTTTGTATCTTTTTCTTTGGATATGTAGCATGAAATTAATATTCATATTAAAATATCTCTATTTAGGTATCTGCAGTATCTCTTCTACAACAGATGTAAAGTAGGTGCCTATTTTAAAGTGTGAGTGGTTTTCTAGACTCTACTTACTAGATTCTCATTGAGTATAACGAGATTTTTGGCAGCCAGGCTTCTGCATAATTGTGGCTCACCTTTAGCAGCATGTACTTTATTTCTTGGGAATCAAATTGTACTCTTAAGTGCATGAAGTTGAAAATTTTGGGATTTATTGTGCTGTGTAAGCATAGGTATTTAGACACTCTAAAACATCTAAGACATCTGCCTGAAGNTGCATTAGTAAAGTATTTATTGGTTGTCTCTATCTCATAGAATACATGTTCAGAAAAGTAAACCAGTTTAGGTCACTCTCCACCACAGCCACTTGTCAAGGCACATGACAGCATTCCACATGATGCAATGACACCATCTTCCTTACATCTGAGTTGCACCT
>VYZX01000810.1:21904-37067 GCA_013401335.1 Brachypteracias leptosomus
TCTAATGTCCAGCCTCAGGTAAAATCTATGTTTCTTCCCTGCCTATTCACTCATGCACCTTGAAAGTCTTTAGCTAAAGCTGTGGTTGAATGTCTTAGCACTCTAAGAGCTGAAAAGTACTTAAACGTTATAATGATTCCTTATGATTAGATTTACTCTTTTTAATCAAGAATGCAAACAGTATTTCTAGCTTTCAATGAAGCTTCTGGTTGAGATGGGTTGTAAAAACAACTGAATCTGCGTTAACACATTAGAAATTCTACATCTCACTTGAATAATTCTTACTATTCCCTAATGTTCTTCTAGGTGAACAATTATTTTTAAGGATGATTACATTTCTAGATAAGTGTATCCATATATACATTCATGTATGTGAACACCTCCTACCAAAAATTTCAGCTAAGAAGAACATCAGCCTAGCAGCTATGTGTCTGTGTACCATGAAGAGTAATATTTTTGAGCAGGTAAAGAAAGTGAGAAGAATACTGGCAAGTAGAATAGGACAAGGCTTTTGAGAAACTTAAAGTTGCTTCTAGACATTGCATTTGCAAGGCTCAACACCTGTCACAAGGAAGCCAACAAAAGCAGGATATTAGAATACAAAATTCTTGTTCATTTTAGAGCTGTTTGGACTCAGTAAAGATCTCTTCCCTAAAACATTTATTTTAGCTAAAATGAATTTGTCCATTTCAGAAACCCATTTCCAGCTCCAGATGAAAAATAATCTTGTTTTGATTTAGGTATCTAATATTTCACACTGCAAATGTAAAACTACAGCAGTTATTTTATAGTGACTGAGATAGGTATAATTTATGATATTTTTTTTTTTACTTTATAAAACTACAAATCAACATTATTGAAAATTAAATATGTTAGGCTGTGAGAGATTTGGGGGTATAACAATGCTTTTTATGTGACTTTTAAAGATGTGATGTTAATCTGAATTGTTCATGGGAACCTAGGATTTTCCTTTGACTTAATCAATTAATATAAGAATTCCATTTTTAAAGCCTATTAATGATCTGCAAGAGGAAAGCAACAGTAATTAATTTATCTTTAGTGGTTTTGTTTGGTTTGTTTTATATAGGACTGTAAACAAACAAAGGAATATCCAGCTATCTTTGAGGTTTTGCACTTTCCTTTGTAGTAGACCCTGATCATAGGGCTAATATTTAGGATCTGTCACTGGCCCTGTTATAAGTTCTATAGTTCAGAAATTGTTTCAACTGTTAAAATTGATTTGGACAGAAACTGCAACAGAGGTCTCAAACCAAGAGCAATTATTAAAATCAATTATTAAAACCCCATTTTCATTTACAAATGTCAATATCCTTTTACTAGAGTAGCTTAGTTGTTTCAAGTGTTCATTTTTTTTTCCTTTTTTCATTTATCTTCAGTTGTGGAACTGGGACTGCTTTACTGTCTTAGTAAAGAAATTATGTGAGCTAGAAAACCAGATTGTCCTGTGCATATTTAGGTACAATATTGCCAATGTGTTTTTGAATCTGGTCTTTAAAACTCAGTTCATCCCAGTGATAAGTTTCTTAGGCTTGCATATTCAGACATGTTATTTTTCTTCCCTGCACATTCTACACTGAAGTCACATCAAATCTGCAACAGTCTACAATGGACCTTTAAAAGGATCTGCAGATGCAGCTTTATTGCAGCACGTATTTGTTTCTATCATATCTTATCCTGCAACAGAATGGAATATCCAGGAGTATAACACATGGCATTTTGAACCTATTTTAATTTTCAAAAGATGGTAGTGACTCTTCTGTCAACACAAGTGAAACAGACAAGAGCAGATACCTTTACTGGGGTTATCTTGCCTCTGCTGGCAATATGTTGCATAAACTACTTGCTTTGCCTGCACTTTAGCTTTCTTTCATTCTTCACTATTTAGTGTCATTGTAGTGTTTTCTTTTTGTGAAGCAGTCAGTAGCAATGATATTCTTGTTTTTCCCTCTTGCAGTTTACTAGGGGTCCTGAGCATTAACCATACTACTAAGTCTGTCATTTTATTCAGACACTGAAACCTTTGGGTAAAATGAAAAGGAACTTGCCAAGCCTGCAAGAGCCTGATAAAGGTACAAGACCAATGAATCACATGATGTCCCTCAAAGATAACAAATTCAGCACAGAAAAATAAAAACTCTCTTCTATCTTGCAAGGTTAGTTCTCATTACTACAGGATGCTGTTGAGATCCAGCATAAAGAGACAATTTGGAATTAAGTAGCTAATTTGATATGAATGTAAAATACAATTAAAAAGCTAGGGATGTAATATTAACAGAAAATCTTACACTTCAGAGTTTATCTCTGAGTACCAAATTTAGAATACAACTTGATTGCCAGGAGGAGGTGAAGAAGATACTCTGCCACAGAGGAGATTGTCTGACAGCTATCTACCTTTGAAACTTCTGATGTTCACCACTGCTGGAGAAAGAATACTGGGGTAGATGGACCACATCTCCATTTTTTGTGTGAAAATTCCCCAAGTCTTCTGATATGATAGATGAAAATTTGATTATCTAAATACAGCAGTATCTAAATAGTTAAGTTCTTAATGGAAAAGAAATGTGCTTTCATGCAATTCTTTGAACAATAATTTTTTCCTTTTTCTTCCCCTAAATACAATGAGATAAATAAAACCATTTGGTTAACCATTACAAGTAGTCACTCTTGCACTGAAAGAATTATGTGTTAGTACCATGCCCTGAAGTAGGATCATAGGTGGAGTTTCTTCTGTATACTGCAATGCAAGTATTATCATAGTAGTAACATTACAGAATATTTTTCCATCAGTGAGTTGTAGACAAATGTCTGTGTTCCAGAACTGATTCTTTGCCTTTTTTCTCAAAACAAGATAATGAGATGACTCTCGTGAATGGCTTCTGGAGTTATCATTTTTGAATTAAGAACATTTCACACTTTCATTCCATAGGAAAGAAAAAGAAAAGAAAAAAAACAAAAAAAAGAAAGCTAAAGTCCTGTAAAGTGCTTGATGAAGAAACAAAGTGAGGAAATTCTTAATTGCCTCTCATAGCTAGTCCAAGCATGCTTTGATATTACAGCATGCAGATTACATTAAGCATGGTTCCAAGATTTCAGACTACATGGAGGGAGTCTCAGGCTCTTTGTCCGTACATATGCTTTACAAGCAAATGTTGAGTGGCTTTGTTGTGTTTCATGCTCCTGTATAGCAAGGAAGATATTTTCAGGTGCATGTTGAAATAGAGCGACTAGCTGTAAAAACTACCAGTGACTTTTTTTTATCATTTTGCCCACAGAGTAGTATTCTTAGTATTCTTAACTGTAACTAGTTTGTTTTTTAATGTAGGTGAAGGAATAACAGGGTTTGCATGGCTGTGCTGCACTAAGGCTCGCAGAAGAAGAAATTCAGAGCAGATTATAGAGGCTGGGATTTTGCAATGGTCCTTGTTCACTCAAGCTCCTGAAAGATTACTTGTAAAGAGAGTTATTGGCCGTATTCTGCAACCACANGGCCCTGTTATAAGTTCTATAGTTCAGAAATTGTTTCAACTGTTAAAATTGATTTGGACAGAAACTGCAACAGAGGTCTCAAACCAAGAGCAATTATTAAAATCAATTATTAAAACCCCATTTTCATTTACAAATGTCAATATCCTTTTACTAGAGTAGCTTAGTTGTTTCAAGTGTTCATTTTTTTTTCCTTTTTTCATTTATCTTCAGTTGTGGAACTGGGACTGCTTTACTGTCTTAGTAAAGAAATTATGTGAGCTAGAAAACCAGATTGTCCTGTGCATATTTAGGTACAATATTGCCAATGTGTTTTTGAATCTGGTCTTTAAAACTCAGTTCATCCCAGTGATAAGTTTCTTAGGCTTGCATATTCAGACATGTTATTTTTCTTCCCTGCACATTCTACACTGAAGTCACATCAAATCTGCAACAGTCTACAATGGACCTTTAAAAGGATCTGCAGATGCAGCTTTATTGCAGCACGTATTTGTTTCTATCATATCTTATCCTGCAACAGAATGGAATATCCAGGAGTATAACACATGGCATTTTGAACCTATTTTAATTTTCAAAAGATGGTAGTGACTCTTCTGTCAACACAAGTGAAACAGACAAGAGCAGATACCTTTACTGGGGTTATCTTGCCTCTGCTGGCAATATGTTGCATAAACTACTTGCTTTGCCTGCACTTTAGCTTTCTTTCATTCTTCACTATTTAGTGTCATTGTAGTGTTTTCTTTTTGTGAAGCAGTCAGTAGCAATGATATTCTTGTTTTTCCCTCTTGCAGTTTACTAGGGGTCCTGAGCATTAACCATACTACTAAGTCTGTCATTTTATTCAGACACTGAAACCTTTGGGTAAAATGAAAAGGAACTTGCCAAGCCTGCAAGAGCCTGATAAAGGTACAAGACCAATGNCATAGGTGGAGTTTCTTCTGTATACTGCAATGCAAGTATTATCATAGTAGTAACATTACAGAATATTTTTCCATCAGTGAGTTGTAGACAAATGTCTGTGTTCCAGAACTGATTCTTTGCCTTTTTTCTCAAAACAAGATAATGAGATGACTCTCGTGAATGGCTTCTGGAGTTATCATTTTTGAATTAAGAACATTTCACACTTTCATTCCATAGGAAAGAAAAAGAAAAGAAAAAAAACAAAAAAAAGAAAGCTAAAGTCCTGTAAAGTGCTTGATGAAGAAACAAAGTGAGGAAATTCTTAATTGCCTCTCATAGCTAGTCCAAGCATGCTTTGATATTACAGCATGCAGATTACATTAAGCATGGTTCCAAGATTTCAGACTACATGGAGGGAGTCTCAGGCTCTTTGTCCGTACATATGCTTTACAAGCAAATGTTGAGTGGCTTTGTTGTGTTTCATGCTCCTGTATAGCAAGGAAGATATTTTCAGGTGCATGTTGAAATAGAGCGACTAGCTGTAAAAACTACCAGTGACTTTTTTTTATCATTTTGCCCACAGAGTAGTATTCTTAGTATTCTTAACTGTAACTAGTTTGTTTTTTAATGTAGGTGAAGGAATAACAGGGTTTGCATGGCTGTGCTGCACTAAGGCTCGCAGAAGAAGAAATTCAGAGCAGATTATAGAGGCTGGGATTTTGCAATGGTCCTTGTTCACTCAAGCTCCTGAAAGATTACTTGTAAAGAGAGTTATTGGCCGTATTCTGCAACCACATGGCTAATCTCCCTATATACATTTTCCTTACTGGATACTGACCTGTGCCAGAGACATAAATATGCAATGCAAAATGAATAGAGAATGTCATTCTTGCTCCTAGCCTTTACTCCACATTATGGAGTTCAGATGAGATGGAGAACTACCTGATGACCTCCTGTACTAGCTTATTTTAGCTGTTTAAGTATCTAAAGAGGAAAATGCACGTGCATTTCTCAAAATGAAGGCTATGCTTTTTGACTGAAATCCTGGAGTAAACTACCGGTCATGGAAATGACACTAAGGGAGCAGTAAGAGGCAGGCAAATCTAACTGCAGCCTAGATGACAGATGAGATATGTAGGGACTGAGGAAATCTCCTAGCCCATAAACCTATGCATGGATTATCCATGCCTTCATTTGTTTGTTCCTTGAAATTTGTATTATATTCCATAGTGCCATGGCAGTAGTGCAATGAAATCCTTGTATTGTATTGACTAGTGCAAGGGAAGCATGAGAGAGCATGTAAAAATGTTCTTAACCAGAGCCTTATGACAGAAAAATAAAAACTCCTTCTGCTTCCTCACAGGCTACCTGTCACCAAAACATTAGCAGGAGAGCTTTTCACAAGGATATATCTGGTGCACAGCATTGCCTGTTACCATGCATTAGGCAGATTTTGCTGAATTTGGCCTGCTGCCTCAATGTAACCACCTATCTGGTTTAGTATGTAAGTAAAAATAGTTATAATAGGGTTGCAACATTTCTTCCCCTCCCCCCTCCCCCCCCTCAAGATATGTATTTTTTTAAGGAAAATGCTAGGGCATGGAGAATTTTACCTTAAGTCATGACAGTCAATGATGTAATACTAACTAGTATCAAGAAAGATGTGATAGATTTGCTACCATATAAAATATTTGACAATGACTTATTCTTTTCTTTCAAGCTATTCTCACTCTCTCCATTTCATCTCCTGTTCATGTGGTGCTGAACTTTTGGGCCTGACCTTCACTTTTCTCTAATCACAGTCAGCCCATAGTGGTTTAAGCTAGATCCTCTGGTCTTCTTGGTCTATATAATTTAGTCAGCAAACAACCAATACTGAATCATCTTCCTTAAGAATTCAATAGATTTAGAAAAAGACAGGGCAGGGTGGACTGGCAGCTATTATCACGGAATGTTAGGGATTGAAANGGAGAACCTCTCTCGACCTATTAACCACCCCCCTTCTAATCCACCCCAGGATGCCATTGGCCTTCTTGGCCACAAGGACACAGTGCTAGCTCATGGTCATCCTGTTGCCCACCAGAACTCCCAGAAAGAAAACAGAAAAGTGTTTAATTTTAAACAGGCAGGGATGATTTGCTAGCTGGGACACCTCCAGTGAAGAAAGTGCTGTTACTGATTAAAGTAAGGGAGAGGACTCCTTCCATTTTTCTTTCATTCAGATTCGTTGCATGTTTACCAAGGTGAAAGGATTAGTGCCTTGGAGATCATTTGCTTTCATAAGATTTAAACTAGAGAAGAAAAAGTTTCATGTCTTGATTCTCTTCCAACAGCTCACTCTCAGCAAGGAACAAGCTGAGACATATTGACTGCCAGCAGGTTCTTCCAACAAAATTGCCTTGTCTGAATCAGTTAAACTGGGTAGGAAGAGATAATTTCTGCCGGTTTTCTCCCATCATCTCTCCTAGCATGTGGTGAAACATCCAGGGCATTCCTTAGGGTTTTATAATCAAGACAAAATGCTCCAGGTTTCTCTATCCAAATAATGTCAAAACTCTAGCCCAAATGTAGACATAATTCACATAGCTTATAGCCTTTTTGCCTTTTATACAGTCTTGCTGTGAAATATTGATTCTCTTTATGTTTAATGGAGAAAAAAACTTTAAAACCAGATAGGAAACAGGAACTTCTGATTTCATATTATCCCTATTTAAACCTAATGGGAAGGGTAGGAAATGATGTTTAAATCTTTGCTCTACTGAAATACTCTTCTGGTGCAATGTCTATGTGACAGATAGCAATGAAAAAAACAACCAAACCCAAATCATAAAAACTATCTGATTCACATAAAGTTAATTCCATCCAGAACACACTGAACCCCAGAAGAGCAAACTTAAAACTAACAGTTTAACTCGACTGCTTTATCTCAATAACTTTTTCAGAAAATTACCAGAAGGTTTTTCATGATTATACTTTTAAAGCAACAGTCAGTAATGAAGGTTTATTTACTGTGTGAAACAAAACACTATGGAGGTATTTGAAGAACAATAAGAGGAATTTTATGCTTTAGTAGGGAATAATCCAAGTCCCAGGTGGATTAACTACCAGTCTGAAAGTCAGATATTTCGCTTAAGCAAGGTTATTTGCTCACACCTGAGGAAACCGAAGCCTTTCTGCTTTTGGTGCTGAGGAAATCAGAGCTGCTTTCTGTTTTTGGCACTGTATAACAGGTCAAGTTCTTCTTCCTGAAAGCAAAATTAGGATTCCTTGCAACCAGTTTGTTCATTGCATTTTAAACCCTCAATGATAAAGCTAATTTGGCTTTTCCTCTACTGTGGCAGAGAGAAAATCCCAACACAAGGTATTTGGAGCAAGGAACAACCTTATAAAAGCAAACCAGTGCAGAGTGTTGTTCATTAGGCAGTTTGCTCTTGACAGCAGGGAGACAGGAGTTCCCAAGTCCTGATTACAATTTCGACACTGACTTGCTAAGTGCCCTGGGCAAGTCACTGCCTCTCTGTTGCTCTTTGTGTCTCTCTAGAATAGCAGTAGCAATGCCTACCTGTCCCCTAATAATGTTAAGTAGATCAATTAAATGCTGTATTAATCTGTTGCCATTACTCAATCTTAATAGTTCTTTCCTGTACCATCAATCCAGATTAATTGTCTGATTCAAAATTGGACTAGTGTACTGAAAAATAACTGATCTCTACAATCTTATAAATCATCTGGTAGCTTCTCACAGAGATGAAGGATACCTGCTTCCTACGTTCTAAAGTAAACAAGTATTGTAGAAATTAATGAAAATTGTTTTTCTGAAGCACCAGATGGACCACTTTTTCTGATGGACCAGCTTTTCCTATAAGATCAGTGAGCAAAGATGGGTCAAAGCCAGAATTTGAATGGTGTCCTTCTTCCTGGTTTGTTTTCATTTGCCATATTTTTACTGCACTTGGCTTAAATGTGATTATGGTAGAACTTCCACAGCTTACCAGGTCAGAGTATTGACTTTTTGTCTAGTGTGTAGTTTAACTTCTTTGTTACTGCAGAAAACTCCAAATCAGCCTAGTGTAGAAAGATTGTTCCAAAAGTCCATGTAAATTATATTTCTGCTGAGCAAGACTAACATAGCTGAGCTAAAAGTGCATTACTATAGACACAATATGATTTTATTTAAAATTACTCATTGTGAAGAACATTTACACACACATACACTTAATTCCAGATTTTTGTGTCAGTATTGCATTCTGAATAGAAACATACTGTAGGGATTACATTATTGCTTCTGTATAAGATAAATATCAGAGTCAGCGGATATTTAAACCCAGGATGATATTTTCTCTACAGAGAAGTTAGATGCTGCAAATATTTATTTCTCTGAGAAGATGTTAAATGGAAACTTCATGCTGACAATTATTTCTATCGTGGTGCAAACTGTACTAGACTCATTAGTGGTTTAGATGTTGTTACTCAATTACTAAGGTAACAATGACTCTCCAGCTGTTGAAATTTCAGGTGAATAGATTTTCTAGTTATTCAGCAAATATTGAAGCATTGTCCTGTATTTAAACTTCCGTATTTTTTCCCTCAATGACTATTAATATAGTCTTTACTCTGTAAATCAATATGCTGCAGTTTTGTTGGTTCTACAGTCAGGAGACTGAAACAAAAGGTATGAAGTTACACCATTCATGTTAAAGGGATGTTAATGACTTCAGAGGCTGGTTGTGACCATTTAAACGAGAATGCTGTTAATCAACAGGTTAAAACACAAACACACCACTTAAGTCATGGAAATGTAATTGAATATGGTAGAGGGGTCCAGTTTTGGTTGCTAAATGAAGACACATGTTTACAAATAGAATAAGGGGGATCTGGAAACACCTACTTCTCTGACAAAATTAAGGAGAAAAAAANTGTTCACAAGGCGATATATCTCTATCATGTAGAGTTCTTCCAAGATGAACTTGCTTTCCTTATCCTGGAATGTCTTAGAAATTAGCAGTTCTCAAAATTTACAGTTCAAAGCAATTACTTTCTCAGCCTAGTTCAAAGCAACATTTTCCCTTATCTATCGCCTAAGTGCCAGCTGCAGCTGTTGGGCTTGAAAAAGCAGACAAAGCAGGGCCTTCTAANCCTAGTGAAATGCTTCACTGCAGTTCTAGAAAAGTATTGCTACAACAATCATAAATTAGGTAGTCTGCAGGAAATGAGTAACTCTCAGCAGTGCTGTCATTTTGATTATTGCTACAAGATAGCAATTTACAAAATCAAATTTCCATCCAAACTGTTCTTCCATGTACTTTGATTGTTAAGTTAATTTTGATAGCTGCCTCCCCTACAGTCCTCCTTTTGGAATTAGTAGTGAAGATTTTACTAGCCACTCTTTCTGTGGTAGGTTTTTTTTGATTGCAATATAGACTCAATCACTCCAATCTGTCCTACGCTTGCAACATCATATAATTTGTGGAGGGGAGAGGGATTGATACTGTAAAAGTTGGTCGGAGNGGCCTTCTAAGCCTAACTTGTACTTAAATGTTTAAATCTAACTTATATTTAAATTCAAAGAAAGGTTTTACAGTATAACTACATTTAAAAGGTCAGGTGAGCTATGAGGACGATACATTTTCTCTTTGTGACTTTGGATACACAGGAAGTGCCAGCACTTACTTTTCAAGAGCAGCAGTATTTCGAGTATTTTGAGGAGGGCAGCAGAAGTCAGCAACTGTGGTGTCATGGTTGCTTAATGCACTTACTGTGACTATTAAGTTCTATTTTGTGCTCCTCACAACTGGTGCTACTTCTTGGGCTGTCTCCTTTGTGGCCTGCGGGCACAGGAGGGAACTGATGAGTTGTTGTGAGACCCACAGTTGTGCAACTAGTAAAAAGAACTAAATATTTCTTATTTCTTTTTCCTACCTTTTCCTCCTTTTCTATGTAAACTTGGTTGAATCATGTAACTATTTCAACTACATTTTTCTCCAAACATGACATATCTGTCACAGTTTCAATATTCTGCAGAGTCACAGCCTTTTTAAAGGAATAGAATTACAATATATAAACTGTGGCTGGTGAGCAATGTGATTTAGGCACAAAAGCAATAAAAAGAAGAGTCACTTATCCTGCACAGACAATAAGGGAGACTTGCCACATGAAGTAATGCTAGTAGAGTGAGATAGACAAAGACTCACTTTGTCTTCCTCACACATTTGGAAGTGATAAAATCTGCTGCACTTCAGTGCCATGAGTCTTCTGCAGCAACAGGTCTTACTTTTCCTTTCTTTTATTTTTTTTCTTTTTCTTTTTTTTTTTTTCTTTTTCCACAGACAAGATTTACTGTAGGAACTCTCCCCAGTTCACAAGGTAGCTGGCCTACACCCAGACTGTCATCACTGTGGACACTGACAGCCTCTGCTCCCCTCTATGACTGCTTGTGCACCCTGTTTAGTATGTACTCTCTCTGACCACTCCATCCACCTGCCCAGGCTTCTCCTCAACCTTTAGATGAGGTTTCTAGCATCAGTTTTTCCAAGACACTTCTGTTCTGACATGGTTCTTGTTTCTCTTACTGATGTACCATCCCTGAACAAACATTTGGTATTATTTTTGGTCTAGAGCCAGGTGTATTGCATTAGGGATTTGCCTGAGAACTCTGGTGTCATCTTCCTCTTGCCAGGAGACACAACCTGTAGTTTCTCTCTCAGGATCAAGATCAGACTACATTGTCTGTTTTAAAGGGAACTACATTCTTTTCAAGTAGTATATCTGTGTAGTAGGCCTTTTGAGAGGATCACATTATGACAATCTTTCTTTGTGTTTATGCATAGTATGAGGACCCAAAAGGGCAATTGTAAAACACCTATCAAATAACTACTGGAACAAAATTCCATTTCTGTCATGACTTGCTATTTTTGGAAGTGAAATTCTGTTACAAGACACATGATTTCTATACAGATTACTTTTTGTCTCCTATTTTACCCTGCTCTATATATCATCTCCCAGCAGCTTCTCAGAGACTCCTTGTCTCCTATTTTACCCTGCTCTATATATCATCTCCCAGCAGCTTCTCAGAGACTCCTTGTCTCCTATTTTACCCTGCTCTATATATCATCTCCCAGCAGCTTCTCAGAGACTCCTCTGGCCCAGGGCTGGAGACATTCCTGGCTAAACTAGCTGTGGAATAACTCTGGAGCTTGATCACTTTGCAGTGGTCATCCAGATAAACTAGCTAAACAGAGCTTCTTTTCATTTCATTCCTCCTTCAAAAGAATCCTCCACAGCTGATTGAATCAGGACTCTTGGCAAACTTAGTCTTCATGGTTATAGAATGTTCATATCACATGGGCGAAGACAGCCAAAAAGAGCAGAAGCCACACCAGGAGTTGTTACAGTGGGGACAGTTAGACACTAGGTGGATTTGACTAATACAATCATGTGCGTGAGCTACATGTAAAGTCATTCTCTTTCATCTCCATGACCACCTCTGCATTCAGTCAATGGGGAGCCATTCTAAGTAACTAACTTTTGGCTTCACAAGAAAACCTGTTTTCAGAAGTCATAGAATCATCGAATTGTTTAGGTTGGAAAAAATCTTTAAGAAGATCGAGTCCAACCATTAACCTAACTCTACCATGTCCACTGCTAAACTATGTCCCTAAGCACCATATCTACACGACTTTGTGGCACTGCTGGACCCAGACACCATGTGCTGCTGCTGCTTCTCCCCCAATCCCTGGGAGGGAAAGGGAGGAAGGAAAAAACAAACCCTGGGATTGAAATAAGGAGAATTTAATACAACAATGCACAAGGAACAATCAGAACAACAACAGTGAGAAAACAATGTACAAACAAGGGATACAGAGCAAACAGACTGGCAGAGCGGACCAGAACACAAGCACCCTCACCAACACTACAGGGCATGAAGTCAGCATGGTATGGAATAGCGCAGCTGTGGCTCCCCCCAACTCCTGCTGAAAATTAACCCTGACCTGGCCGAACAAGTACAGACTTTTAAACACATCTAGGGATGGTGATTCAACCACTTCCCTGGGCAGCCTGCTGCAGTGCTTAACAATCCTTTTAGTGAAGACATTTTTCCTAATACCCAATCTAAATCTGCCCTGGCACAACTTGAGGCCATTTCCTCTTGTTCTATCAGTTGTGACTTGTGAGAAGAGACCAGCACCCATGTCCCTAAAACCTCCTTTCACATACTTGTAGAGAGTGATAAGGTCTCCCCTGAGCCTCCTTTTCTTGAGATTAAACAGTCTTGGTTCCCTCAGCCACTTCTCATAAGACTGGTGCTCTAGGCCCTTCACCAGCTTCATTGCCCTTCTCTGGATCCACTCCATCACTTTGTTGTCATTCTTACATTGAGGTGCCCAAAACTGGATGTAGTATTCAAGGTGTGGCCTCACTAGTGCCAAGTACAGAGGGACAATCTCTTCCCTTATCCTCCTGGTCACACTATTTCAGATTCAAGCCAGGAGGCCGTTGACCTCTTGGACCGCCTGGGCACACTGCTGGCTTGCATTCAGCTGATTGTTGATCAGTAACCCTAGGTCCCTTTCTTCTGGGCAGCTTTCCAGCCACACTTTCCCAAGTCAAGCATTGCATGGGGTTGTTGTGATGCAAGTACAGGACGTGGCACTTAGCCTTGCTGAACCTCATACCATTGGCCTTAACCCATCAATCCAGCCTGTTCAGGCCTTTCTGTTACCTTCAAGCAGATCAACACTTCTGTCCAACTTGGCGTTGTCTGCAAACTTACTGAGGATGCACTCTATCTCCTCGTCAAGATGTCTGATAAAGATATTAAACAGATGTCGCCTCTATATTGAGCCCTGGGAAACAACACTTGTGACTGGCCACCAACTGGATTTAACTTAATTCATGGTCACTCTCTGGGCCCAGCTGTCCAGCCAGTGTTTTACCCAGCAGAATATATACCTGTCCAAGCCATGAGCAGAAGGTTTTTTCATGAGAATCCTGTGGGAAACAGTGTTGAAGGCTTTACTGAAGTCCAAGTAGGCAACATCCAGAGCCTTTCCCTTATCCACTAAGCAGGTCACATTGTCATGGAGGAGATCAGGTTAGTCAAGCAGGGCCCAACCTTCATAAACTCATGCTGACACCTGTCTGTTCCTTACATGCTGTGTGATGGCACTCAAGGTGATCTTCTCCATAAGCTTCCTGGGCACTGAGATCAGGCTGAGATCTGTACTTCTCAGATCCTCCTTCTGGCCCTTCTTCTAGCTGGGTGTGGTAGTTTAGACCCTGCCAGGACGTGGGCGCTGTCCCCCTCACTCAGACAGGAATAGGAGACATAGCAAAATACAAACCCTGTGGGTTGAGATAAGGAGAATTTCATACAGCAATGCAAAAGCAACAGTCACAACAATAACAATGTACAAACCAACAGATATAAAGGTACAGACTGCGAGGATACAGCTACAGATAGAGATCGAAGCAACCCAGGTGAGACAAAGCCGAAGCTGCACTGCCCATAACAGCTCCTGGTGAAAATTAACCCTGTCCTGGCCGAACCAGGATATTATCCACCCCTTATTCTATATCATCTGGGTTGTCTTTGCCTGAAGCAGGACTACCCCAGACCATTTTTCCCTATACATTCCTCATGTGCACTACAGGAACCTTATCCCCATCTACTGTTTTGACTGAGCAGAGTCAGGTCAATTGGCAGATCCTCTTGTGCTGACTAATCAGGTGGTCTTTGCTAGATGCGTGTGCCAGTGTGTGAAGGTTCCACCTCCCATTGCTTTCAGTGTAGTTTTTAACAGTCGGTTTTACCTTTCAATTTTCCCAGAGACTGGTGCATTGTAGGGGATGTGATAGACCCACTTGATGCCGTGCTTTTCTGCCCAGGCTTCTATGAGGTTATTTTGGAAATGNACCCAGCTATAGGCAGGGCTCCTCTAATCCTGATCAGAATTACTCACTTGCTGTAAGATGACTTAGAGGTCCCCTCAAGAGGGTCAGACATAAGATTGGCCATTTTATTCTGTCTGGAGGATTTCCGTTTGGAAACTGGAGCAACATTTTTCTTGGAAGACTCCCCTTTTGTGATCATTTTCCCTTGCAGCTCCTGTACTTGTGCAGTTAGGGTTTCTGCAACTAGGTTGTGCAGCTAGATCCCACCTCCTCATGCCTCCTCCATGACCACGGAGGTAGAACCACAGGGTACCCTGGGGTGTGTACCTCCCACATTCTTTGTCTCGAGTGGGGAAGCGCCTACTTCTAACAGCTGAGACACAGGCCNTAGGTTCACCCCCCGATCTTAAGCCCATCTATATGTTGCCTCCCTTCCCTGATGGACTCAGGTCTCATGGGCCAATCAAGCTACAAACAATTCACCCTTGCGCTGTCAGTCCAAATCTACCTGAGCCACTGTAATCTTGGCAGCCTGATTCACCTGTTGGTTGTTTTGATGTTCTTCCGTGGCTTANCAATATAAGCAATAGTAGCCACCTAATCCACTGTTTGTCCCTGGCTGTGTCTCCAAGACACTACTGACAATGAACTGGTGTATGATGATGGAGCACTTCACAGGAACTTCTGCCACATGGGTGGTGTGCAGTGGACCTGATCTCCGTCCATGGGTGACTGATTGTCCTTCAGATCACTGTAAATCATATCCAGGACAGCCAATTTCCTGAGGTACTGGATATCTCTCTCCATGTTGGTCCACTTGCTTATCTGACATATGACATTGTCCTTGAAGGGGTACCTTTCCCTTATG
>VYZX01000810.1:46010-58627 GCA_013401335.1 Brachypteracias leptosomus
AGGTCAGCACTATTGCTGAACAGCTCTGTAATTCCGAGACCTCTCCAGACATCTTTCAGATCAATTTCCTGTTCTACTGTGAACCTGGAGAATGTAACAGAAAATGACAAAAAGCCCAGATGTGATTCTGTGATTCTGTGTGTGTATGTGTGTTACATGAATCTCACATTCAAATAAGTCAATGAATTTTCTAATGGCTCATAAGAGCCTGAAGAAAACCTTTCAAGGACTATTTGACTGGCTAAAAATGGTGTGATCAGTCTTGAAAGAGCAAGGTGTTTGTTAAGCTCTTGGCAGCTTTTACTGTCATAAACCTACTTTCTTTCTCTGAACATAGCTAATTAGTACTTCTGCATTTGTAGCATTATTCCTCTAAATGGCTAGTTGTTTCTGCCAAAAATAAAGCCTTTGATGTAAAAATCTATAGCCTTTGGAAATATGGCTTTGATTCTGCAACTCTAAGATGTGAATAAACATATGATGAAACTGAGGTAACTTGTCATTACCTGATTTTATTTGATATTGCTATAAGCTGTTTAAGGGTATGTCTGTTATTTGCAACCAAGCTTAGGGAAGATATATTAATCTTATTGTGATTAATTTCAGGGAGTTTATCTAGATTTTCTTAAACACTGCAGTCTCAGAATTGTTTACTTGGTGTTTAAAAAGAGATAAGTTCATAGTCTTCATGAATGTTGTATCAGCTTCATCTTAATCAGAACCCTTTAACTGCTTGTGAACAAACCTGTCATATTTCCTCTTATGAGGAAGCCATTTAACAGAGCAGAGAGATGTTGTCATGGGTCTATCATTGCATCTCACTCTGGAAAATGTGTGGGTCTGAAAGAAATGGGACGGATATGTGGAGTTTCTTTTGGGAGCAGCTACCTGACAAACAGGTAGGTGATCAGTGAGCAATTTTTCCAAACACAGAATCTAGCTGTCACCTTGTGCTGAGGTGGAGGCTCCATTAGCCCAACAGCCAAACTGAATTTTAGTAATAAAATATTATGTTCTAAATTAGCTACAAATTCTGGAGTTGCTAGAAATGTGTCACTGGCAATAAACTTGATATTAATGTTTGTCTGATTCAACACAAAAACTGTGATCTTTAAGTAAGAATGTGTTTCTTCTGTCATGACAAATGTTTCTTATATTAGCAAAGACCAGTAAATAAATTATTTCTTCATTATTAGGCATTCTGTGTATATAGAAATTATCTTCTGAGGGTAATAATAATGCTAATACTGCATTAATAAAGATAAAGACATAAATCACAATGCTGCAATATGGCCTGCTAGATGTAGACACTACACTAGCTGAAAATTGTCTCAAAACACCTTAATGGTTCCTATTGCTACAGCTGCAGAATTAGTAAAACCGCATTGCTAAGGGGACCTCTATAATGAGATTTATAAGAACACTAATAGGTAAATCTAAAACTATTAATGGTAATGCAAATTAATACAATTCCAGCTCTTCACAGTTAAGGATTATAAATATCCATAATTGTCTTATACTCTCATAGGTATAAATATTTTGAGCATATTTATATATTCAGTACTTCTATCCTTATACAAAGATAAAATAGATTCAAAGATGTGTCTGTCTTATTCCACTTAAGGAGATATTACATCAGCTAAGCGTGCAAAGATTAAGTCATGTCAATTCAGTTATTCATAGAGTAGATTTTATATATTTATATATAAGTAAAGTATATTTGTACCTCAGAGTTGTATTTATGTTATTAAAACCTTTTTTCATTTGCTGCACACAGCATTACTATCTTCTTTGTTGCCTGATTTTCTTTTTCTTGTCCTTAAGGACATGAAAATGAAAAAGGAGTTTAATGTTAAAGGCACTGGAAATCAAAACAGTATTAGAAGACAAAATATTTAATAGCTTCATGTAGTTATAATATGGTAGATTAATGTAAATTGTATGGTGATAATATCAATGTATATAGTGTTAGGTTTATAATATGTTGTAGTGTTACAAAACCTGAAAGTTATCTGGTTTATAAATAACAACGAATACCTATAGTATTAAAATCAGCTTAATTTACCTGTATATAAAAATGTTATCTGCTCAAACTAAAGGGAGTGTTCACTTAATAGCTATTTCAGAGCACTTTACGTCACTTTTTCTTTTTTTTTTTTTTAAAAACAGCACTAGCTGCAGGGCTAATTTTAGTCCTATTTTCTTTTTGTGGAAGAATTTATATATCAGGAAAACAGACGGGAATTTGCATTTTCAGAAGACTAGTCTTCGTCCAGTTCTAATCTCACTCAAGTTAGTCGCAAGTAACTTTTCTTCCAAACATATTTTTAATGTGGGGTTTTGTTTTTTTTTTCTGTTACCAATTTCAGACTTTCTCAGGATTATGTTCTTATTTTGCAATAGGTACCTGGCTGATAATTTTACTCAAAGGGCTTTTTCTCTTGCTTTCTTTCATTACTCTTTTCCAGAAAGACTCATTTTTCATCTGCCATTTACTCTCCTGCTTTATACACTCTGAGTTTCTTTGCTTTTGGCAAGGTCAGTCTTCAAAATATCTTTTCTCTGAACTCCTAATTGCAAAAGATGGTAGTTTGGCTCTCAGGATCAGCAGCTTTGCCCTGAGAGTGCTTAGTAGGACATACATGACTACTTTTTTATCATTTTACTGAACTGAGAACCATGGAATATATTTCACTGCAAAATGACAAGGTCTTTATGGGTGCTTTTTTAGAACTTTTTAGCCCATAAATAGCTTTAAGTCACAGCTTCTCCTAACCTCTTCAGAAAAAATTGATGTTTAGATGGAAAATGAAAGAAATTGTGAGTACTGTGAGCCAATGCATGGTATCCCCAGACCACCATCTACATACATCACATGTCTGCTGCAGTCTGACTAAGCTCAACAGTACACATATGTACACGGAAACATTTTCAATCATTTTATCTGACTATCTCTAACTATTTCTGCCAGGGTCCTTTAAGCAGCACACACCAGCAGCACTGAATCAGGAAAGAGCAAAGGGGAAAGCAGTAATGAGTTACAGCAAGAAAACCCACAATCAGCACCAGCTGTTGCTCAATTAAACTCAACAGTTCACAAGTGTTCACAAGAGGATACTCAGTTTTGCCTATGCCAAAGTACCTTTCTAAATAACCCTTATGAGAACAATATAAAATGAATTTTCTTTTATTGGCCACTTTATTTTTTAAGCTTTAAAATTTTTGTACGTCAATAGTAACAATTTCATAAACTAAACACCTCTCTCTCAATTTTTCACATCTTAACCAAACCCAAAAATGACAGTATTAGTAACTAAAGTGTTTACTCTTATGATTCCTGCCTCGGTTCTTCTCAGCTACATTCTCTTTTCTACTTCTTTTCTTACTTAATATCTTTCTAAGCAGACTTTATGACTATTGCTTTGTATTTACAAGGTTATGTCCTAAAAGCTCACAATACAGCTGTACATCGGTGTACTGAATGTGACTTAAATTTCTATGTTTACCTATATCCAGATACAACCTGGTTTTTGAAACAGCGAATTCATGAACAGTACAATCCTATCAGACCTCCACATGTGAGCGCTACTGACAATTTATCAAGTATGTGTTGATCCTGCTTTGTGGTATACTTGTTTTGTAATTACACAGAGGACCTCGGTCTCCAGGGCTGGCATTTTAATAGCTTTAATTAACATCTTAAAGCACGAAAAACAAGAGCAACGATAAGAGAGAAAACTGATAGTTCTGCTCCTTTTACTCATTCTTTTTCAGCAAAATCTTCCAAGTCTCAGAATTTCTCTATGGCTAGACACTTATTTGAGAGTCTTAATATAAAATTATGGGCTTCAAAACTAAGGTTTGCACTTGATCCACACGGTTGCATATTTATAATTGTGTAAAACAAATTTAAACATGAAATTATTATTTGCTTCCTTCTGTAATCCAAAGTTACCTTGCAGGTTCCTTGGCAGTTGCAGTACTTTTGGCTGTTTAGGCCATGGCTGGGAGGTTGGAAGGCCCAGGGGAACCTTACCTCTGCAGTATAAATGAGATGCCTGCAATGGTGCTCTAAAGGTTAAACTTGAGCTAAAACGCAACAGAGACTAGTTCTCAGATTTAACCTACAAGGAAAACATTTATCATGTTCTCTGCCTCCAATTTATTTTAATAACACTTAATAATACTAGTTTCCTCTTCACTACAGTAATGTCATGAAAAGATATCAAATCACTTTCTGCATATGAATTAATTTTCACCACACCCTAATGAGGAAAAGAAGCAGTATTTTACCTGCTTGCAAGTTCTTTTTGTTAAACATACCCTTAGTCTAATATTAAGAGCTTTACGAGATTGTGAGATTTTGTATTTTTATATTCTAAGTTTCGCTAGCTCTGAACTGGCTATAATCCTGACGTGCTTTTGTGTCTGGAAATTAAGATGGATCTTTTCTAGAAATAATTAGAGAATAAGTTTCAGGCAGCTTGACAGAAAGGAAAAACCAATAACAAAATACATGATAGAGTAGAATTATTTAGGGCTTAGAATCTGAGAATTCTTTTTTTTTTTTTTTTTTTTTTTTTTTACTTTCAGAATAAATGTTTTTTTAAGCCTTTCCATGCTGAGCTTCAGAAGGTTAGCTTAGTGGTAGCTCAGTTTTTAGACAAGTTTTTCAGTGAAAATATATATGTAATTAAAAACATTACAGAAATACAGTACTGGGTATTTTAAATCCTGGTGTGATACATGCAGAACACAAGAACAGTAACAGTAGGCGAACAAAAATGCAGTCTATTTGCAAAGGTGAAAGAACAACCTCATAGTTTAGAGTAAAATTATTGTAGCTTCCTTTCACTTTTTCATTCTTTTTTCTCTCTCATTTTTTGCCTCTAGTCACAGCAGGATAACATCTGTTCTCAGACAGGAGACAGAAATTTGGCCTACAATACATGTATACAAAACCAATTCATGTAGGGTTTGGTAATCCCAGGTGAAATACTTTCCTTGAACAGGACGTCAGAGTGCTTACTGTCAACTTGAGGTAAACCTCTGTGTGGCATTTTGAGGTAAAATGCAAATTTCTGAAACAATTGCTACGCAGCCCCTCAGAGGGATCATTACACCCTATTGCCTGAGTAATACTGGTTAGTGCTTTTCTGCACAATCAAGAGGAAAGCAGGACTCTGCAGACATGATTTTTTTTTCATTGTATCTCTTCTTATGAGCAAACTTCAGCTTCTGTCTATTGTCTACTTCATCAGTTACCCTGAGCTATCTTATAGCTGTTATATGTTGCAGCTGGGCTTTTTCATTTCTCTAGCTGAAATCATAGGTTTGATTAATCCATGGTGGTTATTCTTCACATTAAAAGAGATTAATGAAGGACCTATTGCCAAGAAAGGAGGGATTCAGTGTTGAAATAAAGAAACAAATGTTGAGACTTGTTTATCCAAGCTAAATAAAACTTCCCTCATCTCTGGATGTTAGCTCATTGCTGATTTGTACTATTAAAATAAAGTCATTTATTATACATATGGGCAACACACACAAGTAGGGCTAGCAGATAGTGTGATAATCCCCTCTTTGCTTTCCTGTTAATGGAAGAGGAGACCGGTGAACAAGATAGATGGTTTCAGATTTGATGAGAACCTAGATCAGTGAGTCTAGAAAATACATGCAGGGAAAAATTTTTGTGGGTAGAAGAATATCAGATCCAGCAACAGAAGCACCAAATTGTTCTACAGTCGCATCTGGGCTGCTCCTTAACACAGTATTTCTCCATTTGCTAGTTCTCCCTTTCCAAGAGGTTGAGCATTAGTTGCTTTTGTTGTTTCACGTCGAACACTTTTTGTTTTGTTTTGTTTCCTTGCCCTTGGACATGAATAAAACACTGGAATGGCAAGTGAAAGGCTTTGTTGACTTCCCTATGGATTTCTACTCTTATTAATGTGAATATGTACTAACAGAATAAAATTTATGCCAGTGAAGTGACCCTGACCACAGCTGAAATCCCATCTAAGCTTTCTCTTCCTCTCAAAACTCTGCAAGGAAGATAATTATTCCTGCTAGTCCTGTGATGATATAATTAAATGTGCACAGGAGGATACACAGCTGACTTGGTTTTCCCAAGAATAAGCAGGTGTCAGGTTTTATTCAGGCCTCATTGGGAGAAATACTTTATAGCCTGTGGTAAATGAAAACGGATGACCACAACTAATGATTCCTCCTGGTCTTAAAAATCTATGAATTCACAATAATACACCTGAACAGATCCTTGAACATGATCCAGGTCCCAAGGAACCTTAGTTACTGCTGAGTGATTTCTTGTGCTTTGGGGTTTTCTCTTTCTTCCTTGTAATAGTTTCTTTTTAGTCTGAAAAAAAAATTAATTCCTTGCTGTTTATTTCCTTTTCAGTTTGGCAGGAATTTAGGCTTTTCTTCCATTTGTTTGCATACAAATATGTAGAGCTACAAGCACCCTCACAAACAGTGTTCCTTAAAATGGTAGAATCAGATTACCATAACTAATAGAGTTACTCTTTCTTAATGCAATTATAGATGCAAAGACGGCTAACTTGAAGTGCTAAATGCAAGAATTACCTGTAATTCACAGCCAGAATTAGGCTTTTGCTTTAGTTGCTTTTCCTCACAGTCAACATATGGATGGTGATCAAATTAGTCTCCCTGATATGGCTAAGTGTCAGTCAATCATGAGGAGTTTGCCGTTCCCTTACTGCCAGGTTAGGAGCACGATGATTAACCAGGTGCCATTCCTGCATACTCTGAGTAGTTGGAGGCATGGAAATCTTGTAAACTGGATGAGTGTTTGACACAAAATTAATGCAAAGCTTTTGGTCTGTTTTGTGCTCAGCTACAGAATCTTGCACTTGCCCACCACTCTTGGTGAGCTTCAAACAACAGTAGGCAGGATTTTACTATGTTAATTAAAAATGTCATGAAAATGTGGAGTTTTTTTTCCTTTTTACAGTACAGATCTTTGGTTCTCACAGTGGCTGTGCACTCGTTTGCTTTACCATGAGCTCTGCTTCTATGTAGACTACAGATCTGGGCCCTTAGTTCTCAAATATTTGTGCTTTCCTGTGGGCAAGTATTTCATTCAATTGCATTGCTTTTTTTTGTTTTGTATGTGTGTTTACTGTGAAAATATAAAACAACAAAAAGCACTGCTAAAAAACATATTGTGAGATGCAGGGCATAAAGAGCAAAGATTTTTCCCCTCCCTCTTCTTTGCCTGAATTGGGAAGAAATGTTGCTATTCGAAATTCAGAAATCAGATTCTTCATACCTGCAGTAGTGCTGTGTGCTTCCGAATGCTATAATAAATATCGCCTCTCTGTTTACAGTTCTGAAGTGACTGATTTTAGATGCTTTTAAAGCATATCCAATGACCAAGACTATCCTTGAGTCCTAATCCATTCTGTTTCCTTGATGCTCATGGCATAATTGAATGACTAGTTCAGTAGTGAATCAAATGCTATTAGTTTGTTCTTCTAATGGAACCCCTTCCATACAAAAGGTTAAGCTGTGGAATTTTTCTGTGGTTGAAGATTTCATGATTATTACAAGGCAAATAGTGGTGTCCTTGATGCTTCTTTTCATCTTCACTGCTAAAAGGAATCATATCTATAAATTAACTATAATTCATAGAACTTTATGTAACTCTTTCATAGGTTTCATAGCTTGCACTGAGGAATAAAAGTAATAAATATTATATATGCATATGCATATTTAAAAATAATTCTGTAAAATCAGCAAGGAAAATTAACATGTGGGGCTGTATTTCTCAACATCCTTGTTGTGGTTTAAGGTTTGGGGAAGGGGAGGGACAGGTGGAGCGGCTATTCCACTCCCCTTCCTGCCACACTCTATAAAAGGACACAGGAAGTTCCACTTGCCCCCTCCTCACTGGGATTGCTGCTGGCTCCGGATGTCTCTGTGGCTGCTACAACTCCACGTGGCTCGGGAGGAATGCAGCAACATCCAAGGATCAGTGTTGTATATATTTGTATATATACCTTCCCTTAATACCTCTGTATATTTCCCTTCCTTTGATATTCCTTTTGTTACTCCCTGTTAAAAGTTGTGATCTTGATTTCCAACTTTGTGTGAGGCCTTTCTTCCTCCCCTGGGAGGGAAGAGGGGAGGGGGAAGAGGGGTGGAACAAATTCTGCTCCATGGGGGGTTGCCCTGAGCCTTAAACGGAGACAATCCTGTATGGAATTTCCTGCTGTCATGGGCTTTAGCATGACAAGGAATCTTCTCAACAAGCCTTAAGTAGATTGAGATGACAAAGTTCTTCTGCACTCCAGTGAAGATCTTTCCACGTTGATGGATCAGAACTAGAGACAGATGTATATACAAGACAGTACCTAGTAATTTGCAGCACCCTTCTTCCCAGTTGTCAGTGAATTTTCTCACGTAATGTGATTTGATTAAAATCTGTTTAAAAAATGAATCAAATTTTTGGGAAGAGTAACGATGCTGGCATTGTTTGCTACATCTCACGTAATTTAAGTACATTTGGTTTTGTTTAGAATTCAGTATACTAGCAGCAGAAATATCAATGATGAAGCCCTAGATCTTTATTTAGACTACAACAGCTTCCAGACATTACTGTAATGCAAATAAATTGTAAAGTCAATGTTATAGGAAGGCATGCTTGCTGCTTTCTGAGCACTGACAAAAGATGCCAACTAAGAGTACCCAGCCACTTTTGCCTGTGCAAGTTTATTTTTATTATAAAACACTTACATTGACTACCAAAAGTGTACCTCAGTAAGACATTTGGCTGGACTGTATCATCGTCCTAGTTGCTTATGAATGACAAAGCTTCACATCAGCAGAAAAGTTAGGTAAGAACTCCAGATCTCTGAAATGCTCATGAAGGTAGGAAAACCCCCTTGGCTTATTATTTTAATACAAATTCAGGCCAGATTTTAACCAAAGTTCACATAGGTTCATAACTTCTTCCAGTGAAACTTTGATGATTTGGGGTTTTGCATTGAAACTGGAGATAGTCTTGAAGTGCAGATACATCTGAAGAATGAATTTTGTGTGTGTTCTTAACCCATGCTTCATTTTCCCCCAGCATGCAATCAGGGATTAGCTGCAAATGTGAGATTTTAAACTTTAATTTGCCACAGGGAGAACATACTTATATATGTGAGTCAAGACGAATGAAAGTGCTCCTTAAGTCCACACAGTATAATGCTAGTAACTTATAAAGGTATATATGAAATTCTTTTTATGTGTATTTCAACTGGAAGTTATGGATTTAAAGTTGGTAACTCCTATGAGAAAAAAAATGCTTATTTAACAAAGAACAGAAATGAAGTAAAAAATGCCAATTTTATTTTCAAAAGAAGGTATTCAAAATTCTGATAAGTCTCCAAAGTCTTAAGTAGATGTGTCATAGCTCACACATTGGTGAATACCTCCTGTCTGTCAAGTATGTTTTACCTTTTAGTCTCTCCTTTAGTATTGTTTTTTACTATTGGGTGAACAGCTCTCTAAAAATTTTGCAATCTCCCTTATTCATTCATGTCTGAATAAAATGATTAATGTGTCAGCATTACTTATATAAGTGTAAGGAAGACTGGGTCTGTATTACCTCTTTATTTCTTTATACTGTAGTAGAGAATTGTAATGCCTTCAGTATATTTGAACAGGTGTGTATTTTTAATTAATGCTTGTAATCAAGTGACAAGTCTGTGATAAAAAGACAGTAATGATTCAAATCATTTTTTGATCAGTGGATGTATCTATTTGTACAAATGCATATAATCAAATATTATTATTTTAGCTAATAGCACTATGGTAGCTGGTGCACTTGCACCCTTCTGATTGTCCCTCTGCCACCCAGTGCAGGTGGACATGAGTGTGGGGCTTGATTGGTTAGCAGAGTGTCTGGCACATTATAATTCATTGTATGCTGGGTGTCTGCCTTACATGTTTTATTTACCCTCCAAAGCATAAGGAGATCATAAAGCAAAACCACTTAGATATGTCAATGTAGTGTAGTTCAGTGCCTTACAATACTATTCCAAATGAACTCACTGGGTGTCTGGAAGCTGTAGTCTCACATTAATGTGGTGCTCTGCCTTGGCATGTAGAGCCTGCTCTTGGGAGCAGCGTTTTAGCCCCCATAAACCTCACTTAATGCAGCCGGCCAGCTGCCAGCTTCCAGCTAGCATCCTTAAAGCTAACATGAGTAACCTTATCTGGCACTGCAATTTGTTATATAGACACATCCTGACTGAGAAACCATATTGCACTTGTGATGTAGTTCTCTATTAGAAAATGAAATCTCTTGTTCCACATAGTACCATTTCTGGAAATGTCTGAGACACAATTATATCTGTGATTGCCTGTTTTTTTTTCATGTGTTTATTTTCCGAAAATCTCAGAAGTCCCAGTTAGTCAAGACTCTGCACTCAAGTAAAGTGGAGACAAAACACTGTAGAGAAGCAAACCCTGCTTTGTACTTCATATGAGTATTTATTATTGTTTAAGTTTTATGCCACAAAATAGAACCATACTTTTTAAAATCAAAGGATTTGACCTTCTGGTTATGTTGATGTCATGAAATATGGTTTATTTATTAAAAAAAACCCAAGCAACCAACCAAAACCACAAAGAACTGGAGACATAGCTGCTGATTTTGTCAGAAAAATGCTGTGTTAATATGTCCCTTCAAAAGCTGACTCACTGAAAGAGTGTGAAAAGAGAGGGGAAGGTGAGACAAGGGTGTGATGAAATGGAGAAACAAGAGAAGAGTAGATATTTGAGCTTAATATCTATAGGATCACTATTTTTAAAAGAATCCCCATTTATTATACACACAGAGCTTGTGTCATGGTTAAGGAGACAGATAAAAATGTCCAGCAGACCACCTCATCCTAACTAGATTAGGAACAGACTCAAGATATCCTTGGGCTATAGGGAGAAAGAACAGCACAAGTGCACATTCGCCATCTGTACCCTGTCCATTTCTTTGGGTGACAGGAAGAGGTTTAGAAGTTAAGAAGTGAGAGAGGAGTCAATCAAAGAAAAATTTGTGTAATCCCAACAAAAGACAAAAGAAATTGCTGTAAATGCATGGAGCTGCTATTTCTACTGGCTGGTTGAGTGAATGTTTAAATGTAGTACTGAAATCTGAGAAAAGCATTAGTAACTTTACACAGGTGAAGGGCTAATTGGAGAGTGGGGCACAGATGAGGAGCTATGGATGATTGAGCTGCAACCAGAGTAAGAGACAGCTGAGGCAAGGAGAGAGAGAACATGGGTACTTGTTACTGAAATCATAACCTTACTTATCTTCTATCATGCTCCCGGCTGCTTTATCCTTTCTCTCTATCTGTCAAATTGGACCATGCTTTGGCCAAGAACAAAGAAATTGGTTTTGAAGTGGCTAGAAGATCCATGGCAGCATGATGCTACTCCCTCTCCTAAATGTTCCGAGGGACCATCAGAGGAGTGAAAACTTTCAAATTACCTAATAGAAGTTTGTGATGCATTGAAACTCTGATAGAATCAAAATCATGCAAGTAGAAATTACTACATTCAAAAATGAAAAAAACCCCAATATACTAACAGGTACTTGAGCATTCAAATGAACAATTAGCTGGCTACTTAAAGTACATCACTTTGAAGAAATATTTTTTGTAAATATATTTGAAAAAAATTTCAGCAGAGTAAAAATAAAATTTGGTAAAAAGTAGAAAATTTGTCAGGCTTAGAGAACTTAAGTTTGAATAGGTAATTTAACTAACTATGAGCAGAATTTGAGAAAATTTTCTGGTTTATCTCAGCACAATCATTCTTTGCCTGCTAGCATAATGTTACTGCAAAATCAAACAAACCTGTTGTGATTTTTTAATTTGGGGAAAACAAGCTCAGTTTTACTTTACTGGAGAAGATACTTTTTGATGTTGCTTTTCAATAAGATATGAAAGCAACATCTCTGTGAAGTGATTCTACTATCTCAGGCAACTCTGAGGTGCTTCAGGCTTCCTATGTTCTGTGAGTGCTTTGCAACCCTATCCATATCATAGAATTGTCAGGGTTGGAAGGGACCTTAAAGATCATCTAGTTCCAATCCTTCTGCCATGAGCAGGGACACCTCCCACTAGATCAGGTTACTCAGAGCCCCATCCAGCCTGGCCTTAAAAATTTCCAGTGATGGGGCTTCCACCACCGCTCTGGGCAACGTGTGCCTGTTCTTCCTGGGGAAGAACTTCTGCCTAACTTCTAATCTGAATCTACCCACCTCTAGTTTTGATCCATTCCCCCTAGGCCTACCACTACCTGACATCCTAAAAAGTCCTTCCCCAGCTTTCTTGTAAACCCCCTTAAGATACTGGAAGGCCACAATAAGGTCCCTTTGGAGCCTTCTCTTCTCCAGAGTGAATAACCCCAACTCCTTCAGACTGTCCTCTTAGGAGAGGTGCTCCAGCCCTCTGATCATCCTCATGGCCCTCCTTTGGACACATTCCAGCATGTCCATATCTTTCTTGTAATAGGGCCTCCAGAACTGGACACAGTACTCTAGGTAGGGTCTCACGAGGGAGGAGTAGAGGGGAAGAATCACCTCCCTC
>VYZX01000810.1:58690-73237 GCA_013401335.1 Brachypteracias leptosomus
CTATAGTTCCTTGGCTTCTCCCTCTTTCCCTTCTTGAAAATGGGGGCTATGTTTCCTCTTTTCCAGTCAGTGGGGACTTCACCAGACTACCATGACTTTTGGAATATAATAGAGAGCAGTTTAGCAACCTCATCTGCCAGTTCCCTCAGTACCTGTGTGTGTATCCTATCGGGTCCCACGGACGTGTGTACTTTCAGGTTCATCAGATGGTCACAAAGCTGATCTTCACTTACAATGGGCAGTTCTTTCTGCCAGCCCCTGCCATTATATTCTGTGACTCTGGGAGTGTGGCTGGAGCCCTTGTCAGTGAAGACTGAGGTAAAGAAGTCATTGAGAACCTTGGCCTTCTCCATATCACTTGTCACCAGCTTTCCTGTTTCCTTTCTGATGGGATCCACACCTTCCCTAGTCATCTTTTTTACCATTAATATATCTGTAGAAATTTTTGCTATTCCCCTTGATCTCCCTTGCTAGATTTAATTCTAACAGCTTTAGCTTTTCTGACTTGGACAGCTCCCTTATATGTCCCCCATTTCAGCTGCCCTTGCTTCCACTCCTTGTAAAGTTTCTTTTTGTGTGTCAGTGTGTCCAGGAGCTCTTTGCTCATCCAGGCAGGTCTCCAAGCAGTCTTTCCTGCCTTCCTCTTTGTTGGTATACTTTGCTTCTGGACAAAGAGAAGGTAATCCTTGAATACTGACCAGTTGTCCTGGGTCCCCCTGTCCTCTAATAACATGTAATCGATATATCATTTCCTGGAAGAAGCTTATCTAGCTACGTAATAAATAAATTTACCCCAATTAGCAAAGTCAAGAATATATAAGTAAATTCTAACAACATCTCTGTGGACAAAATATTTTAAATCCTCACACATTCCAGGAAGTGTGTTATATAACTGCAGTTTTGTGGCTTTCCTGCCTGTCTGAAAAATAAAGAGGCAGTCTATTGCTACAGCAGTAGGTTAGATCAGTACAGATATCCTAACGCAGAAGCAGTTATTCTAGGGTACAGAATATTTTTTAATGTAAAAAAAACCCCACAACACAAATCTCACTGAAATTGCATTACTTCTTGTGGTGTAGAAACAGGTAAGTACGGGGAGAATGACAAAGTCCTCACTTGTACCTCAAGAAGGAAGGTAAGTGGGCTGTACTAGTAATGCGAAAAGCAGGAGACCAAGGGAGAAAAGTGAGTTTAAAAGGAGAGAAAACTCTAGCAGCTTCCAAAAATTTCCCACAGGCCCCTCATTGACCAGCCCAACAGTTCCTACTGCTCTGTCTCCTCTCCCCACAGGAAGTCAGCTGCTCTATTGCAAGATTTCATTTCTCCTCTACCCTGAGGGAAGCAGCTGCCTTGGGATGGTTCAACCAGCAGAACTGAGGAATGATCATAAAGCACAAGGGATTTGATTAAGTCTAAGTGTTTATTCCAAATGCTGGGCAACACTAATGGACAGTCAAATTAGATACTGCTCAGATTTTGGAAATGTGGAAAAATCTGGAGGTGATTTTTTGCACCCTATGCAGCATGTAGAGACTATTCAAAAGCACTCACCAAAATAGTCAACGCTTTGTCAGACAGTCAGTTTAAATATTTGTAGAAAGCAAGCATCAAAATGCAGTAGAAACATGAATAACTTATTTTCACCTAGGTATTTCTGTAATTTTTTGAATTGTTCACTCATTTTGGTAACGATGGACCGAAGTGACTGGATTTATGAATGTAATTGCAAGTACAGGAAATGCTCCCATAAGCAAAAGGTATCTGCAGACGTTTGTAGATGCAAAGAGTTTATGAGGTGTAAGTTCACCATCTCAAAATGATAAATTATTTAGACTGTTCTATGGAGAATATGATCACAGCTGTGATATTTCCCTTTCTAAGTATCTTGATGGTGAGAGCTGCAGATGCAAAACATATCAAAATGATGAAAATGTAAGGATTTGAAACTACAGTTTTCCCAATCAGTGAATCAATCTAACTTTTATTTCTAGAGGACATTATAACAGCTGTTGTCTGAAATAGTAGTGCTTGATCACCTTATTACACAGATCTAGATCCCTTTCCCCCCTACCAATGGATTCCAAATAAAGTCTTGAAAACTGAAAAAAAAAGGGTACTGAAGGTACAACCAACTTTGTATTTTTGAAGTCAACATGTCTCATTGGCTAAAACTACTTTGAAAGCAAAACCAACAGCCAGCAAGAAAGAAGTAGACTTTTTTGATTTCCTTACTTATGCATTATTGTATCTGATTTGACATCCAAAATGAGAAAATCTTTTGGTGAGGTCACTGAATTGTACATGTATTCTGTACCTTCAAAGTTACATCTAGTAACACATCTTTGTCTTGTATACTGGTTTAAAAAAGGCTTGAGTTTTCCAGTTGCCACCTTCATATTACTCACAGCTATGTCATTACAGCAGACACAGGACTGTTTGTCTTCACATAAATTCCGGTTTTGTTGGTTAGCATATAGTAGATACATATGATGCTGATCTGACAATGTAGGCAACAAACTCTGAGCACTGTGGTTGGCAATCCAGAAAGCTGACAGGGAGAGATGCCAAGAAGAGAATATTTTACTGTTTAAGATTAGCCTTTTCATTTAAGCTGCAGAAAGAATAATGTTTGGGGTTTTTTGTGGTTTGTGTTGTTGTTTGTTTTGTTTTAATTTTATTAGATTTAGGCTGTTGATTTGTCCATGTCCTTTGTTGACATTATCAGGAAATGATTAGCAGCAAAGAATAAAGAAACATTAACATGAATTTTGGCAAAGGCAGAGCTGGGAAGCAGTAAGGAAACAGGCAGCAGAGCTTGCCCTGTGGATATTGGTTTACAAAAATCTCAAATGTTACATGAAGTTAGTACACTTGCATTTAAAATGAACACTGAATGTCATCTTGTAGCTACCCCTGTAAATAATCCTTTCATTCTTTGTCCCTTTATTGCTCTTGCTGTGCCAGGATTCTTACTGACGGTTTTTGTGGCCATCACTAATTACAGACTCCTCATTCTCTTCTTTTAATTTACTCCTACCTGTGGCTCTGGCTGACATCAGTTAAGTAAGAATGGAGTCGCTCTGCTGAGTGTGCTTAGAGGACAACTTTTCTGGCATGTCAGTACCTAGCTGTCAGATTCTATTTCTCCAAGTACAAAATACAGAATCACAGTATGGTTTATGATGTTCTTTCTCAGAAAAAGGACTGCATACAGTTGTGGAAGGGAAGGCAGAAGGAGGAAAGCCAGCCAAAGGACACTTAATATTAAATTACAATTTTAATTATTAATTTAATTTTATTTAACATCATAAATGTTTAGGAATATTATATTTAGTCTACTTGTGCTTTAAAAGATGCCTAAAGGGCTGATTGTCATTGGCATCATGTCACAAAACTTTGTGAATAAGCTACAAGAAGATAGAAAAAAAGGAAGTAATGTATGTATTTTTTAATAAATTACTAAAAAGTTGTGTGTTTCCTTAACATGAAAATTGATTTTATAGTAAAGCAATAGGATGTTTGTACTATTGTTTTTTTTATAAAATCAAGAAAATGTACCACTCAACTTCAAATAAGATACAATCATGTTAATAAAACCTATAGAAACATCCTTAAGAAAATTTCTTCCTGTATTTCCCCTTTAAGACTGGTGGAGAGGGGTTAAAACAGGTCATCCAATCTGGAAGCTATTTGTTTTGGTTTAAGGCATAATGCATTATGATCTGATGTACTGAAAGAACCTTAAAACTGAGTTCATGTATGACATTTTTTAACATGAGAAGTCTAGACTTAAAATAAAGTTGGATTATAGTAAAAATACATGTACAACTAGCTGTGGATTTATGAAATGGTGAAGTACAAAAACTCATGACAGACATAGTTTACTTTAGTGGTACTGGATTCGCACTTAATCTGCTTTCCACATATGTTTAAATAATATTCAATTATCTGCAAAAATCTTCTTTTATAAACCTCATAATTTATCAGCGATTAAAAGAGCAATGTTTTGACAACATAGCTGTTTTAAGTGCAGCTCACTATTTGTACTTCATTAATCCAAATTGATTAGCACCCAAGTTTTCTGACCCTGGTAAATGTATCCCATCTGTTTACATTTTGGGTGAATAATATTTCTTTTACTATGCATGTTGAAGTTCAGGACTGTTTTATGTCAATTATGCACGTTTTGGAAACTGCTTTTGTCTGTATCTTGTGAAAGTCAAGGTTTCATAACTTTTCAGGACAATTAGATTTGCGTGTAAATCAATCAGTGTGCTGTTGCTGATTTCTGAAACCAAAAAGAAACCTCCTGCAAAATGAAGTGTCTGCTTATCCTAGAATTACAGGTCCCTAGGAGACAGCAGGGTGATATGTCATTATTTACTCAACAGGCTTACTAAATAACATAATAAAATAAAGCATTTTTTAAAAGATAGGGGAAAAAATCTTTTAGATACTTGTAATTTTCTTTGAAGCCAGTATTTAGGAGGAGATTGTGAACTTCTCTCATTGTTTTTTAAAGAGTTCTCATTTTAATTTGTTACATGAACTTGAAACAAACAGGTAGAAAGGTACTTTTTCAGTAGCAATCTGTCTCCAGTTACTATTTTCAAAAATTCCTTAGGAAAGAGACTTTCTTCAGAAGGATTAACAAGACAAAATTTTGAAGGATTGCTTATGATTTCAGCAATTTAAATTTTGAAGTTGCAGCTTAAAAGTCCTGAAAAGCTTGTCAAAGTTTTCAACAGTCATGGAATGTAATGTAGTATGTTAAGTTGAACACAAAGGAACTGAAGAACTAAAATTCAATTGTTATTTTTGTCCATACAATTCACTTTTAATTTATATTTGTGTGGCTTTTTTTCCTCTTTTATTTTTATTCCATAAGGAAATAAGTGTAACAGATGCACTGTTTTATCCCATGAGATGTAAGTGTAAAACATGTTAAGAGAATTGTGCCAATTAATGCTCAGCCTCATCTAACAGATTTTTTTTCACTGTTTCACCTTTCAGTATTTTTCAAGGAATCACGGAATATTAGGGATTGGAAGGGACCTCGAAAGATCATCTAGTCNCCAGATGCAAGACTCTACACTTGCCCTTGTTATACTTCATTCAATTTCTCCCCGCCCAACTCTCCAGCCTGTCCAGGTCTTGCTGAATGGCAGCACAGCCTTCTGGTGTGTCAGACACTCCTCCCAGCTTTGTGTCATCAGCAAACTTACTGACAGAGCACTCTAATCCCTCATCCAAATCGTTGATGAATATATTGAATAGTGCTGGTCCCAGTACTGTCCCTTGGGGGACTCTACTAGATACAGGCCTCCAACTAGACTCTGTCCCATTGACAACTACTCTCTAGCTTCTATCCTGCAGCCAGTTCACAATCACCTCACTATCCGATAGTCCAGACCACAATTTCCTCAGTTTAGCTGCAAGGATGCTGTGGGAGACTGTGTCAGATGCTTTACTGAAGTCAAGGTAGACCACATCCACTGCTCTACCATCATCTATCCACCTGGTTATGTCCTCATGAAAGGCTATCAGGTTGGTCAAGCATGACTTCCCCTTGGTGAAGCCATGTTTACCGCCCCTAATGACCCTCTTGTCCTTGATATGCCTAGAGACAGTGCCAAGGACAAGTTGTTCCATCACCTTTCTGTGGATGGAGGTGAGGCTGACTGGCCTATAGTTACCTGGGTCCTCCTTCTTGCCCTTTTTGAAGATTGGAGTGACATTTGCTTTCCTCCAATCCCCATTTTTACTGTGCATCTAAATAAATAATGCAGTTTGAGATAACAATTTTGTTGAATACTAGGAAGATAGAGTTATTTCTATTGTACTTGAAAGTGTTGCAGTTTCCGATGCAAAAATGGAGACTTAAGCAATATTCCATATAACTTCTGATTATCATGACCCCTGAAATCTACTGTTTTCCTAATTGGAAATATCATCCACAAAGTTTGATACAGCAGGGATCCAATTTTACACTATCTATTTTCCCTGGGTATTCATTTAGTGTCCCTATTCTTTCCTACTGTTTCCTACAGAGTTCTCTGTGATTTTCAATATCCTGCTGGCACTATTTCTTTATATATGGCCTACAGAATTTTAGATACTAAACCATTTCCAAAAGACCAAATCAACTTGTCTAACATAATATACCTACTAGGTTTTTTTAGTATGAGTGATGTGTCTGTTTTGTGATTTTAGAAGCATTTGTAAATGTGCTTTTGGCTCTAAACATCCCAAAGACTGTATTCAGGCAGCATTACAATGACTAGATGAAAGAAAATCAAGAGCTCTGCTCTATCTTTATCATCTTGATAGTTTCTAGTGTGATATGGAGAAATGAAAACATATTCCAATGGCACTGATATTTTAACTTAGCACACCTGCAAATGCACAACAAAGTATTAAATCCTATAAATATATTCCTTGTTCTCAAAAATCCTGCTCTTTCACTGATACAGCTGGAATATTTATTTAGAACATTTAAAATTGTGGTAGCATTTATATAAAAAAACCAAAACCCCCTTGACTAAGTATCTATATCAAAGTCCAAATGGACCCAGATATTTTGATTTAATTTTTTGTGAGGTATTGCAATAAAATATAGGCTATTCTGGTAATTATATTTATAAGAATGTGGGGAGAAAGGGCTTGTCCATGTTCAGTTAAACAAAAGGCAACATTAAATTAATTGAAGGATAGCTGCCACTTAATTGTCTTATCTCTTGTATTGGTTACAGTAGCGTAACTTTATTAAAAATAACTGTCCAGATCAGAAGATTTATACAAGAAGGGAAAATATCAAACATTAAAACAGAAAAAAAGATGCAAATTAAAGATTCAAAGGGAATGAAAGAAAAATTATTTAAATGAATAAGTGATGAAAAAAAGTTTAAATAAAATTGTCTTAATCTTTGAAACAAAAAAGATGGATGGGATGCTAATAAGGAAGGAGAGGCAAAAAATAAATAATAAGCCAAAAGTAACTTGATAGTTACAATGATGCACAGCACAATTAAAATAATAGCTTCCTCACCTACTATAGTTTAGTCTTTAAGCTCTTGCTCACTAGGATAGATTCACTAAAAAGCAGCAGTATCATGGAAGTGACTACGGAATAAAGCTCTTAGAAAAATTACTGTGGAGTCTTGTAGAACAAAGAAGATGCTGAAAGATTCTGACTGTATTTATGCTAAGCAGAAACATAAAAATTACCTTCGTAATGTTCCCAGCTGTATTTTTTTAGCAGGCCCTTAAGGATTTGATGAACAAAGCATTTTAATACATTTCTTAGCTCTTAAAATGGGCTAACAGCTATTGGATATATTACAGCCCAGTCATCCTCTTTTTGTGCGAAAACCAGTGTCTGAAACCAAAAACAGGAACAGCAGCTCCTCCCGATTCCCATGTACTACATTATCATTGTGATGATGATTTCCTGGTGTTTCACTGAGTGTAATGCAAATGAGACAATATCCAAGATCACTCTGTCCTAATGTCTTAATCCATACCTTTTATTCAGCCCAAGCAGTGAATATCATGAGTCTCTTGGGAAAGAAGGGCATCCACTGCATGATTAAGCAGTAGATAGATGACCAGCACATGCCAGAACACTAAGCTATGACTCTTAGCAGTACAGCAAATAAGATACACTAAGGTTTAGCATGCATCCTTACCCACACAACATGTAACAAATCAGGAGAAACCTTTGGTTGTTTTGCTATTTTACAGTAATCTTTTGGTGATTAATCTCATAGCAAGCAAATATGGGAACTACAAAACTATTAAAGTTCACTAACCGTTCCTCAGAAAGGGAGTTTCTCAACACAGTGTTTTTATTTGAAATTACTGCTCCATATTCATATTCACATGATCAACTTTTGCATTTAATTAGTGTAATAAGATCATCTGTGCTTTGAGGAATAGCTATATCATGTGTAATTTCAATCTGCATAATCTGTCTATGGTGGGCCAGGAGAAGCCTCTACACATTGGAATATTTAGCTAACAAAGCAGTGACAGCAGAACATTTATTTTCTGGTCTTGCTTACTTCAGTAGTGGGGTAACCATTTAGATAATCTTTTTTATCATTGGATTTCTGAAACATCTCTCACACTATATCTGCAAATCTCTAGCACCTTATCAACAGACACATTATGTCTTATTTTATTTCTTAATACGGAAACAGAGGGGAACTGTATAGTATCTAGATTTCCAAAGTGCCTTCCACTCTTGTAGTGGCATCAATCTCATTTTGCTTACTTATGTGATAATTATTTGGAAAATGTGGGCAAATATAGTAATGTTTTCTTTATGTTAGTTAACAGCTTAGAAATTTTATTTTAGCTTTACTGATTTGCAAAATAATTTATACTGAATCCATTAAAACATGTATAGCAAGGTCACTTTCACTTTTTTTCTTTTTACTTCTTACATGAAATGTAATTGTTCTAAATAGCGGTGTACTGCTTATTAATTCGTAGGTTGATCCTGTGAGTTTTGGAAGCTCTACTTTTTTATTTGGTTTGAATAAATAAAACTGACCAGTGAGGTACTCCATCCCATATATGTCATATTCAGTATAAAGCTGAGGGATCAGGAGGGTCTCAAGACCTTCCTTCCCTTCAGCCAGCCTTATGGCCTTAGGCCTTCCTTTTTCCTTCAGTGAATCCTTAGGCCTCCTTTTTTCCTTCACTCCTGAACTCGGTTCCCATCTGCTGCTGAGCTCAGTCTGGGACTTTACCGGTGTCTGCAACAATCTCAGTGGTGATGGTGGTGTAATTGCTATCAGATGGAGGTTGATTTCAATACTGGGTTTGTATATACTTGTATATATATCCCATTTTATTATAATTATCTTCATTAAAGTTGTTTTAGTTTTCTTTTGTAATCCAGAAGTCTCTCTCTCATTCCCTTCCTCTCCCATTTGGGAGGGGAGGTGGCCATAAGTCTTTCTCCTTTATCCTCTTTCTTTTCCACTATTGAGGCGGGGAATAGGGGATAACAGAGGGCATCTGTTGTAGGTCTGATTATAAAGCTATATAACCTAAACCTTGACAGGTAGATGCTCAGATACATTGGTGATTCTTTAAAGAGATCAGCCATTCACTGCTTAATAAGGATTTTACATCATATCTTTGGATTTCATAGGTTTTTCTCTGATGCTTTATGCATGTCAGAAATCAGAGGAAAAGTGAACCTGTCTTTTCCTTTTATGTACTGTTATCTGACATTGTTTCATTATTTGATGAACATACATCTTGCTTATCTTTGTAAGTGTGACTGTGTACACTAATGTAATTTCACAAGTGATGACCCAGGTCTTGCATTTAACGTTTACCTTTCCTTTCATGCTTACAAGTGATATGCTCATGTAAGTAAGTTAAATTAAGAAATTAATAGAATTCATTTAACTTAGGTAAGACCTATGGCAAACACTAGGCCATGTTGTGTTCCACTGTAAAGCACCCTGAGAATTTCTTCCTTATTTGATGTGTGGTCTTCTCTTGACAAAAGACTGTCAAACAGACAAAGGTGAATGGCAGTTTTATGATGTGGCAAAGCAGCTTTTCCACTCGATTTCAATGCATTTGTAGAAAAGGATACATGACCAGTAGGATTGTGACATTGGAGTTCACTCAGACAATCTGAAATACAATTTATTGGAATTTGTGAAAATACTGTAATCCGTGTGGCTTCAGAAAAAAAAATAAATCTATATTTGGGTTGATATAGCTTTATAACTTTATTATATCAGTGTTGACATAACACTGTAGCAGTAGTCTATAGCATTTTCCAACTACTGACATGCAGCCTGATTAGATTTGTGTATTGTCAGAAGCTTGGTAGATATAGATCTGTACTATACAGAAAGACAATTACCTATCTCTCCAAACTAATGTGTGAAAGTAAATAAGTGTGTTCTATGCTCTTTATAAGCTGTCAAAGTAAATATCAAAACAAAACAAGTGTGGTTTACCAGGTTGTTATATGTCAGCATGCTCTATGTAGGTATGCAAAGAAAAAATCTAATTTTTTCCTCTTGTAATGAGTGTTGGTTTTCATTAAACATTCTAGCAAAATATGGTAAAATATTCTTAAAATAGCTGGGCTGATGCAGAAAGAATTATGACTGTGTACATGAAGTCCAATATTAATTGACCATAGTGTCAATCTGACAGTTGGAAGATTTCTCTAGAGAATACGACATGTTATAGTGGACATGGAAGTGAATCATAGAAACATAGAATCATCGAGGTTGGAAAGGACCTCTAGGACCATCAAGTCCAACCTTTGTCCAACATCTTCCTAATCCCTAGACCATGTCTTGAAGTGCTACATCTACTTGTTTTTTGAATACCTCCAGGGATTGTGACTCCACCCCCTCCCTGGGCAGTCTGTTTCAGTGCCTAACCACTCTTCCAGTAAAGCACTTCTTCCTAATGTCTAATCTAAATCTTCCCTGGTGCAACTTGAAGCCATTATCTCTTGTCCTGCCATTAGTTACTTGGGAGAAGAGATCAACACCAGCCTCACTACAACCTCCTTTTAGCTAGTTGTAGAGAACAATGAGGTCTCTTCTAAACCTCCTCTTCAAGCTAAACAGTCCCAGTTCCCTCAGGTGCTCCTCATAAGAGATATTCTCCAGACCTCTCACCAGCTTTGGTGCCCTTCTCTGCACCCGCTCCAGCACCTCAATGTCTTTCTTATACTGTGGGGCCCAAAACTAGACACAGTACTCAAGGAGCTCACATTTTCCATGAATTAAAACAGAGGAAAGATTAGGAAAGAATCTTGGCAGTTGGCAAGCTTATGCAGTTTAGTTTCTACAGATCAGAGTGCTCATCATCATCCTTTTAAGTCTGCACATTATTCTGAACAAGTATAAGGAAAAAGGAGAGACAAAGAGTGAAAGAAAGTGTAAAGAACAGAAGAGGAAAGGTGCAAAGTGTCCTGAGGAGTCCCAGACCCTTGAGGCCCCAGAGGAAATCAGGACAAAGGAGGAGTTTGCCCTGGTTGATGAGGACTGGATTAGGGACCANCAAGGGCAAGTGTAGAGTCTTGCATCTGGGCAAGAACAACCCCAGGTATCAGTATAGGTTGGGGACTGAGCTGTTGGAGAGCAGTGTAGGGGAAAGGGACCTGGGGGTTCTGGTGGACAGCAGAATGACCATTAAGGGAGAGTGTCAGAAGGACGGAACCAGGCTCTTCTCAGTGGCATCCAATGATAGGACAAGGGGCAACGGGTGTAAGCTGGAACATAGGAGGTTCCACATAAATATGAAAGAAACTTCTTCACAGTAAGGGTGACAGAGCACTGGAACAGGCTGCCCAGGGAGGTTGTGGAGTCTCCTTCTCTGGAGATGTTTAAAGCCCGCCTGTGTTCTTGTGCAACTTGGTCTAGGTGATCTTGCTCCAGCAGGGGGATTGGACTAGATGATCTTTCGAGGTCCCTTCCAATCCCTAACATTCTGTGATTCTGTGGTTATGTATGTTAAAAATACTTAAAGCTTCACTTTTTTCCCAGGAACAAATGTGGTTTGAGTGGACCATATCTTTCTAGTCCTTGTGTATCTTAGATACTGCAATGCAGTCAGAGGTGTTCTGTACTTACACAGACAAAGCATCCTCAGGCTTGTTCAGCAACTGTTTGCATCTATATTTTAGGCTGGGGACTGGTTTGGCATCTGTGATTTTATGGCGAAGGACAAAAAGGTTGTGTGAAGCCATAAAAACACCTGTTATTGCCAAAGCACTCTTCTGGCATGGTCACAGCTGGTTTACTTAGGTGTAGGGAAACATTTCATTTGTTTTGTTCTGGCAAGCAGTGTCCTATTTCACATCCTTCCTCTGTTGCTGTGCATTCCCTCTATGTTTCGGTTAAATCTGTCCTCCATTACATCCCTTTGTCATAACAAGCAACAGTGAAGTGAGGGGAAACACAAAACTTTCTCTGGATCTCTGCAGAATTTCCTCTGCTTGACTGACACTCTGCTCACTATATGTAGCCTTTGACCTACAAACCTGAGTTTCCTTGTTGACAGCTATTTTGATAGACTCTTCTCTGTGAACTTTGTTGGGCAAATTTGATTTTCTAACAGCTTGCTTGTCTCCGTTTAGGGCTCAGGGCAACCCCCATGGAGCAGAATTAGTTTCACCCCTCTTCCCCCTCCCCTCTTCCCTCCCAGGCGAGGAAGAAAGGCCTCACACAAAGTTGGAAAATTAAGATCACAACTTTTAACAGGGAGTAACAAAAGGGATATCAGAGGAAGGGAAATATACAGAGGTAACAAGGGAAGGTATATATACAAATATATACAACACCGATCCTCGGATGCCACTGGATTCCTCCCGAGCCATGTGGAGTTGTAGCAGCCACAGAGCCGTCCAGAGCCAGCAGCAATCTCAGCGAGGAAGGGGTGAGTGGAACTTCCTGTGTCCTTTATATAGGGTGTGGCAGGAATAGCCGCTCCACCTGTCCCTCCCCTTCCTCAAACCTTAAACCACAACATTGCTACATATATTTTATGTCAACAACCAAGAAAGCTATTCTTCATGAAACAGCACAAATGAATGCGTATACCAGATGTTCCTTCCATGTGAGTCATTCATAAAAAGCCAGAGAAATATTTATAATAGGAGTGGATGGAAAGTGGTAGATATAAAATGTTTTGGGGGTAAGATGCTTTGTTGAACTGCCAGGAAAACAGAAATAAAAAGAGATCATGTAACTGAAAAAGGAAACAGGAAACAAGATTCTCTTTCAATGGCCTACACCAAAGGATCTGCTTTCATCACTGGAGTCACCATCCCTGGTGGTATTTAAGAGTCATGTAGATGTAGTGTTTAGGGATATGGTTTAGTCAAGGATTTGTCCATGTCAAGTTGATGATCTTAAAAGTCTTTTCCAATCTAGGCAATTCTGTGATTCTGTAATTCAACCTCCTGCTCATTTCAGGGCCCATGATACCTAGTTGCCTTGGGTTTTGCCAAGTCAAGCTTGAATATTTCTAAGATCAAGATTTCACAGTCTCTTTGGGCCCTGTTTCAGTGTTTGATTAGCCTCACTGTGATTACTGTTAATTAGTTCCACTTCTAATATTTAATCTGAATTTCCTTTTTTACAGCTTGACGCTGTTGCTTCCCATATTTCCAATGTACACCTCCAAGAGTTGCCAGGGTCTTTTCTTCTCTATCTCCTCCCATTGGGTAGCTGCATTATATGCCCAGCACACATCTGGAAAGTTGAAGTCCTCCGTGAGAACATGAGGTAGTAATTGCAAAACCTCTTGCAACTGCTTATAGAGTATTTCATCAGCCTCATCATCCTGAATGGGTTGTCTGTAACAGACTGCCACCACAGTATCTGTGTTGTTGGCCTTCCCCTTGATTCTTACCCATGGACAGTCAACCCTATCATCACCGTCATTAAGTATTAGACTTTCATATCTCTCCCTGACACTTCAGCCACTTGGTCCACTATACAATAGGAATTTTTATATAAACATCAATCTGCATTTTTATTTTAGCTCCATTGTGACACAAACAACACAGAGATTTAACTAATATTGGTTGTGCAAATTATTCTTCAGATGATGTCAGTATGGGCCACAAACTGTGTTGTGTTAGCAAGAATGTAACCAGTGGGTGGAGAACCACATCTTTCTCCTCTATTTGGCTCAGTTCTGCACTCCCCAGCATAAGTACATTGACTTACTGGAGTCCAGTGTTGGGTCACAAAGTTGTTTATGGAGCTGGAGTGGCTGCTCTAGGAAGAGAAGCTGAGAGAATTCTTGTTTTATAGAGGAGAAGTCTAAAGGGGACATTTTTGGCCTTTGGACCTACCAAATGGGAGGAGGGTTTGGGGAACTACAGACCTGTCAGTCTGACCTCAGTACCAGGGAAGAGCATGGAACAAATCATCTTGAGTGCCATAACACACCATTTACAGGATAACCAGACAATCACACCCAGTGAGCATGGGCTCATGAACAGCAGGTCCTACTTAACGAATATGATCTTCTTTAATGACAAGCTGACCTGCTTGGTGGATGAGGGAAAGGCTGTGGATATTGTTTACCTTGACTTCAGTAAAGCCTTCAACACTGTTTCCCACAGAATTCTCAAGAAAAAACTGGCTGCCCTAAGCCAGGAAGGGCATATACTCCACTGGATCACACACTGGCTGCATAGCCAGGCCCAGAGAGTGGTAGCGAATGGAGTTAAATCCAGTTGGTGGCTAGTCACAAGTGGTGCTCCCCTGGGCTCAGTGCTGGGGCTGCTTCTGTTTAACATCTTTATCAATGAGTTTGATGAGGAGATGGAGAACACCCTCAGTAAGTTTGCAGATGACACCAAGTTAGGTGGGAGAGTTGATCTGCTTGAGGATAGGGAGGCTCTTCTGAAGGACCTGGACAGGCTGAATCAATGGGCTGAAGCCAGTGGTATGGGCTTCAGCAAGGCCAAGTGCTGAGTCCTGCATGTGGGCCACAAAAACCTCATGCAAAACTATAGACTTGGGGAGGAGTGGCTGG
>VYZX01000810.1:73440-86857 GCA_013401335.1 Brachypteracias leptosomus
GCACAAATGAATGCGTATACCAGATGTTCCTTCCATGTGAGTCATTCATAAAAAGCCAGAGAAATATTTATAATAGGAGTGGATGGAAAGTGGTAGATATAAAATGTTTTGGGGGTAAGATGCTTTGTTGAACTGCCAGGAAAACAGAAATAAAAAGAGATCATGTAACTGAAAAAGGAAACAGGAAACAAGATTCTCTTTCAATGGCCTACACCAAAGGATCTGCTTTCATCACTGGAGTCACCATCCCTGGTGGTATTTAAGAGTCATGTAGATGTAGTGTTTAGGGATATGGTTTAGTCAAGGATTTGTCCATGTCAAGTTGATGATCTTAAAAGTCTTTTCCAATCTAGGCAATTCTGTGATTCTGTAATTCAACCTCCTGCTCATTTCAGGGCCCATGATACCTAGTTGCCTTGGGTTTTGCCAAGTCAAGCTTGAATATTTCTAAGATCAAGATTTCACAGTCTCTTTGGGCCCTGTTTCAGTGTTTGATTAGCCTCACTGTGATTACTGTTAATTAGTTCCACTTCTAATATTTAATCTGAATTTCCTTTTTTACAGCTTGACGCTGTTGCTTCCCATATTTCCAATGTACACCTCCAAGAGTTGCCAGGGTCTTTTCTTCTCTATCTCCTCCCATTGGGTAGCTGCATTATATGCCCAGCACACATCTGGAAAGTTGAAGTCCTCCGTGAGAACATGAGGTAGTAATTGCAAAACCTCTTGCAACTGCTTATAGAGTATTTCATCAGCCTCATCATCCTGAATGGGTTGTCTGTAACAGACTGCCACCACAGTATCTGTGTTGTTGGCCTTCCCCTTGATTCTTACCCATGGACAGTCAACCCTATCATCACCGTCATTAAGTATTAGACTTTCATATCTCTCCCTGACACTTCAGCCACTTGGTCCACTATACAATAGGAATTTTTATATAAACATCAATCTGCATTTTTATTTTAGCTCCATTGTGACACAAACAACACAGAGATTTAACTAATATTGGTTGTGCAAATTATTCTTCAGATGATGTCAGTATGGGCCACAAACTGTGTTGTGTTAGCAAGAATGTAACCAGTGGGTGGAGAACCACATCTTTCTCCTCTATTTGGCTCAGTTCTGCACTCCCCAGCATAAGTACATTGACTTACTGGAGTCCAGTGTTGGGTCACAAAGTTGTTTATGGAGCTGGAGTGGCTGCTCTAGGAAGAGAAGCTGAGAGAATTCTTGTTTTATAGAGGAGAAGTCTAAAGGGGACATTTTTGGCCTTTGGACCTACCAAATGGGAGGAGGGTTTGGGGAACTACAGACCTGTCAGTCTGACCTCAGTACCAGGGAAGAGCATGGAACAAATCATCTTGAGTGCCATAACACACCATTTACAGGATAACCAGACAATCACACCCAGTGAGCATGGGCTCATGAACAGCAGGTCCTACTTAACGAATATGATCTTCTTTAATGACAAGCTGACCTGCTTGGTGGATGAGGGAAAGGCTGTGGATATTGTTTACCTTGACTTCAGTAAAGCCTTCAACACTGTTTCCCACAGAATTCTCAAGAAAAAACTGGCTGCCCTAAGCCAGGAAGGGCATATACTCCACTGGATCACACACTGGCTGCATAGCCAGGCCCAGAGAGTGGTAGCGAATGGAGTTAAATCCAGTTGGTGGCTAGTCACAAGTGGTGCTCCCCTGGGCTCAGGGCTGGGGCTGCTTCTGTTTAAGATCTTTATCCATGAGTTTGATGAGGAGATGNCCAGTGTTGGGTCACAAAGTTGTTTATGGAGCTGGAGTGGCTGCTCTAGGAAGAGAAGCTGAGAGAATTCTTGTTTTATAGAGGAGAAGTCTAAAGGGGACATTTTTGGCCTTTGGACCTACCAAATGGGAGGAGGGTTTGGGGAACTACAGACCTGTCAGTCTGACCTCAGTACCAGGGAAGAGCATGGAACAAATCATCTTGAGTGCCATAACACACCATTTACAGGATAACCAGACAATCACACCCAGTGAGCATGGGCTCATGAACAGCAGGTCCTACTTAACGAATATGATCTTCTTTAATGACAAGCTGACCTGCTTGGTGGATGAGGGAAAGGCTGTGGATATTGTTTACCTTGACTTCAGTAAAGCCTTCAACACTGTTTCCCACAGAATTCTCAAGAAAAAACTGGCTGCCCTAAGCCAGGAAGGGCATATACTCCACTGGATCACACACTGGCTGCATAGCCAGGCCCAGAGAGTGGTAGCGAATGGAGTTAAATCCAGTTGGTGGCTAGTCACAAGTGGTGCTCCCCTGGGCTCAGTGCTGGGGCTGCTTCTGTTTAACATCTTTATCAATGAGTTTGATGAGGAGATGGAGAACACCCTCAGTAAGTTTGCAGATGACACCAAGTTAGGTGGGAGAGTTGATCTGCTTGAGGATAGGGAGGCTCTTCTGAAGGACCTGGACAGGCTGAATCAATGGGCTGAAGCCAGTGGTATGGGCTTCAGCAAGGCCAAGTGCTGAGTCCTGCATGTGGGCCACAAAAACCTCATGCAAAACTATAGACTTGGGGAGGAGTGGCTGGAAAGCTGCTCAGCAGAAAGGGACCTAGGAGTCTTGATCGACAGGCTGCTGAACATGAGTCAACAGTGTGCCCAGGTGGCCAAGAAGGCCAATGGCATCCTGGCTTGTATCCAAAATAGTGTAGCCAACAGGACTAGAGAAGTGATTGTCCCACTGTACTCAAAACTGGTGGGGTTGCAGCTTTAGCACTGTGTTCAGTTTTGGGTGCTGCAGTATAAGGAGAGACAATGAGGTGCTGAAGCGGGTCCAGAGAAGAGCTACAAAGATGGTGAAGGGCCTGGAGAATAAGTCTTGTGAGGAGTGGCTGAGAGACTTGGGGTTGTTTAGTCTGAAGAAAAGAAGGTTGAGGGGAGACCTTATTGCTCTCTACAACTACCTGAAAGGAGGTTGTAGAAAGGTTGGTGTTGATCTCTTCTCACAAGTCACAACCAATGGGACAAGGAGAAATGGCATCAAGTTGTGCCTTTAGCTTAGACATTAGGAAAAACTTCGACAGTAAAAGGGTTATCAAAGACTGGAATAGGCTGCCCAGGGAAGTGGTTGAATTGCTGTCCCTGGATGTATTTAAAAGCTGTATAGATGTGGTGCTCAGAGTAATGGTTTAAAAGTGGGCTTGGTAGAGATAGGTAACAGTTGGAATTGATGATCTTAAAGGTCTTTTCCAACCATAGTGATTCTGTGAAGAGGCTTTCACCTTGGCCATAGTACTGTAGACACACAGGTCACAATTAAAATCCATAAATTAAAAGTATTTTGCCATCCATACTGTTTCTATCAGAAAGATCACTGCCATGTTGTTACTTCAAACTGTCTTTCTGACTGGGTACTCAGACTTCATTTTCTTGTCACAGCAGGACAGATTCTCATCCACACCTTTTCATAATCACTACTGGCTAACATACACTTCCATTGTTTTGTGCAGACTGTGACTGCCCATACTGGGAATGAAAGGAAATAGGAATAAAATTCTTAACATTTTAGTAGCTGAAATGTCTCTTTCCAGAAAGCAGTTCAGTCACATCAGGGCCTTTACTTCAGTAATAGTTCATTCCACAAAATCCTAAGTTTGTTTTTGTTTTTTTTTTTTTGAAGGATGTGCATCTTCACACTGGAAAAATACAGGGAAAGAACACCTCACCTCATTCAAAATAAATTAGCGTTGGCAGCCTAGTGTTAACTTATGGCACTCAGTGTTAAAATGTAATCTCTTGAAATCATGATAATAAATTAAAGCCACTGTCAGAGGCTGAAGACATCAAAGTAGATCAAAAAATATATTATCAGCTCTTAAATTTTCTGTTGCAAGAATTTCATTCTTTGGCAAGTTGACAGCAAAAATAGGCAAAACCAATATTTCAGAATGTTGTACCATAGACTGTATGTGAAAGCCTGTGAGCGTCTTGCTTTAACCTGTGACTTATAGCTGCTCAGTCTTGAGGATCGAGAAATGGCATATTTCTTAAGGTCCTTAGGATGTGCAAGATATACACTGCTCTTTTTTTGAATGACAATGTGGACAAACCCTTCAGCCAGTAACATGTTTGTGTGATTTCTACTTTTTCAGTTGTCTTTTATATACAATATAAAGTTGCTATTAATTTAAAAACTGTCATACGCAGAATGTGAGAAAGAAAGACCATCTGAGACAAGCACTTGACAACAGCTGAAATTGGTATCCTGAGACAGGTGATAATTTGGTACAGCTAATTATAATTTTTCACATATGAAATAATGTCAGAAACATAATAAACTGGTTTTGCTTTGATAAGGCATATTTTAAAACCTGCAGTCAGTGGTGACTTTGTCATACAACCCTGCTACTTGTTTAAAAGAGAGAAAGGGTCAAAACAAAAAATGCCAAAGACAGTTACCCCTTGCATTTTCTTAGTTGTGATTCATTCTTGACCAAGCCCTGACCTTGTCACTCAAATTTAGAATTCGTCCCTTGCATTAATGGTAAAGATCTGAATTTGTTAAGCCGTCCAAATGATATAAGTTGAACAGCTTGGTTCTTGAGTTTGAAGGGAACAGTAGGTATATACACCTTTTTTTTTTTTTTTTTTTAACAGCTCGTTGATGTATATTGGGTGTAATGCTATCTGGAATTGTATGGGTTTGTGTTTAATCTAAGTGTTGTTACTGTATACCATCCTCCCATATTCCCAAGGCTACTTGGTGTCATGTAAATATGTTTTCTGGAGAACCAGGCTTCAAAGAGAGAGAATAGCTCAGTCCACACTTTGTTCCTGGGGACACTGGAATATGCACCCCTCATTCTTCTCTAGCAAGGTGCTCAGTTCCATATGACTTCAGGACTTTCATTACCTTTCTACTTTTAACTGATCAGATAAGTTTGGATGAATTTGCACTCTGAAGTTAGTGGGTGGCAGGCAGATATCATGCATTCAAACACCTAAAGAAATAGTGGTTAAAAATTTGTAACTCTGGGACTATGTGTTACAAACTTCACTTCGTGGTCCTTTCTTTCATCTCTAGTATGTCCAGAATCCATAGAAGCTGGCTCTGAACATCCCAGATAACCCATTCAACTCTTCTGACTCAAATTTGCACTCTGTTTGGCTAGAAATATTCAGTTGTGTAAAATTTTGCATGTATTTTAGTTTTTAAAGGATCAATCCTCCTGGTAGAAAGATTCATATAATAAATACAGTCTCTAAGTCCTTGGGGTTCTCTCTGCTTTCTGTAAATTTTTGGATTTATTTGCTTAAAAAGTGTATGGCAATTGACTTTTTTCCTCCATTTAAATTTCTAACAGCCTTGTTATAAATCATTGTGTATAATTGATCAATTTAGACTTTTTTGTCTTTGAGCTGTGCTACTTCAGGGTTCTATATTATTTTAATAACTATAACTAAATAAATGCTCATATCATTCTATATGAACAATCACTTCCATAACTTACCATTGTCAATTAAAAACCCCCAGAGAATTCCATGTTTCTTCTAACATCAGCTAAGCATCTGGTGTTATGTTATATTATGAGTAGTGGCAGAATGCTCACTTGTATGGAAAGATTTATTTCATTCATGTTTGCCATAATTATAATAAATTTTATGCAGTCCTTTTACTCTTGGATTGTTTCTGAATTTATCTCTGGTAACATTCCAGCAATAAAAAGTGTTACAAGGACTGTCTGTAACAGATATTACACAGTAAGGTATTGCAAGCATTATATCAAAGCCATTATTTTCTTCCCTAAAGTAATCTTCTTATGAGCATACCTCCTTTGATGCCCTTTATGCTTGACATTACATGGATGCACGTTTTCTATACTTTGCAGGCTAGTTTCAATTTCTTTACCTCTTTCACCTCTTGACATTTACTAACTTGTGAATTTGTGCTGTCTTGGAAACTGACCTATTTTTATACATAGCTTCTTTTTGACTCTCAAGAAATAACACATATTTAGCTACTTCACAGGCTTATTACTGAATTCATTATTTTCACTTTGCATTACAAAATGCCCTTGGCTTATTAATTTTTGGTCTCCTGGGAATAAGAACAAGTATGCTTTAGGTAGTAGAAGCCCAAGCCAGAAAGACATGACTTCAGTCACTGACAACGTAGCACATTTTCACAAGGGTAAGATGATACTCTAAAGCCTAGTATTTTAAGCCAAGTTTCTAAAGCCTTTTAATCCTCTTGCTTCTTTTTGAATGATCATTGTATTCATTAGATAACTATTATGTAAAGAACAATAATAGTCTTACAAAGCTAGAAAGATCTCTGTCTTAACTTGTGCTATTTTTTGAGGTGTATTTCCCTCTCACAAACATGCCAGCTTTTCTCCCTTTCTAACAATGATACAAACAAAACAAAACATTAAAAGATTAGGTTTTATAGTATTTGCTGCATAACAGCAAAACACATTTTTTTTTCTTTTTAATTGTTTTATAAATGTGACTTGAGTCTTCCAAATGCAAAAGGAAGTTGGAAATCCAATCTCTCTGGTTTAAACCAAAATCATAAGGCCTTTGTCTATGCCTTTGTGGTTCACATTAGATACATTCAGAATGAAGTCCAGCATCATAGTGGCAACTGAGTTTGCGGTGATTGTCAAAACGAGAAGTAAAGCCTACATTGACTGTAATACACAAATCCATGACCATCTGTTTTGTGTCTGCCTTTTCTGCGCTTGTGAAATATTTAGATTTCCTACATACTACAAGTGATAAGTAATCTGTGTTATTGAGCTGTTTCTGTCCTCTCTCATTTTTCCCTCTTTCCACTTGCTTCTTGAAGGTTTTCCCATTTAAAATAGGAGTTGAAAACACTCATGTCATGAGTTGTGGAAAAAGGTTTGACAAACCTTACCTTACCTATTTTTGTAAACTACAAAATTCCATTGGAACCCTCTATCTTCAGTTCTAAATTTCCTGTATACTCTTTACAAAATTTGAAGGAAGTCCTGCTTCAATGTCCTTCACAGAGAACATGGAATTAAACAGTGTTACTATTAATAAGATGAGGCAATTGGGTAATGCTAAATAATGGCTGCCAAATAAATCAGTGATGCTCATTTACTATTTTGACATTTAGAAATTTTAGCCACATTCCTAGCTTTTCTCTTCTGCTTTCATTTTTAGGATTCTGATTATCATTCCCATGTAAGTTGTGTAGCCAATTAACTTTTTTATTTTGTATGTAAATTCAGCTGCCAGTGGCTAACAGGAGGCATGTTACTAGTCAACACATAATCTTAAAATAAAATGATCTGAGTAAGCACTGAGGGAATTAAATTATTTTCCCTATGCTTTTATTTTTTCTCACTGCTCTGTCTTTGTAAAGTTAATTGATGCCTTGTATCTCTTACATACTTAAAGTACACTTTACCTAAAAATCTGAGCTTTTCCTTTTCAGAAATAAATATTCTCTGCTTGCCAGGTATCTACTCTGAACCTCAGCTTTTCAAAATTCTCTCAACCCTTATTCTGTCTTAAAGTAAAGGCAACCTTATTAATTCCTCACATAAAAATACAGAACAGTAGTGGAAGATGTACAATTTATAGACCTTATCCTATTTTTATCAGAAAAATATGTGACAGCAGAAACATATCGAGCAATTGCAGATGATACATGAGGTGAGTTGAAGAATGGGAAACTACACTCTGCTTTCTCTGGAATATGCCTGTTGTGCTTTGTTTGGTGAATAGCAACTATGGGAATATAGCTGTGAATGTATACTCATCCTTCTGCCATGTGCACCTCTCCTGCATATGTGCACAGCCACACACCAAACCATGGGCCACACCCCCACTCATTTTGCAATCTCACTTCAGCTATTTCCCTGTTTTTCTACTTTCTTCTTTTCTTAGAAAAAAGATGTGAGAATACTGATCCCTACAAACTCGTCCTAAACAGAATAAGTGACTTTGGTCATTTGGTATTGGTATTTTCCCATCCTATCCTGGAACCACACCCCTGTAAGAAGTAAATGTTTCATGCCAGCACTCTGGCGGGAGCTCCTTTCCCCTCATTTTAATTTCTGCTAGTGACAATTCTTCCTTATGCTTCCTCTGTCATCAGGACAGATTTCAGGCTGTTGGAGTCTTGTTTTGCATTGTCACTGTGAGTTCATGCAGCTTACAATTGTGGCTCTTATTTCAAAACATGACTTATTCAAAAGATATGGGTACTATGCCATTTTCGTAACCAGATATGAAACTGGTGCATGGTTAATTTGTTTCTTTTAAAGTGATAAAGGAAGAAAAGACAGACTATTACATCTTTTTGAATATGGTAGTTAAAGAAATGCCATGTCGAAAGAGGACAAAGAACTATTCCCGTTGGATTTCTTTTTTGTGAAGACATGGTCAAAAATCTTGCTTATGAAGATGCAGTAATTTGTATTGAGTTGCAGGGCTGAATTTTGGTTAAATAACACCTAGGTGTAAAACCACCATTTTTTATTTAAGTGCATTATATTTTGATTTTTACTTGTTAAGCAATAACTGTCAATAGCTTCCTTTTAAATACTCTTTTAGTAGTCTGATGTAGTTAAATGGCTATGCTGCAGAACTTTAGTTTTTACTTTAATAGTTATTCTTGATTTCCTGCTGTGGTTATATACTGAACATTAGAAGTTATCTGCAGAGAGAATTAGAGGGTGTAAGTGTGATTGTCTGAGTCATGTAAATGCCAAAAGCTTTTTGTGACATTTTTCAGACTCTAAAAATGGAAATATGTTATTTTCACATTAGCTCCTGATGGAATATGACCCACTGCAGGAATGCCATGAGTTTAAGTTTGGGCTTTTAGCAGTTAGGAGTTGCGTATATGGGGACTACATGCTTCTAGAAATAAGACAATGAACTGCTTTCTGTACGGACATTCCTTGTTGATGAGCCAAAGAAACTCCACCAAGTCAATGAAAGTTAATAAGATTTATAGACTTCCTGGAGTGTGTTTTCTAGAGTCAAATCTTATGGAGTATGATTCAGACTTGATATAAGTTTTGTCTTTTCTCCCAGATGAATTTCAACATCCTTGTATTTGCCTATGAAATATTAATGTCTAGTACGGTCAGTGTTTAAATGCAGAAATTTGAGCTGAATTGTAATTCAAATTTGTAAAAAGGAGCACTATGCTCTTCAATCTATGATCTGTAAGCACTCCACATCCTCCAATGCATTTATAGTTTCTCTTAAATTAGTTCTTGAAGGATTTTTTTATTTATTGTGTTGCCTATATTGCTGGAGAGCTTGTGTATGAGAGATTTTTCCAGTTCTGCTTTCCTGCCTCATCCAGACCTTCCTCAAAACCCTGGTGGAAACCATGGAGGATGACACTTAAGCCCCTGTCTCTGGTAATTCTTGGAGATAAAAAGCCAGATGGGACTCAGTAACATTCGCAGTGAAGCATCAGACCTACCCTATTGAAATTTTATACCAATTGTATACTTACAGGATGCCAACTTGCTTGTCTCTGGACACACCGCTGGTGAGACTGGCCTAAAATGTCATTGTTATTTGCCTTTACAATTTCTCCTATTCAGATTTACAGAATGGTAGGGACATAAGGATAAATGACGTATTTGTGGTTCCTTAGCCATATTCATTTTCTGATACTTATAAAGGAGGAACTTTGTTTGCTCCAATGCACAGCTACAGCTGATGGGTATAGGTTGCTGATGAGTCATAGAATGGTAGGCATTAGTAGGGACTTCTGGGAATCATCTAATCCAACCCCCCTCATAAAGAATGTTCACTTAGATCAGGTTGCACAGGAACACATCCAGGTGGGTTTTGAAAGTCTCAAGAGAAGGACATTCCACAACCTCTCTGGGCAGCCTGTTCTAGTGCTCTGTCATCCTCAAAGTAAATAAGTTTTTCCTTATGTTTAGGTGGAACTTCCCATGTTCGAATTTGTGCTTATTACCCCTTGTTCTATCACTGGGCAACACTGAAAAGAGACTGGCCTCATCCTTTTGCCCTTGAGACATTGACAAACATTGACAAGATCCCCTCTCAGTCTTCTCCAGGCTAAACAGCCCCAGGTCTCTCAGCCTTTCCATATATGAGAGGTGTTTCAGTTCCCTACTCATTTTTGTAACCACCTGTTGGACTCCCTCCAGTAGTTCCCTGTCTTATATATGTCATATATTTGATGAGCCCAATACATGTCAGCAACTAATACTAAATGTCCTCAATGCACCTCAGGATTCAGATGTGACCGTGAGTTTTGCCTATCAAACACAGTTATAATTTGGAAACAAATATCCCTTGATGTCTCTTATGTGTATCAATAAACATTAATATAGCATGGTTTTATGTGGTAAAAAGGAGATAGAGTGGTGTAATCCTTTAATATGTGATATTTAATTTTCAGTTGGTGTGATGAGTTGACCTTGGCTGGATGCCAGGTGTCTGTCAAACTCTCCTATGGCTCTCCCTCCTCAGCTGGAGAGGGAAGAGATAACACAACGAAAGGTTCATGGGTCAAGATAAGGACAGGGAGATCACTCACCAGTTACTGTCACAGTCAAAACAGACTCAACTCAGGTTAATTAATTTATTGCCAGTCAAATCAGAATCAGGTGATGAGAAAAAAAATCCAAATCTTAAAACACCTTCTCCAACCCCTCTGTTGTACCTGAGCTCAATTTCATTCCCAATTTTGCCTGCCTCCTTCCCTCAGGTGGTGCAGAGGGATGGAGAATGGGAGTTGCAGTCAGTTCATCACACATTGTCACTGCCACTCCTTCCTTCTCACACTCTTCTCCTGCTCTAGCGTGGGTTCCCTCCCATGGGAGACAGTTCTCCACCAACTTCTTCAATGTGAGTCATTCCCACGGGCTATAGTTCTTCACAACCTGATCCAGCGTAGGTCCTTTCCACAGGGTGTAGTCCTTCAGGAGCAGGATTCTCCAGTGTAGGTCCTCCATGGGGTCACATATCCTGCCACCAAACCTGCTCCAGCACGAGCTCCTCTCCACGCAGTCACAGGTCCTCCCAAGAGCCTACTCTATTGCAGGCTTCCCACAAGGTCACAATCTCCTCCAGGCATTTACCTACACCAGTGTGGGGTCCTGCACAGGTGATATCTCCTGCAGGTGAATATCTCCTTCACTATTAGCCTCCATGGGCTGCAGGACAGCCTGCCGTACCACGGCCTTCAACACAAGCTGCTGGGTAATCTCTGCTTTGGCGTCTGGAACACCTTCTTCTCCTCCTTCTTCACTGACCTTTGTGTCTGTAAAGTTGTTTCTGCAACATATTCTTACTTCTCCCTTTTGGCAGCTGTTGCACAGGTTCTTTTTCTCCCCCCTTAAATATGTTTCCACAGAGATACTACCACTGTGGCTGATAGGCTCAGTTTCAGCCAGTTTCAGGTTTGTCTTGGAGCTGTCTGCAATTGACTCTATCAAACCTGGGGGAAGCTTACAGCAGTTTATCACAAAAAACCACCCCTGTAGCCCCCTCCCTGCAACCTTCTCCCTCCCCAAAAAACCCTGTCACAAAAACACAATACTGTTGATAAATATTTTCTTTTTAATCAGACATATCTTTCTATTTTTTACTTAATAAATGAAAATCTATGGTTAGATAAATCAGGCTATCCACATCTACTAACTGTCCTCATTTCCTGAAGCAGTCCCTGCTCTTTGACCATCAGTGACATGGCTTTTACAATCAATTGAGAAAGTGACCATGACTTCTAACGCATTCTGTTTCTTTGCCTTCTGAAACTGTTAATCTCTAGAGAGTACATGCAGTTCACAGTTACTGGTTTCTGCTGAAATCATAGCAAACGCAGGAAAATGAACCACTTTCAGAAAGCGATTCTTACCTGAAAACTCAATGTTAAACAGAAGCACACCAACAGAAAAGTGCTTTTCTGTCACTTCTCCTTCAAGGACATGTAGCAATGAAAGTGACGATGGCTGCGAACTAGTGGCTTCATATAGGCAATTGGGAGAAAGGGGCATTGGAAGAAACTAATGGTGACAAGATTTTAATGTGCTTTTGTGAAGATGAAGAAGTTGGCTTCAAAGCATGACAGTACCTTGCATTCTTTCCAGATGATCTGAGGTCCTTCCATGGTTGATTCTCAACATCATTACAGCCGCTCACTTGGATTCTATTATCACACTTCACTATAATTCTAATTATCGCTCATTTCAGTAGCTGGTAGCTTTTCTATTATTAACTAATCATCTATTGGCCCTGTGGGGGTCCCATAGCTTCCAGGTCATTTTAGTGAAACTGAATTAGATTATCTGCCCTTATTAAACTTAAATTTCACCCAAAATAGGAATTGGAAAATGTCCTCCTAGTATATGCAAAAATATACTATTAGACTTGTTTAGGTTGACTGAGTTACGTGGCAAGCTGCATTAGCCAAATTTTGGATAAATACAGTGTGTTAGTGTAACAGATGAGCTGAACATCATGGGAAGGTTGCACACAATCTTTAAAGAATTTGACATAATTTTTGAATGTTGAATGTAAGCAGCAGCATTCATATTTTGAACATGTTAAGCTGAATGCAAGTAACACTTTAATTAATAAGAAATGCTGCATAGAGCCTAATTGAAATACTAGTGAATTCAATTGAAAAATACCTAGCTCTGGTGTGTAAAAGATCTAGCAAAAGACACCACAGTCAGCATGCCCTTAAGATGTCATTGTGTAGCGATAACATGGCGTGTCACAAGACTACAATTTTAGATTCCCTAACAGAATTCTGGCTTAAATAATCTACTCTGCTCATAATCTACTCTGAAATTGTCATCTGTGCCATGCTCCTTAATTAAAAAATATCTCTGATAATTTTGGATTACTTTTATTTTCTAGTAAGCATATATATTGAAGAAAACAGAAGTGCAAAATACGTCTTTTTCATGACATTATCTTCAAGAATAACTCTGTTTTCAAGGAATGACACCAAACTGCCAAAAATAATATAAAAGAACACAGATGAGTACGGGGCATAAATTCACCTAGCATTTGTTGTAAGATTGCTTGACTTTATGTGCTCTGAATGGAGTAGATTTTATGGACAGTAGTAGGTTTTTTGCTCTGTTCTCTACTTTTCTATGTTTTGTCTCTATTTTGTAGCCTGCGTCTTAGTCCTTTATGCGCAATTCTGTGGCCTTCTCAAAGCAGTAAGGATACAGGTAAGTATTCTTACAGGTCTCTTTTGTCTCTCTGAAGAATAAAAGAATGCAATATTAAAACTATAGATATTAAATCTATGGATTACATTTATCGAAGTTATCAGAATATGGCAGTCACTATTCTCCTGTCAATCGTAGAATAAAATGAAGGGGCCAAATGCTTGCAATAGACAGTGAGTGCACTCTACTGTGTGAGGGATAGAAAAT
>VYZX01000811.1:4136-43802 GCA_013401335.1 Brachypteracias leptosomus
CCAAATTAAATGCTAGTGTAATTTAAATGATTGGGAAGCTTTTCTGTGTAAGAATGTAGATCAGAACACTCAAATGTTGCATACTGTTAAATTGTAGGTTTCTGCCTTTTAGTTTTGTGGAGGCATGAAATATATTCATGTTTGTCTTAAACAAAACTACCTCTGTAGCTGGAGAGCTTGCTGATGCTGAAACTGCCAGCATCTCATGTCAGCAGCTTTCTCTTTTTCTGACAGCAGATTTCCATCTGTAAACTTCTTATTCAAAAGCAACAGGAAAACAATCTTGCTGTGATTCTCCCTTCCATTTAAACAGTATATAATATTATCATCCACATAAACATCGATTTAATCTGTATATTATGATTCCCAGAAAAGTAAGTGCTTAAGTAGGTGGTCCATAACACTGCATTAGTGAGAAGTTTGGTTTTTGTTGGGGTTTTTTTTCTAGATGAATTTACTAAATAGTCATGTATTTTCTGCTGTTGGATTTCTGCTCTGCCTTCCATACAGGTTGATGTTTGTCTCTCTGTTCTGTAGGCTGAAGCTCGCCTTCTTGAGGAACAACGTAGAGTTCAGGTGTATCTCCATGAGAGTACACAAGATGAGTTAGCACGAAAATGTGAGCAAGTACTTATTGAAAAACACCTGGAGATATTTCATACAGAGTTTCAGAATTTGTTGGATGCTGACAAAAATGAAGGTAAGGATATTCAAACATTGGGTTTAGGCTTCGAGCTCTTCCCTGATGATTTGTGAATACTGCAAATTTTGGTGATGGCAGAGTGTGATTTGTTCAGGAATTAGATTAAGAGAGAAGATAGACACTGAACTGATTGACAAGCAGCTTTTGATTAAATTTGGATGGCTGAGGATATTGCTTCAGGAAGACTATTTCACTCCCAAATATTAAGGCAAAACAGCACTAACATTGATTTCTCTTAATATGGCTGGAAACGCTTACAAAGCCCTCCTTCCAGTAGGAGATGAAGCTAGCATGAGGGAGATGAGACAAAAACCAGACAAGTAGTCTTACCAGCTGTTTCTGTTTAATCATGGACCTTTCTGAGTCAACAGAGAGAATTTTGAATTCCAAGTTTTCTAGGAGTCTGTATGGGAAATGTTAAAAGAGGAATAGAAGCAAATAAGAAGCTTCTAAAATATGCTATATAACCTATATAAAGCTGCATGTAGAGCTCAAGGAAAGGGTGGAAATTATTAATTGATGACATAGTTTTAACTGTGAAAATGAGTTTTAAGTGTCACTAATGGATCCAATTTATACCTTCATAGAGAACAAATAGACTTCTTAAGCAGTTCCTGTAAAATAAGTAAAGATTATCAAAGAGTTTAGGTATCTTCAAGCAATTGTCAATTGTATTTGTTTTTATGAGTTTCTTCAGGAGTTAATGTCTAGCACAAAATAACAGTCAGAACTAGGGCCAAATGATTCCTGTGCATTGTGCAGATGATAATAATGAATAGTGTTTGATTTTTCCAGTTGGGAAATTAATTAAAGTCTGTATAGGAAGTCAAGGTAAGGCTCTATAGCTGAAAAACCGCTTTTAAGAAAGCGACAGAATTTAAGAGATACTATGATTAAGGTACAATTGATGATACTGTTCGTTTGAGACTTGCGAGTTTCAACTATGACTCTATCTCCACATATCAACCTTAAAAGAGCAGCTTTGAGTAATTACTATAATCATCATGTTGATAACTGAGATGTTTCAATATGTAAAAGGGCAATTCAGCATGATTAGTAGGTCGGAAGTTACCTGTTTCAAATTTAAGTGGATTTTTATTCTGTACTAGTATTTGAGAATTGAATGTTATGTTTGTAAATAAGCATATTTACTCTGTAATTGGAAGAGATTTTGATATAGATGGGTGTTGACTAGGAAATTATTTTGGAAATGTCTTCTGATATTTATCACCAATAGAAATAGTAATAGCACAAACAAGGGGTTTTTTTCTGGACTGCTGAGGCCTTTCTAGGCTTTCTTGTCCCCTTATTTTATCAAGCTTGTGGGTTATGTGAACCTTTAATACGGTCACTTACCATAGTGGCGCAATTCTATAAGTTTGTCAGGGTTAAAAAAGGAAAAGTACTGACCTGTGTCCTGGGCAGTGTCTTATGTATGTCTTTGGTTTGACTCTCATTTGGATTATTTCTGAGATTAATTAGGCATTTTTAAATGCCTGATATTTTTTTTTCCATCTTTTTCTCTTATAGGACATCACCTGTGCAAATTACAGTAGTTCCCTGGCCCTTTTAGGTTTCATGAAGTCTCAGGATTAGAAACATTTATTTCGAAAGATTCTTTGAGGTTTTGTACTTTAATCACTATAATCAGATCATGCTGAGATTTGTAATATACTAAAATCGCCTGTTGTAGACTTTCCTGAACTTACAATAAAATCTTGCTCTCGATAAAAATCTTTATTGCTTTGCACTTGAAAGTACACTGGTTCTGAGGTCCTCCCATGTGAAGTACATCAAGCATATCATATTAGAGGTCACTCCTGTTGGTGTTCTGTAACTTTTTAATTGCATTGTGCAACAAGTTATAAAGGTTGTGGGGCCCATTTGTTGCCTGTTCCCTATTCACATCAGTATGATGCCTATAGACAATAATTTACTGGGAGCAGGCTGTAATGGTTTAGGTGGATTTACCATGTAAATCTTCCATGAAGCTTTGTGTATCTCTTCCATATTTCACCAAATACAGGTTCCTGATAGACCAGCTCATGAACCCTTATAGGTGGGTAGGTCTAGCAGCAGCTTATTATATCTACGTATGGCATTATTTTCCTACCCTTTTTTTCTGAAATTCTGTAGGTAAAACCCAGCATTATTCCATTGCTATAGAAGTTTAATGTCAGGTTGCAAATGTTGTCTTCAGAGAGAAAAAAATACTTTCTTCTCAAATCCAAAATGCTTGCCAAAGTTCTAAGAAATGGAAAGCATTATATGGAAACAGATCTGAATACAGGTGTCATCGCTTCAGTATTAAAGGCATTGAGTTCTGTGTGTTGTGTTTCAGAGTTAGGTGGTGATGCTGCTGCTTGATTGCTCTGTTTTATTTAATCTGATAATCCTCAGGTGGTAATAAATTGCTTATAAGCCCTTCAGAGAAGTCCTTACACCTTAGAAGAGCTAGATGCAGATGACACCTTTAAGATGGATTCAACAAGGTGAAATATCCTCGTTAGTTTACAGTAACTGATATATTTGTTTACTGTTTCCTTGAGTGCCCGTTCAGTGAGGGCAAGATTACAAGAGGTAACTAGTAGGTTTGGGTACCTGGTTTACAGTCATATTTTAAAGTCACAGCTTTTTTGGAGTCATAGCTAATAGAAATGGAAGATGTTGACTTTCCCTTTCTTTTTCTCTTTTTTTTTTTCTCCAGACTTGGGACGTATGTATAACCTTGTATCTCGAATCCAGGATGGCCTTGGAGAGCTGAAAAAACTTTTGGAAACCCATATTCATAATCAGGGTCTAGCCGCAATTGAGAAATGCGGAGAAGCTGCTCTAAATGCAAGTATTCTATCGAAATTAAGTCTTTGTGTGGTTGCTGCCCGTTCTACATTAGAGGAGGGTAAATGCTTCCTGATATAATTTCCAGCTTATGTTTTCCCTCTCACTGATTTAATATGTGAGGACTAGGCAATTCTCAAATGTTTATGGTAGGTTTAAATCAGCAGTTCCATCACTGTGCTACAGAATCACAGAATGGTAGAGGTTGGAAGGGAACCCTGGATATCATTTAGTCCACCCCTCCTGCTAAAGCAGATATGCCTAGATCAGGTTGCACAGGAATGCTTCCAGGTGGGCTTTGAAAGGCTCCAGAGAAGGACATTCCACAACCTCTCTGGGCAGCCTGGTCCAGGGCTCTGTCACCCTCACAGTAAAGAAGTTTCTCCTTGTGTTCAGGTGGAACTTCCTGTGTTCCAGTTTGTGTCCATTGCCCCTTGTCCTATCACTGGGCACCACTGAAAAGAATCAGGCCCCGTCCTCTTGACACCCACCCATCAGATATTTATAAGCATTGTTAAGATCCCCTCTCAGTCTTCTCTTCTCCAGGCTAAACACCCAGGTCTCTCAGTCTTTCCTGGTAAGAGAGATATTCCAGTCCCTTGATCATCTTTGTAGCCTTACTTAGGACTCTTTCCAGTAGTTTCCTGTCTCTCTGGAACTGGGGAGCCCAGAACTGGACACAGTACTCCAGATATGGCCTCACCAGGGCAGGTTAGAGAAGGAGGAGAACTTCCCTTGACTTGCTGGCCACACTCCTCTGCTTTTACTACTCTTTAACCTTTGGGGTTTTGTTGTTGTTGTTTTGAGGCTTTTTTTTTTCCTTCTAAGTTTTTACTCTCTGTCAGGATGTCATGGTGCTTGGAAAGCTGGCTGTGCAAATACTGTTTCAAAAAGCACTATCTCCAGTGGATTGTATTTTATTTCATTTCATCATCTTACAGACTTCTGACTTGGATGGGACTGTGTGGAGAAAGTTTCTGTTGGTTTCAGTTTTTTGGTGAATGGTTTTCTTCTGTTTGGAAAAGCATGAGAAATGTAAGCGGAAGAGATAACTGAAATGGTTGGAGAGACCACAGTATAAGGAGCAGATCAGATCTTCTGCAACACTGTGGTTGTTTAGATATATAATTGGCTTGCTTGATTTTTATCCCAGAATTGTAATTTCAGACTTATTAGATTTCTGTGTTGACTGGAATTGAATCTTGGCAACACAAAGTAGTTTAAATCCTTTGCTAGCAAAATTAGGACAGAATATAGATTCTTGTAAAATTTATTTAAAATGTGGTTTAAATTTGATATTTGCTAGAGTTCCTTTCAACTTGCTAATGTTTTAAGATATTCTTGAAAAAGTTTCATACCAGTAATCATTAAAGCTGTAATGACTGCGTTGAGAACAGTAAAAACTTTGGGGTTTAGTATGGATTAAAATGTTTTACATGTGCGTAGTGTTTGTTCACTTCCATTCTTTTAAGTGCCTAGCTTTTTAGCAGTGTTAATCTTTTATGAATTAGAATTTTAATCTTTCATGAAGTAAGCTTAGGAATCTTCAGTTTCATTTGTAGACATCACCTTAATTTTTTAATTAGATGTGCTTCCTGGTTGACACTAGTCTAGGTCATCACTCTTGAGTTTCTTTGTACTTAGACCTTGAAAAATTTCCCAGAAAAGTTCATCTTTGAGAGGCAAAGCCTGAGATTTGTATGTATTACATGCTTGGATGGGTGCACACTTCTCCAGATAAAAAACTGTCTGGATGGCTGGGCCCAAAGAATTGTGGTGGATGGCCTTCAGTCCAGTTGGTGGCCTATCACAAATGGTGTACCCCAGGGCTCAGTATTGGGGCCTGTTCTCTTTAATAACTTTATCAATGATCTAGATGAGGGGATTGAGGACATCCTTAGTAAGTTTACAGAAGACACCAAGTTGAGTGGGTGTGTTGATCTGCTTGAGGGTAGGGAGGCTCTGCAGAGGGATCTGGCCAGGCTGGATTGATGGACTGAGGCCAGTAGTATGAGGCTGAACAAGGCTAGGTGCCAGGTCCTGCACTTAGGTCAACAACCCCATGCAACGCTTCAGGCTTGGGGAAGAGTGGCTGGAAAGCTGCCTGGAAGAAAAGGACCTGGGTGTGTTGGTCGGCAAGTGGCTGAATATGAGCCAGCAGCGTGGCCTGGTGGCCAAGAAGGCCAACAGCATCCTGGCTTGTATCAGCAATAGTGTGGCTAGCAGGACTAGGGAAGAGATTGTCTTCCTTTACTCAACACTGGTGAAGCCACACATCCAATACTGTGTTCAGTTTTGGGCCCCTCACTCCAAGAAGTACATTGGAGGTGCTGGAGCATGTCCAGAGAAGGGCAATGAAGCTGACGAAGGGTGGTAAAGCACTGGAACAGGCTACCCAGGGAAGTGGTGGATTCACTATCCCATGATTAGTTCTTTTTACTGCAACCATTTACAAAACTCTTCCTGATCACAGCTCTTTCTTGTTTCTTCATCTTTCTCTTTCTTTTTCCACACATTTGTTCTTCATTTTCATAACAGTATGTCTGGCTGTCTCCCTTGGGAACCATTTTACCTCTTTTTCCGATACCCTTCACACCACTGTGTCGCTATTCATCATTGCCTTTTTAGCCCTCTGTCGCACCTAGGTAGGATTCACTCTGCCTGACTTCACTGATCAAGTGCTTCACTTGAGCAAGTGCTTTTCAGTTGTTCTGTAGTCAGTGGAGAATAATTGTCAACACCAGCTTGACCCATTTGACCTGTTTTAGATTTTTACTGCAGAATGAATTGTGCTTTAGACTCCATTAACTTTAATAACGAGACTGCTCTTTAGTCAGAAGATTACTGCTTTTTGTGCCTTGGGTTTGTTTGGTGGTTTTGAGTCCTTGTGGTCAGTTCATGCCTTTCTGAATGTCCTTCAAGTACATTTGAATTTGGGAGGTTCTCGATAATCTCAGTTCTTCAAGCATGGCATTAGGTTGGTGGTCCGCATAGTCTATGTCTACATACAGTGGCAACAGGAAAAGTTTTTTTAAGGTCCCGATACAACCCTGCCTATGTTTTACCATTTGTTGCCAGCATCCTCTTATGATAGGAATGTTAGAGGAGTACCTCCATGTCTAGTCCTTTTTTTTTTTTTTTTTATTTTATTTGTGGATTTGTTGTCCATGAGTTTGTCTAATCCATTCTTGAACCTGCTGGTATTATCTGCTTCCAACAGCCTCCTGTGGCAGCAAGTTTGAGAAGTCCACTACCTGATATGTAAAGATGTTCTTTACCTCTCCTTAACTTGTTTCTTATCCCTTTCATCAAATGCCCTGTAGTTAGAAGATGTGGCTTTTACTGATCATTCATCTTTTAAGTCATCCTCCTGATTTTGTAAGCCTTTGTCATATGCTTTTTTAAACCTTGGTCTTACACCCCTTCAAACTGGGGATCTCCAAATTGAAGACTTCCAGCCTTTTTTAGTCTGTTGTACAGTAACTGCCCTGTCTGCCTGGTGTTTTAGTTGCCTTTCACTGTTCCTACTCTGACTCCAGTCCATCTTTATTGAGATGTAGAGATCAGTTTGCACATAGAACTCAGTCTGTGAGTGCCATCAGTTTGATGTTTATTGGCATTTGGCTGCCACTGGGTGTTGAGTGGATGATGTTTGAAGAACTCTCAGCAATGACTGAGGTCTCTGTCCTAAGTTGTACCTGCTGGGGACGCACCTGTTACGTTCTTACAACAGGGATTTATTTTGAGGGTTTCGTCTATAGCAGTTGCCATTTTATGAATGTCCAGATCTCTCGGGTCTGATTTGATTTGAGCTTATGTTTTTGAAAATCTCCTTCCTGGAAATGTTTGCAATGGTTAAGTGATATTGTTGCCTTCTAGTACTATCTAATGTAGTACACTCTGCACTCTACTGTTAAATGAAAGCTTGTGCTAATGTCAGTCAGTCCTGGGCATGGGATCTAAACTAGTCTGGGTGCTATTTTGCCTTTAAAATATTTCTAGTGTTTTGTAGACTTCACCCTTAAAAATTTGCTTAGGTCACTGAGTAGCTCCATTTTGGAGGAATTAGAAGGCAGAAAGTCAACGGGTTGCAAAAAACAATCTCTTTGTTTCAGGATCCAAAAATGTATGTACAGACAGTGTTGGATGTCCATAAGAAGTACAATGCTTTAGTCATGTCTGCATTCAACAACGATGCTGGCTTTGTGGCTGCTCTAGACAAGGTAAGTATCTGTAGTGGCATATGGTGAACATCTTTTTTTCTATTCAGTGTTGTCTCCCAAAATTTCACTGTCTTTTGTGATTTATAGGCTTGTGGTCGATTTATAAATAATAATGCAGTGACAAAAATGGCTCAATCATCCAGTAAATCCCCAGAGCTACTGGCACGATACTGTGACTCTTTACTAAAGAAAAGGTACGTCTTCAAAGACAAATTATTATTTCAGGTTGGCTTTTATTTTAAAAGGTTTTAGTGTATGAAGTTGTGGATTGTGTCTTCAGAAACAGAACTTGACATTTCAAGAAAAATTACTTACACCAAATTCTGAATATAAAAATTTTAATAGGATCATTCCAAAGATTATATGGAGTTTACTTTTTTTTAAAGAGGGGGGGGAAATAAAATCTAAGATCTTTCTTTCCCTATAGGAAACTAAGTTCTAATTTTTTTTATTAATAAAGCAGAAGGAATTTTTTTTAGGTTGGGTTTTTCTTCCTCAAAATTTGAGTTATGTTATATATTGTAAAGAAGGGACAAATGTTCTCTCTTTCTATTAATCCTCTTGCTTTCCTCCTGTTGTTTTCTCTGTATCTTCTATCTGGGCAGAAATTGAGGAGGACAAAAACTTCTTTCTAGCCTCCCATGATTCATGATTTTATTAAGGTATCTGGCTTCAAATGATTCAGCAGCTCATACACTGAGTTGGTATCAGTTCAGTTCATACTGGATTGGTGTCAGTTTTGTCACTGGCAACTTTTCTGGCAGTTGTAGGGGAGGAAAACACCACAACCGAACAACCTAACACCAGAAGAACTTGCTCACTTTTCCCTTCCTCATCACCTGCTTCTTTCAGCAAAGGATTTTTTTTTTCCTTTAGAATACTTTTATAAATACAATAAATAAAGCTTTCTGTAGGGTAGATTTGGGGTATACCTGATGGACAAGCATGATACGGAGGAAAACAATGTGGCACCACCTGAGCTCTCACCCAGTGAAGACCCAGCTCTCTGAGCTCTTTTCTTTTCACTGTACAAGCTAAGATAAGAAATGAAGATAGCATTTAGCAGCAGAAAGAGAGATTTATATTTAAGCCCTTGAGAAGTATCAGGCTATCAGGAAATCCTGAGCAATTCATGGTCCAGAACTTTTCAACACACTGTTTGAAAAGCATGTACTTCAGAATTGCTTGTATGTGGAGTAGTGAAGTGTTCGTTTCATTACACTATTTCCTCTCTAAAGAGTCTTTGATCCCAGAACTACTCAATCTGTGTTCATTTATTTATGAAATTTCCATATACCTCCATATGTTGTTTTAATTCCTCAGTTGTTGGACTCATTAAAACTGCATTTCTTTTACTGCAGCTCAAAGAATCCAGAAGAAGCAGAATTGGAAGATACACTCAATCAAGTGGTAAGATTTCTATAAATCTACAATTCTGTGTAAACTTTGACAAGTTAGGAATTTTCAATTGTCATACAAATCAAATGAGGGAAAACCTCTTTATTTTGTATTTTTTATTTCATTACTTAATATTTCAACTTTTCAGTAATAATCTTGATCTCTGTGTGGCTTGTTGGTTATCATAGAATCATAGAGTGGTTTGGGTTGGAAGAGCCCTTAAAGATCATCTAGTTCCACCCCCCCCTGCCATGGGCAGGGACACCTCCCACTAGACCAGGTTGCTCAAAGCCCCGTCCAACCTGGCCTTGAACACTTTGGTTTTTCTTTTTTTTTTAATTTAAAAAGAAAAGCAGCCAGACCTTTACAGCAGATTTCAAGTAGTTAAATGAAAGTATCCACTTCACTTTTTACACACATATATATAAAATTTCTACAATATATTTTTATATAATTACATATACACAGTACGTATTTATTCATCTGTAAGGCTGTACATGTGGAATATGTGTTAATGTCTTTAGTATCCACATTTAAAATGAACAAAACACCACCACTCTCTTCCCTTCCCCCAAACACGACCCAAGAACCAAAACCCCCTGCACTTAAAAATGTCAAATGAAGTAGCTACTGCTACAGCTTTTTAAAGACAAATGTTTAAATATTTTTTTCTTTACAAATTATCTTGGCTTTTCCAGATGGTTGTCTTCAAGTACATTGAGGATAAAGATGTGTTTCAAAAATTCTATGCTAAAATGCTGGCAAAAAGACTGGTACATCAGAACAGTGCGAGTGATGATGCTGAGGCAAGCATGATCTCTAAACTAAAAGTGAGTATTCTATGCTTGTCCCATGACCTGCCATATTGCAGGTCTTCAGGCTGCCTTGGGAAGCACTGGTGTATGTTCTTTCATGTCAGTATTATATGTACAATAGGAAAATACACAAGCTAGGTTTTGGTGTGGGGTTTTTTTTACCTCTTAGGAGCTTGCAGTGCACGTCTGTCTGATGGAATTAAGCTTAATTATTCTCATCTGTATGAATGACATGGATATAATTATCCAAGGGAATGACTGCTGAAAAGTGGCTTAATTTCATTAACCCTTGTTCATTCAGGGTCAAGCAAAATATGATCTAATACTCTTGGTAGTCTGCTTCTTTGTGTTCCGCTTCATTTTTAAACAAAATTTTCTTCAGTTTTTGATGACAGTTGAAGAGCACATCTAGTTGGGATCAGTACTTTGAGCAAGGGAAACACTGAACTTTGTGCATCTTCTTTTAATGAAATAGCCTCTCATACTTTGTTCTTCTCATTCTCCAATGTGAAAAATGTGTCTGGCTGACATATCTGTGCTTTTAAAATACAGCAAGCTTGTGGTTTTGAGTACACCTCCAAGCTGCAGCGGATGTTCCAAGATATTGGTGTAAGCAAGGACTTGAATGAGCAGTTTAAAAAGCATCTGACCAATTCAGAACCATTGGACTGTAAGTAATGCATTTACCTAAGTTACTGTTGAGTAGTTTAGCTTTCTCTTGCTTCTACAGAGCTAAATACATGAGGGAAGTATTTGACTTAGACATCGTACCCCAGAAGTTAGTTAGTGTTATTTTGGCCAAGACAGCTAGGATTTTTAAATTATTATTTTAGGTCTGTACTTTGTCTTTTAATAGCACTTATCTTCTGTGATGGGTAACCACCTCCTGAATTTGCAGCTCATGTTTAGGTATATAGCTAAATTGAGCTGAATCCTGTCCTTCTTTTCTTCTTTTTTTTTCCCCCCTCCCTCCTTTTTTTTCTTTTTTTTTCCTCCTCCTTCTTCTCCTTTTTTTTTTTTTTCTTGATTGGAAAGGCATTTTTCTTTAAACAGTTTTGATTTTGAATACAACGTGGCTTAAGTTCATACTTGTGTAAAAGTATTAAGGGAAAATGGATGTTGTGTTTCCAGTGTTAGATGGCCCTATCACTTTCTTATAAAGAAATATTTTTTTCATTGAACCACGGTGAAATAATTTCTTTAAAGAATTGATAATTATTTGTTGTATTAGATTTATAGTTATGTATTGTCAGGCTTTGATTTTACTTAGTTCTCGTTATTATTCTTACTGACTTGCCCAAATGCATAAATGTGAAATATTCAGTCTTGCAGTTGTGTGCTGTGGAGTGATGAGTTTTAGTTATGCATAAAAATGAACACTTAAAATCTTCACACATGCATATTAAAAGGGAAATCTGTTGTGGGGATAGAAACAGGGCAATAACTTCTGTAAATCAGAGAAGACTGAGTGATTGTAACAGTAAATCTAAAGCTCTCCAACTGCAGTGACATCTTACATGAATTCCTTCGTTTTATTGTCTGAATATAAAAAAACTCCTATTGTTTAATGATTTTTCACCATGTTTGAGCAAAAGGCAGAGCCAGTTCTTGTGTTAGAGCTGGGCCTGCGTGTGTGGGGGGCGGGTGGGAGCAAGGGGATAACGCAGCTCAGCCTCTGCCCCTCTCTTCCAGTGGATTTCAGCATCCAGGTGCTGAGCTCCGGGTCATGGCCCTTCCAGCAGTCCTGCACCTTTGCTCTCCCATCTGAGGTGAGGCTCTTTACAAGGCTGGTGTCTCCTGTTCTGTTGTGTGTCAGGGCTGGAACTGTCTCTGGTGTTTGCCTGGAGGATATTTGAAACAAGATAAGTGAATAAGGTAGAAGGAGGGAACTGTGTGAAATACATAACTGTTTTCTCCTGTGGAAAAACCTTGGTTAATGAATCTTTCTTCAAGACTTTCAACAGTAACTGAAGCAAATCCTTGTTATTGTGTCTTTCTGTGTGTACTTTTATTTAAGAAACTTTGTTGACATTGTTTTGGCTCTGTCCGGTAAAATCTTTAGGTATTATAATAATAATTTTTCTGTTGAGTGCTTATCCAGAATAGACAAGGCATGAATACTTAACATGAGAAATAAGTTTAACTTCTGTTACCTGGAGGATGAAGGTGGTTTAAAAGGAATCACTTTTCTAGCCTTGCTTAATGTATCATAGAAGGAAGAACGGAATTTAAATGCTTGTTTAGGTTTGTATTGTTTATGATGCTTCAGAATCATAAACAAAGGGGAATTTTCATCCAGTCTGAAGAGTTTGAACACTTTGGATTTCTGTTTCTCTTATTCAGACAACATAGCATTTGAGGGTGATCACATTTAGTTCTCCTTTGTTGGTTCCATAGCATGTTCTAGTAATGATAAGTGAGGGTAAATAATATTAATTCTTTATTTATTGGGTTTTTTTATACAGTTAGAACGGAGCTATCAGAGATTTACAGCATTTTATGCCAGTCGTCATAGTGGAAGAAAATTAACATGGTTGTATCAGCTGTCCAAAGGGGAATTGGTTACCAACTGTTTCAAAAATAGATACACGTTACAGGTAAGGGTGGCATCATAACAGTAGAAACACACAGTAGTAATTGCATTCAGAATAGGAACTACATGTAGATGTTGTAGTGGAGTTCATATGAATACCTGGGCCCACATACAAACTGATTTTAATAGATAATACATTGAATTGTGTTTTATTTATATGTCAAAATATTCATTAATGGTATATAGTGATGTATCACAATTAAGTATTTTAAATCATTCTGTTCCTTAATTGGAGGTGTGTACATTCGTATGTATATACATTTATATTGATGATGCTCACATGCATTCATGGCTTTGTTCCTGTGAGTAATGCTGCTGTCTTTAAATAAAGCAAAGCACGGGTGCAAGACCTGATGGCTACAGCTTGGTGTGACTGAAATGTTAGCCGTCCCCAGGTGGTTCTTGATGTTATGACTAATGGAACCTTCATTATATGTTTGATTTATTTACTGTACTGATACTTAAGATCTGTGTTTAGAAGAAAATTGACTTAGAAAATACATTACTTGTGGTTTAAACAGGTGATGAACTGGATTGTGAGAGACAACTGCAACCTCTTTGCATAAGATCTCATGCTTCTTATACTTTCCTGTCTACTTTCTCTCAAAAAGTAGGCATATGGGGGGACTTCACAACAGAGAAAAGAAACAAGATAATCTCACACTTTGAACTTGTCATCGATGTATGTTAACCCTGTGGTGACAGATGTGAATAAGCCACTGCTAGCTGCCTTGTTTATAAACTTGGTTTCATTATTCTGCTGGGGTTGGGAGGATTATGAGGCTGATTTCGGTAGTCTGTGTAGGTTTTAATGAAGATTAAATGAGTAAGAGTCAGGGAGTGACAGAAGAAAATAATTTAAAATTACATTAGCAAGTACAAAGATAAGGCTTTGACACTGTAATAGAAGATTTGATGAAGTGTCTGCAGCTAGTTAAGTGATCATTATCTTAGGGTTTATGGTTAGATAATGCTGGAAGGTAGAGTTCTGGCTGTGTAAGTAACATCAGATTTTTCTGTGTTATGTAATGATTAGCACTAATTGGCTATTCTCTGTTGTCCAAATATTCCCATATATGTGTTTAAGTGGTGAATTTCAGGCTGTTCAAATTCAAAAAGTATGTTTGTTCATTCTCATTTTCTGATTCCCTTCCCCCCCACACCTCTTCGTTCTCTTTTTTGGATCTGTTAGGCATCCACATTCCAGATGGCAATTTTACTGCAGTACAACACAGAAGATGCCTACACCGTGCAGCAGCTGACAGACAGTACTCAAATAAAAATGGTAGTGACTTTGCACATTTTATCACACTCTTGTGAACAAGTCTCTTGGTCTTCAGGGCTCTTCCTGCAGTCATGAGAAATTGAGATTAGACATGCTTCAGGCCAGTTGGTTTCTGTCCTGAAGGAGACAGACTTGCTCTATTCTTGGTCAACTTACTTTCTTGGTTTACTTGCTTGTAATCATAATTGCCTAGTATTCTGATGAATCATATATCCTCCTGTCCATGACTAGAGTGAAATGTCTAGCTTCCTGCTGAGCTCTGGTAGTCGGTTTTCAGTGTTTCACTACATACATTTTAATATTAAAAGACAACATTCTAGGGTAAACGGCATTTTCCCTAAAATGATTGATCTGCACATCCATTCTTTACATCTCAAGGCTTATATACATGAGCATAGTAAAATCTACAGTTTCACTGGCTCATTGTCTCTTGTGAAAAAGGTTCTCTCCTTTTCTTTCCAAGTAGACTTTATGGGCCACAGTTTATTTGGTGTCACTGTCCTTGATTGATAGGTTTGAAACAAGTCTGCTGGGACTTCTGGAAAGCTAGGCAATCTCTAGTCAGTGAGACTGTTACTTCTAGAAATTCGTATCTCGAAGGTTACTGCTGATGATGGTTTACAGCAAACCCATAAGTCTTATTATGGGCTTGCCATTTATTACAGATACTTGTTTGCAGATATATAGATAAGTAGAGTTTATGTAAAATAAATATTGGCCCAAAATATGGTTAGGGTTAGACTAGAATAAAACTTTATAAATAGCAACTTTGGAAGCCTGCAGAGAACACTGACAATAATGTCACCATCATGGTACCATCTAGCGACAGGAACCAAAACAGACCCCCTGTGTAAGCAAGAAATGAAAAATTTGTTAACCAGAAGGCAGAGGATACTTTCTTTCTGAGGTTTAAGCTTGCCATGGTATCATGGTTTGCAGAAATTTATTTTTGATGCTTAGAAATCTGCTTGCAAAATAGCTCCTAAAACAACAACTGGAAAGATTTGTTGCATGGAATTAGTCTCTCTAAAGAATTTGATGTTATTTGACCAACTGCAAGGGGAGTGTGTCTTAACACCCAAAAAAGGCCTTACTAAATTCTGTTTCTGTGAACTACATTTTTACTGCTTTTTTCCCCCCACTCATTTTGCGGTGTTCTGCACTTGTTCTTAGTCTTAATATGTGTATTCTTATTGAAGCATTTCAAGTTAAAAGTGCTGTCTGTTTGCACTGACATTTTCTGTAATTTTGTAGGATATCCTGGCGCAAGTTCTACAGATACTGCTGAAATCAAAATTGCTTGTAAGTACTCTTGCTTTTTTTATGGCCTGCTTAACATTCAACAAAATGCGTTAATGAATATTAATTTATTTGTTTATTTTCTTTCTTGCAGGTTTTGGAAGATGAAAATGCAAATGTTGATGAGGTGGAGTTAAAACCAGATACCTTAATAAAACTGTATCTTGGTTATAAAAAGTAAGGAAAAACTTGAGCAGCATATGTCACTTATATATAATGGGTAGCATCCTCCTTCTCTGCTTTCAGAATTTGGGTAGAACCTTGTACGTGAGATGGAAGCTCCAGGGCTCAAGTGCCAGTTCAAATCCAACATGTACTAGCTTTAAAGGAAAGGGCTGGCTAGTAGGGAGGATGGGTGAGATTTCAGCTATCAGATTTTGGCTTTGTCATAAAATCTGTCAAGGCCTGGACATATTTTTGTATGTCCTTTTTCTACCTTGATTTGTGTCTAATTCTTGTGTGATTTACTTCTGTTAAGAAATTGTGCTGTTTTTTTACTGAGGTGTATGATTTGTATGCACTGGGCAAACTATGCTATAATTTATAAGATTACAGTAGTGTACAGTGACCAGCAAAGGTCAAAGTCTTAAATGTTCGTCCACTAGAGACAACATGAGAAGATCAGCAGGCTGACTTTAGCACTTCAGAGTGTACAGTGATTGGAAAACTTAACAAGCACAATTGCCAGTAGTTTTTATTACCTGCTTTAACCAGTGTTGTTTTCAGTGTTCATATATTTTAAGCTGTTTGTGGTACTGTGGTGACTTTTTGTCATGCTTACCAGAGCATAGACAGAAATGCACATAAATTCAGTAAGGAGTTCAGTATTTCCTGGAGATAAGATCTCAAGTGAAAGAAACATTTAAAAACCTTTCCTTGTACCTCATTCTTTATTTGCTTTCTTCCCTGTTTGGCCAATAATTAAAGGCCTGAGAATTCGCGGGGATGGGGTCAGTTCAGCTGTGCGGTGCAGCTCAGCTGTTCCCAATTCATGACACACAAAACTATGTTAAAACAAACCCACCTCCCCTCTTCACCACAGCATTCCCCAGTGCAGGCAGCAGGCTGAGCACTGCCCTGTGCTCCCTGCTGCAGGAGCTCGTCCTGCCTGTGACGAGACACCTTGTCTTGAGAGCAGTCACCTGTGATCACGGGCTCTCTTATTGCAGAGTCGTGGTGATGGTGAGGCTTTTGGCGATGGGTTTTGTTCATGTTCAGTTTTTGGGGGGAGGTGGATGTGCTGGTTTCATTGTTTTTAAAGAGGCTAATTGTTTTATTAACTTCTCTTTTTCTTTGCAGCAAAAAATTAAGGGTAAACATCAATGTGCCAATGAAGACTGAACAGAAGCAGGAGCAAGAAACTACACACAAAAATATTGAGGAAGATAGGAAACTACTGATTCAGGTGAGTACTGCTGCAGAATGCTGCCGTTCTGTGAGCTTACAACTATGGCTTTGCAGTCCTTTAATGAAGCTTGCTGTGGGGTTCTCTTAATTTTTATTGAAAGACAACACGCTGCTGCAGTGCGCTGTGGTGGAGCTAAAAATATATTTACCATTCTCGTAAAGGCAATGAGAGTCTGTAATACTAAGTGTAGAAAGGTGTGACAGGACACTCTGCTTCATGTTTGTTCTAACATCATGTCAGTGAGTGTTTGAGTTCCATGGATGCACACACTCACCAGACCTCTGTCCTGGGCAAAAACTAGTAATACCTACATAATGTGAACTTAACAGTGTCCTTCTTGCCAGTTCATTAGGATTCCACTTGAGAAGCAAAGGGGCAGGGGAAGGAAGTACAAATGTACTACTAGAAGACTGTTACAGTAAGGTTGAAGATACAGTGAAGGCTTTCTGTTGTCTACGTAGTTTCATGTTGCTCTGGTACCAGTTGGTGCTATTGTTATGACTGACTGTAAGCAAAGTAGTTCTTGAAATTCATATGTCAAACCCACTTCTGATGACTATGCTGTGTAGAAGCTGAGTTCAAGTCTGTGTGGGTAGTTGACATTTGTAGGCTGCTTTTCTGCACCTGGTACTCAAGGTTGCTGTGATGATGCTTCTGTACTAGCAGACATGATCTTGTAGGGAGGTAAAATGGCTTCATCCAGAAGGACAAGTAGCTTGCTCCTAAGCACGCCTTTCTGACTTTGCTATGCAGGCTGCTATTGTGAGAATCATGAAAATGAGGAAGGTTCTAAAACACCAGCAACTGCTTGGAGAAGTGTTAACACAGCTGTCCTCAAGGTTCAAGCCACGAGTTCCAGTAATTAAGGTATGCGAGAACCACATCTCTATTGCAGGAGGTGGGGAAGATATATATAGACAAAGTGCATGCTCCTGAATTAAAAAGGGAAACTAAGGAGATGGGTAAGGACAGATTTTGGGGACTGTAAATAAGTAGGAAATATTTTAACCAGAATTTCTCTGATAGTAATATGAGTGTTTCATATTGTTGGCAGTGGTAAAATAGTGGTTTGATTGCATCTTTTCACATCAGTGCCAGCCCACAGCAGCTTCTGCTCTGGACTTACCTCTTGTCCCTGCTCTCCCAGTTGTGGCTGTGCCACTGCTCGCGGGCCAGCTCTGTAGAATGGTTTCCTGATCTCTTCTAGAATAAAAATGTTGGAGACATGGGCATTGTATTTAATTACTGTTTCCTCATCAGTTCTAGTGGCTCCACCAGTCATTTTTACATCCATGTCCAATGGGGTAGGTGGGGCAAAGACCAGGCCATGCAGAGAAGTTGTATAAACTGGCACCAGTGCTGAAAGAGATGTCCCCAGTCAGGTGGTGAGGCAGGCAGCTGGTTACTGCAGCTGCTGTCTTCAGTAACATTACAGTGAGCACTCTGCGCTGTGGGTTAACTCTTTATTTGCTGTCTTACTATGAAGTTTCTCAGCATACTGATGGTCAGTGGATCTCCCAGTCACTACCCTGGAACGGCATCAAGTGTAATTCAGTTCAGGGGGTCAGTGAAGTCCTCTGCTTGGGTGTGGTCATACATGGGAAAGCAAATCGCCTTGGTCTGTGTCCTCTACCTGCCATGAACCTCAGTGACCAAAGTAGCTCAAAGTTTGTAGCACCCACAGAGAGGGCTGTTCTGCCAGTGTCCCACCACTTATTTTGTTTCTCCCACAGAAATGCATTGACATTCTGATTGAGAAGGAGTACTTGGAACGTGTAGATGGTGAGAAGGACACCTACAGTTACTTGGCTTAACATTTTTATTAGCAATTACTTGACTGTGTGACACTCAGCAAATAGATATGTGATGGAAAGAATGAAAGCAACAGAACTTCATAGCAGCCACCTTGCTGCCATTTGGACCTCCCTTTTTAATAACTGAGACCAGGACTCCCATCAGCCAGTCTCAGATTTACATCAGAACTGCTCAGGATTGATACATTTCAAGTATGTAAATATGGACACCAATGCCATTTAACCTAATTTAAGAACAGAAAGGAATCAAACCCTTCTCCTTTAAGGGTTGCATGCTACTGCATTTAAATCAATACATTGGCTATATGATAAACAGCTGCCATCACAGGCAGCACTTATAAATGTTGGCAGCACTTTGAGAGCGAGTCTGAATGGACCCATGTGTAATCTGCTATGAAAAACCATTTGTATAGTGTGTTTCATTTTTTAATGTGTGATAAATAAAAAAAAAATTAAAAGATTTCTGTACAAGTTGCATTTGGTTTCATTGTTTTAAGTTTCATGACTTATCTTTCTAAATGTAAATAAAAGGTATAATGGTTATGAAAGCTATAGAAATTTGTTTTGGTTTTCCTCCTTTTCCCTGTTTTCTGGTGATTTAAGCACGTTTTGTTCTCTGAAGAAATTAACTGTTGTGTGTCATCAGATGTGCATGTTACTTTTTTTTTACAGGAAATGTCTGTGCTTTGAAGTTACGATGTGCTCAAAAAATGTGTAGATGGGACACTTCAGGACACAGTTTAGTGGTCATGGTAGTGTTGGGTTGACGCTTGGACTTGAAGATCTTAGAGGTCTTTTCCAGCCTTAATGATTCTGTGATTTCACAACATACGCAGAATAGAGAATACGTAAGAGTGTATGTGGCAATAGTTGCTCCTTTTGAATTTGGAGCCGTTTTAAATACTGGTCAGTATGTTATGAAATGCATCATGCTTGGATAAACACTGCCCTGAATAAATAAGGTTTAGGCTGCTCATTTCTCCTACTAGAGCAGAAAATTAAGTGTGTTCCTAAAGATTAATTCCCATTAGATGCAACCTGTGATGGGAATTAAAATATTTTTGAGTGTTACTACATGTATATTGATTCTCACAATGTTCTGTGTTCATTATATAGATGTGAAATGAGTATTAGCTTTCCAGAGGTTACAGGCAAAACACTACCAGTGTCACAGGTCTCTGTTTTGGTAATTTATAATTTTCTATTTTTGATGGTGAAAAGAGCTGAACTTCTGCAGCCAAACCCTTTATTCCCCTTAGAATTGGTCGTTTGTTCAGTGTTTGTTCTGGCATAAAGAAAAGGGAGCCAGGTTTTGTGTTGCTACTGTTTTTCATGGTACTAATTTTTCATTTAAAATTGAGCTCTGACCTATAAAAATGTCTAGGTTTAAAAAAAAATAATTATGGAGCAGGGTTCAATGTGTTCCAAACTGGTGTGGAATATATGGGGGAAGTCTCAGCGTGACTTGAGGTTTTGGGTGCTTGCTGTTCCTGTTCGGGAGGAACTTTAGCTGCACTGAAGCCTGCTGGCCAGGGTAATAGAAGCATCTTGATAATCTTCAAATTGCTTTTTGAAGAAATTAAGAATGGAGTTTGTGCTGCTTTCTGTGCTGGTTTTTTTTTTCTTTTAAGGTGCTGTTTTGTTTGTGCAAACCTTTCTTGCAGATTTTTGCAGCAGGCTGTAAGTGGTACAGTGAGAGAAGCAGGCTGAGGGACATTTGTATGCAGAAGGCCAGAGCTTACCTGCTCTAAGCTGCCTCTGGGCAGTGGTTAAAGCAGCATGGCTTTGTCTGCCATCTCCTGCAGAACTTGGTCCTTAAAACCCAGCTGCTGACAATGCTTTAAATGAGCAGGGAGAAATCTTTTTTTCTCATGAGTAAGATGAGAGGTATGAATTCTTGGCTCTTACTCAGGCCCTCACAGTGCATCTGGCAGCTGACCCCCTGTACCTGAGGGTGTGGAAGCAGCTGGTGCATTGGAGCCTCCTCGGTGCAGAAGCTCCATCCATGGTCAGTGTTAACAGCATTTCTTGAAACCAGTTTTGCAACAGTGTGTCCCTGTGCCTGCCCTCCTACCCCAGCTGTTGACTTAGGGGCAGCATGTTCTATCAAGGAGCAGGCTGCAGAGTTCATGCTCAGCTGGCAAATCAGTGTGGTGGCCCCATACACACAACTAGTTTCAATCTAAAAATTTTTGGATAAAAACATGTACAGAATTTGTAACTGTACCAATAAGCAGAATAGTGGCTGTTCTCAGCTAAACAAGAGATGCAGAAGCAAGATGTGTGATTACTGGTGCATTCATTATTCAGTTTGTTGCTTAAGTGAAGCCACTGCTGAGGGGTCCCAGTTTACTCCTGGTTCCCTTACCAAGGGATGCAGCTGTGTCCTCAGCAGTGCTGCTGCCACATGGAGTGAACAGAATGATGAGATTCATGGCACCTGCTTGGGCAGCAGGGCTGCCATGAAGCTAATAGACAGATAAATTTGTGGTACAAGGTTGGCTTCTTTCTTTAAAGGTGGGGTTGTCCCAGAAATCACAGCTATTCTTTTTCGTTGGGTTTTTATGGCTGGGGGGAGGGGCAGGAAGGGAGACTCTTTTCCCCTCCCAATAAATACATCTACTGCTAAAGGGCAGACCCCTTAAGATAAGACTTAGGAAAAGCAGAGGAATAGTTTAAAAAACTTAAGTGCAGTGTTACTGTGACAAGAGGGGAGCTTTAGGAGCAACTACAGGAGTTTGTAAACTGCACCCATCCCCTTAGAGAATGAGACTGTAGCTTCATGCCAAGGGTGCATTAGAACCACAGGAGCATGACTGTTTTACCTGGGTGCTATCTGCTGAGGTTCTACAGTCAGCCTGGCCAATATGACTCCTACACTATTTACATCTTCACATTAATCTGAAGTGTGACCTGAAGTACCAGTAACAGAAGTAGACAAGTCTGGTGTTGCGTTTGCCCAGAAGTTGAAAGTCAGTACTCGCATCACTTCCAGAAAATTCCCACTCAGTTCCAGTAAAAATGAAGAAGTTCAAGTATCCTTTATTCAAGGTTGAAAAATGTACCACACCACATTATTGCAAAAGTTCATAGGTACAAAACACTTTGCAGCTGGTGAGAAGGCAATAAAAAGTTGTTTGTTTTTTTCTTTTTAAAATTTGTTACTATAAATTACTGTTACAGTACTTTGCAAATGCAGAATTTCAAATTGCATCATTTTTATTTTTCTAAAATTGCCCACAGTACTAGAAATTCCTGAAGATAAGGCAGCTGTTTGTTTAAAAGAGGAGGTAGCTGGTGTCAAGGGATTTCCATTTCTCTTTCAATGCCCACATACTTAAGGGCATCAGCTTGGCTATATCTGAAATGTAAAAAAACCAAAACAGAAAATAAAATAAAAATCAGTAACACTGAATCTTTCAGCTTTGCTGTTTTGATGTAACAGCACAGCAGCCTGGAATAATCTCATCCTCAGACTTCCTATAGGTTCCACACCAGCTAAGGCCTTTATTCCTGCTGTGAACTTGCAGGTGCAGAACAATGCTGAGTGCCCAAGAAACTGCTCTTGGAGTTTGAGCAAGAAGAAACAAAACACTAAAATTCCACTATTTTTCACCTTGAATCTTGCAATACTAAAGCTTATTATAGCTGGTGGTAAGAACTGCATTTCTCAAGGCCCACCTAGTCCTGTCACAGAATCACAGAATGTTAGTAGGGGTTGGAAGGAACCTTGAAAGATCATCTAGAAGATCATCCTAGAGCAGGATCACCTAGATCACAGGAACGTGTCCAGGCGGGTTTTGAATGTCTCCAGAGAAGGAGATGTCACTGGACATCTGTGCTGGAACGTGTCCAAAGAAGGGCCACGAGGACGATCAGAGGGCTGGAGCACTTTTCCTATGAAGACAGGCTGAGAGAGTTGGGGTTATTCAATCTGGAGAAGAAAAGGCTCTGAGGAGACCTCATTGTGGCCTTCCAGTATCTTAAGGGAGCCTACAAGAAAGCTGGGGAGGGACTTTTTTAGGATGTCAGGTAGTGGTAGGACTAGGGGGAATGGCTCAAAACTAGAGGTGGGTAGATTCAGATTAGACGTTAGGAAGAAGTTCTTCCCCATGAGGGTGGGGAGACACTAGAACAGGTTGCCCAGAGAGGTGGTGGAAGCCCCATCCCTGGAAGTTTTTAAGGCCAGGCTGGATGGGGCTCTGAGCAACCTGCTCTAGTGGGAGGTGTCCCTGCCCATGGCAGGGGGGTTGGAACTAGATGATCTTCAAGGTCCCTTTCAGCCCTGACAGTTCTATGATTCTATGATCTCTGATTTCTGCAAGTGAGATGATTTTAGAGGGCAGTGTGAACACAATCTCAGCAAGCACTTCTCTCTAGTAACACAAGAACAGCTCTTGCCCAGTTCTGAATGATGGGAGAGACAATCCCTACTGCTACCGAGGGAACCCCACAGGAAAAAGTTTAACATGCAGGTCTGCCTGGAAAAGTTGTGCAGGTCTGTCCCCACTCGGCACTAAACTTTTTTCTATACAAGCTGCTGTTCCAAGTTTGCAGGGGTCTTAACCCCCTGCTTTGCCCAAGTCAGTCATATTGTGGTGTCTGGCTTAAAAAAACCCAAGCCACAGCTTATCAGCTGCTGGGACCTGCGGTTGTGCAGAGCCAGGCATAGGGCGTGACTGAGCTGGGCAGAAACACTGAAGAAGCAGAAACACTTCCTATCCAGGGTGATAGGAAGAAATTACAAATCCATCCACTAACCTGTAGTCAAAGAACAGTTCTTCACCAGTCTGAATGGCTCTTTTAGCAAATATTCCTATTCTGTGATCACCATTAACCATCATAACTGTTGAAAAGAAATTTAAACTTATGTTATCACAAACATAATACTGATAAAATGTGCATTCTAAGAGCAAATAAATGTAAAAAACTTACCTTTTGCATAGCAGTTGGGATTTACTGAATGGTTTGCAAATCTAATTTTGTTGCCCTTGCGTGTTGCATCAACCACAAAATCTAATGGAGGAGAAAAAAGAACAAAACCCACAAGTGATGCATAGGTCACCTACAAACCAGTTTTTGTGTTTCATACCTCGTGTGCTTGGATTTTGGCAGCTAGTAAAGATAACTGCTCTGCTTTCCACATGGAAGAGCTGGCACATCATCCTGCGATAGCTTTATTGTTCTGCAAGACTCAAAATATTCCTGCTGCCTCATGCTGTGCTTTCCATTTATCTCCTGCCACAGTGGCACCACCTCACTTTCTCATTTGAAGCTTCTCTACCTTTATTACACAAGGACAAGCTCCATAAACATGCCAAGTCAACACTGACATAAAGCAGCTTTTTTTTTTCCCTCCTTTCAAACATTTTCTAATACTTTACGCTTGACAGTGCGGCTTGTATTTTTCTCTTCAAGTGGCAGTAGCCATATGCCACGTATCTGTGCGGCCTTTTTGCCCCCCAACACAAAATTACATCCCAACTTACTGTTAATTTAAGTACCAGTAAGATTTTTTTCAGATAATACCTAAGCAAGCCTTTTAAATTCTTTAGGCTATTTTACCGAATGCTTGCACGTAAATTTTATTCTTAAGAAGTTCTACTTCTACTGAACTCATCTTGTGTAGTTGGCTTGTGTAATAGGCTCCATTGCTATGGTCTAGTTGAGTAGCATTGGTCGGGGAAAAAAAAAAGACAAGCACTAGCTCTTAATATTAGGAATCCACACATTGCTAGGAAAAGATGCACAGATCTCAGTGTTACCTGCTGCCTGCAGAAGAACAAGGCTGAACAAAATGGTGACGTTTCATTTATGCTGCAAGCATTGTGACTAGTGCATACGTACCATTGTTCAAGTTAAACAGAAAGCTGCACATGTATTTGTCGTATACTTTTCCTCTTCTGTCTGCCTCATCCTGAGAAATAATCTGAAAGAAACAGCACTTTTAACAGAGATGACCTCTTCCCTCTTGTAACCGTAGCAGCTTAAGGTCAAAAATCCCAGCCATTCTGAAAGGTGGGGGTTTTTTTTATTCTCTGGGATGAAAATATTCCCAAAGTACTGTTTTCAGCAAGCATTCTGTGCTTATCAAACAGCCATGGTTTACTCTTAGCATAAATAACTTCTTTCAGAGCAGAAGGAAAGCAAGAATTGCTTCTCTTCTCAAAATCAAGACTGCATACCTGATTCAGGGTTTTATTACTATAGAATATAATTTAGTGAAAGTGCCTACTGAATTTTAGTACTATGCTAAATGACTTTGCACAAAATTCCAGGCACATCTGAACTGAAATTACATCTAAGATAAAATGACATTCCAGGCTCTCATTCTCACAAGAATCTCTGACAATTGTTTGGTGACATTTCAATCATCTAGCTCCTGGGTGTGGAGCCTCTGACAGCAGTAGCTGTACACTTAGTCAATCACATCTCTCTGTCTAAACTTGATACCAAGTTAGTGACAGTCTCTTGGTCCCTGGCCAACACACAACTTCACCAGTTAAGTTCATATGTAACCAGTGTTCTCCAGCCTTACCTCCCCGCAGTATTCAGAGATGAATTCATTCTTCTGTACAGGATCTTTGATGAAAATTCCCCAGCCTGCCACATCTGAAGGTGCCAATAGCAAGTGCTGTGAGGGGAAAAAAAAGTTTATAGACATGACTGGCTTGTATTTGTTTGGGTTTTTTTGTTTAGTTTAGGTTGGTTTTAATTGTATCACTTAATGAAACATATGCTGGGACTCCAGCAGAAAAGACAAACATGGATTCTTCCAATTATCAAATGCACTCTAAAACTACAGCTTGTGGATCAGAAGTTTTATGTGCAGGAAAATCCATATGAAGTACTTATAAACAATAAAAATATTAGTTTGACCTAGAAATAAGGGCATGTTGTGGTTTAACCCCAGCCAGCAACTAAGCACTGTGCAGCCACTTGCTTATTCCTCCCTCCTACCAGTGGGATGAGGAGGAGAATAAAAAAAAAAAACAGAAAAACTTGTGGGTTAAGAACAGTTTAATAACTATAATGAAATAAAATAATAACGATAATATTATATAATAGCAATAATAGTAATGAAAACAAATGTAACAAGAAAAAAGAAATACAACTCAAGAAAAACTAAGCAATTGCTCACCACCCACAGACTGATGACTGAGAAGAGACTTGTCCCTGTCAGCCAGCTCCCCCCAGTTTATATAATGGACGTAAGGTTCTGTGGTCTGGAATATCCCTTTGACTAGTTCAGATCAGCTGTCCTGGCCATGCTCACCACCAGCTTCTTGTGCACCTCCTTGCTAACAGAGCATGGGAAACTGAGAAGTCCTTAACTTGGGATAAGCGGTACTTAGCAACAACTAAAACATCAACATTATTCTCACCCTAAATCCCAAACACAGCCCTGCACCAGATTCTAGCATGAAAATTAACTCTGTCCCAGCCAACACCAGGACAGGGTGTTATATAAAAACATATACACTAAGGACTTCAAACTAGGAAGGTCTGCAAACAGGAGCCCACTACTGAATAGCTCAGTATTCGACCAGACTGGTTTGTGAGAAGATGTTCTGGAGCAGAAATAAACCTTGGTTGGTCGGTTTATTTGACATAAGAGCTGAATGGGCACTCGAGGCAGGCTGTATACAACTCTGTGTGTCAGAGTCAACAATTGAAGAAAGAAAAAGCCACTATCTGTGTCTGAGTCAAACTTCCCAATGCTGGTCTAGGGAAAGACTGATGAGATATCACTTTGAAACAGCAGCTTATTTGCAGATGACAAGCAAAGCCTGAATAGCAGAAGGAGGTACTCTGCTGCAGAGTAGCACAGAAAACATGAATTGGTACACGATGAAATGTACACAGAGCTTAACAGCCACATAAGCAACTAACCCAAGTGACAGCTACCTCCCCTTTTGTTTTTTTCCTGTTTGACAGTGTGAAGGCAAAGAAGTTTCATCCTCTAGCATGGAAATATAAAACCACCTCAAAACCAAGGCAAGGGGCGTGTAGATGTGTAACTATCTACGTACTTTCTTGGATCCTCTCTGAATGCTGCAGTTCTTGCAAGAAACATTTTTGCTGTCCCAGTGGTCGGCTGCTCCACAGGTCAAGCAGAGGTCAGGGTCACACTCACGCACAGCCAGGTAACATGGGCACTGCTTAGTGTTGCATTGTGCTTTACAACGACATCCAGGAAACCTGTTTTGGCCTATGCAGGAATATATGGAGAACAAAAAGGCATGTATGAAAAGAGTACATTGTAAAAATTAAGCCAGTGCAGTTTATAGCATATCACAATATTTAAAAACTACTACCATTGATACCTGTAGAGGACATTTAGAAGTACTGTAAATTCTTCCCTCCCTGATTTTACTTCAGTCTTCCTCAATTTTAAGTCTGAAGACTGTTTCTGACTTCATTTAATGGCCAAGTAAGAGGGTCAAATTAAACTGAACGTGTGCTCCCTTCCCATAGCATTTGACACAATTTGCTGCTCCTGCAAACACTGTACAGACTGTACTGACAGACTGCTGGTACAGAGTGAGATGTTGGGACAGTGAAAGAAATTTATAGATGATAGCTTTTAAACAGTTTACTTACATTCTGAGCTGCATTGACAAAACTTCTCACAGAAGTTTTGAGCAATTACACATGGGCATGAGCTATCACAAGGCTGACGTGGATGATCACATGGCTGATAGTTGTAAACATGATTCGATGACCCATCTGAATAAAAATAGCAACATTTTGTAAAGCTGAAAGGCGTAAACAAACAATATGCAGTTCCCTTCAACCTTTAAAGCAGAAATTCCCTTTTAGTCATTTAACTAAAAAAACCCCCAAAATGAAGAAAAAGAACAACCCCAAACCTATGATGAGTGGGTTGAAAAACCAAGACACCAAACCAGAACCTTAACATTAGCTGAATGTTTGTCACCATCAGTTGCCTGCTTCCTTCTTCCCCCTACTCAGCTGCTCCCAGTATTCGGAGCTGAAAACTGTTTACTGTGGAAAACTGAAAAATGAAACTACAATGGTATAATTTCCTGTGTGAACTCATTGTAGAGTAACACTGGTATTATTCAGCAAAGTAAATTTGCTCAAATACTCAAAGTCATTTTTACTCTGGAGCAATGGTCAACTTTCAAACAGATAGGCTGGAAAAGTAAGACCTGGTCATTATACCACTGTGCTTTCCCAAGTCAATTTTCCAATGCAGACAACACTAGCTTCTTACAGGCAAAGAGGGACTACCAGGGCCAAGCCTGGAGCTTTACCTATAGAGCAGCTGGGAGAATTTGGTGTCACGTAAATTATATTTGCTGTTAATATTCCTGAGTGTGTGTTGGGTTTGCATATATTCATAAAATGCTCAAGTTAGCAACCAAAAAGGAGACACAAACTGATCAATTATTTATGTTGCTAGAAGTCCCCACTATATTCAACAAGCAAAAAAAAAAATTCTGCTTTTTACCACAGCTCCTATTGTTAATACCATTTTTATCTGTAATTCAATGAGGCCATATTGAAAAGATTGTAAATTCAGCCTCCTTCTCTTTTTACTGAATTATACAGAGCTCTTTCAGTTACATACACCAAACAGTACCTTTTGTCCCTACAGTATCTGTAATGAGAGCTTACTGTTTTTCTTTTTATTCCCCCTAGAATCTCTAGCTCCCCATAGAATATATATAATGGCCTAACATTAAAGAAACCCCAAAACCCCAAAAAAAGCAATAGTAGGACGTTAAAAGTTCAGGACATAAATTGAATGGAAAGATGCTAACCCTTTTTCAGCTGTATCTTTCTGCAATGAGCAGCCCACAACCTGCAAAAACACAAAACAAACACAAGAAGGTTGACAGGAACTCCTCCTGCAGTGGGCTCGGAAAGGTTACTGCATCTTGCACCCACGCTTGACTTAAAATGGGAAGGTTTCTGGTCACATGAACATCTACTAACTGTGCACAAGCCAGAAGTGATTGCAGCAGGGACACCCTGTCCCAGTCTCTTGGAGCTGACAAGATCAACGCTCTGGAGGCTGCTCCCTCCCTCTCCCCACACCATTCCTCTCGTCCGGGATTGTACAGCCAAGCAGCCCCCACCCAGCCTGGGCAAGAAAATGCTTAAATTCAGATGGCCTTGAAGAAAAACCTGCAAAGAGGAGGATGCTGGAGCTGCTTCTAGCAGGCAGAAGCAGCAGCAGAGGAAGGATATAGCATTGCAGATGTGAAGGGACATGTCTAAATGGGGGAATGAAGGTCTGTCAACTGTTGGCTTCCTGTGCTGGCCTTGGCCCCAGCACCACACTGGTAGTCTCCTATAGATCACAGCCAGGTACTACCCTTCGTCTGCTGAGCTCCAAGTATACGACAACAGGAGATCACATCTGTCTGACACAGCCACACTGATGTGATGTCAGTATTTCTTCTGGTTGGATAGACTTTTCCTCATTTGTTCCCACTGGTGGGACTGTGCTAAGCCTTTTCCCTTCTACTTCAAACTCTATCTGCCTTTCTCTTACATTCTTACAGTTTTCCTTCAATATCCTCTTTCTCCTTTAGCTTAGCTAAGCACACCCTTTGCAAGAAGTGGTCTTTTTGTTCTGCGGTGTTGTGGTTTATTTTTAAAGGATAACATAAATCGCTATACTTAAAAAGTTCTTGCAAGTTACAATCACCCCTTTTATTCTGTATCCATTTCAGATTGCAAGCTGTTTGGGCAGGAAACATCTGCTATTCCACCACAGCTGCATCAGAGAATCGAGCAAACACACCTGTCTGGACCCTTGGACCCAACAGACTTGAATTTAAGTAGCCTTAAAAGAGAAAACAATGGGCTTAGTTTTTCTTCAATTCTATGCATTTCAGTTAGCACTTGAATTTCAGTGAACAATAAAAAATTAGACTAAGGATTTTCAAAGTTTATACTTCTTGGACTTTCTTACTATGTCCTATAGCAACATGAAGAGAGTATGGACAAAGCCTCATTCCCTGGCCAAATACTACCCTGCTACCTGCACCAAGCAACTCCACTTTCTGTGCAAATTTACTTAGCAGTCCAAAACACTCGTGAACCCACGTGCTTAAAACCCCACAGCTCAGAACATTTAGAAAGCTCTTGTGCCTTTCAGTGAATGCAACATTCATAAGTTTGCACTCTGAAAAAATATCTCCTGCTGTAACTACTTAAATAAGACTATTTAGCTGCTACTTCTTTCCTAAAAGCATATAAATTTCTACTTTAACTGCATGGTATGCTGGTCCCCCCACCACATACAGCAGCTTCAAGTAAGCACAATTCTCCATGCAATTTCCTTTCAAAGCTTTACCATTAGACTTAATGTTAAGTGCTCAACAGTCACCTTTCTTACAAGCATTTGAGGGGAATCCGTACAAGCTAGAAACACCAGAGGCAGACTTGTCTCAGTCAATGTGGCTAAGGGGAGGGAACAAACCCAAAGACTATCAGCATTACAGAGCACTGTAATGAAGAGATAACATTGCTATTAAGAGTGACTCACTCTAGAAAAAAAAAAAAAATAAAGGCTACCAACATAAATTTATGAACTATGAGATGTTGACTCTTTGTAAGGCAGTTCCCATAGAATTGGAAGACAGAGTGCAATTTTGACTTAAATTACTCTAATGCACATCAAACTACTTTTCTTTTTTGTCTGGCTGGTATTCAGCAAATGTTACACATACCATATTTTTGAGCAATTCTTTCACAGAAGCTTGTCTCTCAGTGCAAGATAATAAGGGCCTACTAGTGTACCAACCCTTAAAAGCTTTCTGTGGATAAACTTCTTAAAGCACTATTTCATTAGCAATTACTATTAACTTGTTTCTTTTTTTAGGTAAGCACTATCCTAATATTTTTAAAGTAAATTGCCACTTGCTGAGTAGTTGCCAACTGAGACTTTTGGGGTTTTATGGGAAAATGTAGACTGTGTGGACAAGGCCACCTGAATATAAAGATTGCCAGCACCAACAGCATTAATACTAACAACTCAAAATGGATAGAAAATTAAATACGGCAGCCACAATGGCAAAGGCATCAGCTTAGCCACTCTTGTCACAGAGGATGGTGTCACAGGAGGGAGACAGCCTAGCAAGAAAGGAACTGCAGACATGCAGTGTGGGCATGAACTGTGGGGAATGACAGAAGACAAGATGAAGCAAGCTGCCAACACTGGCCAGTTTTGACAGGAGGTTTGATTAGCACGATCAAATAGTACATTCATTGGCTTGTAACTCAAAAACTCCCAGGAAGCACTGCAAGTTCCCCCAATTAGCACACAAAGCCAAAGCCTGAATAAGTAACATACTAAAGGTGGGCTAATTTATCTATCTGCCCTATAATCTGCTACCTTAACCAGAAACAAAAGGCAAGACCTGGACCCATGCGCCAGGAGGCAAAGGCAGAAAGTTGAGAAAAACAGATTGGAAACTCGGTGGCAGATTTCCAAGCAAGCAGGTGGATTTGTACATCTGGTTGCTGACATCTGCAGGATAGCCAGCTTAGAAACAAGTGTTTCCAGAAGCATTTGACAGAAGCTGTCAAAAATATTGTTCTTCTCTGCTAACAACCTACTAGGTTTAGCCAGTGTTTTTAGGAGGCACTGGTTTCAGCTAATCAGGCAGTAGAAACACATTCTTTGGAAAAAGCTACACTAGCATTTCTTTCTCTGCACAGGGATACTTTGCTATCAGAAATAGCATTGAAAATACAAAATACATGCCAATTATGTCAATATATCACTGGCATCACTCAAAAGACTTCTTTTCAGTCTCCTAAATCATATCTTATCTGCAGCTTCCCCCACCACTCTTAAGACTCAGCCTTCAAACCAGATGGAACATAAGAATACCTGTGCCAATGCCTCAGCTGCACCTTCTCCCTGCGAGACTTCAAAACCCTATGAAAAGGCATCCTCAACTCTAGGCAGAACCACATAAGCTATTCAAAGGTACACAGTGAGCAGCAGTCCAGCAGAAGGTAGGGACAGGAAGAGGAAATGAGAAAATGGGAAGGAAGAAAGAAAACACTTTCAAATAAAGTTTACTAAGTAAACTCACATCTGAATAGGGGATGAAAACAAAAATAATCAAGAAGCAGCATTACATGGCCCTACAATCAGTAACAGATCCTTAACAATTCAAAGGAAGGAGTGTTGATTAGTTAAAGCAAATACAATTCAGCTCCCAGCAATGGAAGAAAAACATACACAAGAAAGAAACAGTAGTGAAGTACTCTCCCTCCAGCATACGCTCATGCTTTTCTGAATTCTTTCTTTGTTCAGATTTTTCTATAGGTTTCTATGCAATGAACTTACTCTTGCAGCAAAGCAGAGTTTTCGCAAACTGTCAGGTTAATCTCTGATACATAGGACAGGTTATGGCACTTACTGGCTCTCCAAAAAACAACTATATAAAAAGTCTTCTCCTCTCATTGATCAGCCTTATTGCAGCTAGTTAACAAAATGATGCTGGAAGAAGGGAAAGAATATCTTTTACTACCCAAGAGGTGTGTATTCTTGCCAGTTAGTTGCTCAGTATGTCTATAAGGGCACCAAGACTGCATGGGAAATAGGCAAAGTCTTGTAAGAAAATCTGATACCAAATCAGTTACAAGGGGCCATTAAAAGCAGTCGTCTTCTGCTACCTTTCTCTTCAGGGAATGCTACTTTTGCTCAAGGTTGTCTACCACATGCTTACGTGGAAAACCTGCAGACCCGTAAGTCCCTTGCAATGGAAAACTGCAAACAGGACAGAAGGGCCTTCCTGGCTCTAGGACTGGATTTACTCTAGGATAGAGTAAACTCAACTCAAAGAAACATAAGAAGCAGAGAAAGACTTCCAGATGGTTTTCCCAATTGCTAGTTGTGCAACATCTTTAGAGAGTGCTCAGATTACAGTAGTATGTAGGCGGGATAAAACGTTTTCCCTTTTTAAAACACTACTGCACACAGAAGAATGCAGACTGTTTGATTGCCACATACTCTGTAAAATCAAATTAAAAAAATAAAAATACCTTCTTCTTTCAATGAGCTTTAAAAGAACTAAAAGGCATTTCAAAATTAAATTGCTGGCATAAAAGTTTTTTATGGGCAAGTAATAAGAACAAAATAACATCAAGAAACGCCACGTAATGGGGTATGTGCTTTTATTTATTTGGAAAAAGAACTCAAACCAGAAAAAGAAAGTCTCAAAACTCCTCCAAAGCAATGTCAACCTGGAAACAACACCATTCAGCTTCAGAATACAGTTGAGCCTTTTAGTTGCTCTTTTAAAAAATAGATATAGTGGCACCATTTTATAGCAATTTGCTTGAATCTGAAAGCAAACTAATTCCCAACTGCATATTCCAAACCTGCACTATGGCAAATAACTCCCAATTTAAACAGCCAAGTCCACCAAATGCCCCAAAACTTGAAAACTGTGCCAAGAGCATTAAATCAATAGTTTTTGCTGAAAACAGAATCTCTTCCAGATGCTCCCTCAATCTTTTCCTAGCTCATGTTGGCTGCCTCTATCCTACAAAGAAGAAACATTCTACTCCACATCAACGGTATCTTTGAGCCAGTAGCAGGAATTTCACTAAGCCTGGAAATAAGTGTATTTAGACAAGCTAAGACAGAATCAAGAAGAACTGGTATAAGAAGAACTGGAAGAATAAACTTGGGAGAAAATAAGGAAAGCTAAAGGGAGAAATAGGAAACCTTATCAAGAAAAAGTGTACTTATTGCTTGCAAAAAGAAATGTTCTTGCTAATTTTCAGTCAGCTTTCTATCTCCTATGTTCTCATCCCTGGGAATAAAAATAATCAACACAGAGTCACGTTTTTCAAACCCCAGGATTGTCAAAGAAAAATGCATTTCACTAACAGACAGTAGCCACCAAGTTTCCAACAGAAATGATTTCAGGTGGTCTTTGTGGCTCGAGCAAAATGCTTGAATTTTTTCCTTTATTGCACCCTCACTTCAAATAACTTCTTAACCTGGTTCTTTAGTTGTAGTTCTAGTTGATAATGAAACTGGGAAGCTACAAAGGAATAGTCTCTCAAAGAAAAAATAGGCAATCCCACTAGTTTGCTACATTTTGGGTTGCCTGAATCTTCAAGAAACACTTCACCATAAAAAAACGTGAGTTGTAATTTACAAAATACCATATAATCACTTTTGAATCCCATTATAACACTTGCAAATTTAGTATTTACTGCTGCAAACAAAATCATACCACAATATCTTGAATGTTATAACAAGCTGTGTAGAGTATTTCTAATCTAAACAGACTACTTGCAGCAATACACCTACAAGAATTTGGCTGTTAAAGAGGTTACAAAGAAGGGAAAGGGGAAAACAAGTGACCAAACACCATTTTGTTTTATCATTGCAAATTTTGGTTTTGGAAGCAGGAGAAGAGTTGCATGACTTTCTCCAAAATACTTGTCTGTTTTGATCCCCTGTATCTCCAATTTATTATTATGCTAAGGTTATTTAGTAACAGATTTACCTGTGTTTCCTTTTCTTCTTTCTGGGAGGAGTATCAACATCTTCAGCAGGGACTGGAGCAATAATACTAGATTCCTTTACTCTAAACTCATACACCTAACAAGAGATACCATAATACATCCAGGATAAATCTCTCACTAGTTAAAAGTTGCTCATTTTCTAAGTTAGTATGATTTCCTCCAACCAACAACTTACAGATTATATCCAGTCATAGTCTCTTTTTAATACATTTAAAGTTGATTATTTTTGTCATTTAAGAACAGATAGCCTAATTTAAACCTCCTGTAAATGTATTTTTAAAAACAGTTTTAAAACTAACTTTTATATATTTGTGGCATGAATTCTGGATCATAGCATTCTTGGAAAACCCAAGAAAATTAAATAGTTTTCTCTTGTAATCAATACTGATATTTCTTTACTTCACTTTTAAAAGTAAAATGCTATCATCCTTAGTAAGTAGCTCCCTTCTTACCTGTCTGCACGTTTTGGTCCCAATCAGTCTGGCAATTGCACAGAAGTTGTCATAGTAGGTGCCAATAAGAACTCTAAACATTGAGGCTTCTGCACCACTCCATTCCACATTCTCTGGAGGCTCAATATTTGGCTTCATCTTTATTGGTGTCTGACACCTAGAATTTGCTTCTGTAATAAATAATTGAGAGTATAGGTCATTGCAAGGCTATGTTTCTGAAACTTTACACAACTGTTAAAAATGTCAAGTTATTAACTGCAGTTAAAAATATCCCCTTTTTTTTATTGCTGTTTCCTCATCTAAGTGCTACAACAAAACAATACTTTATATACCTCTTAAAGAAGATAAAAATTAGCAACAGTCCTTACTGAAATTACACTATCTCACCTCTATACATAAATTGAGACAACCTGGAAATTTTCTTACAGGATTCTATTTGTATTAAACTCATGTTAATACTCTGCCTTTTCACTCTGATCCCTAGATTCCAAATATTTGACTTCTAGGACTGTGTAGCTCAACTTCTTTTTTTCATCCTCTCAAGCACTGCAGCTAATTGAATAACGACCCATTGACTAGCCTTACCAGAGGAACTGGATGTTTCATCTTTCTTTTCTTCCTCTTCTTTATCATTGTTTTCTCCTCCAGTTTCAGTTCCAGCTTCTCTATCGCTATCCGTGTCCTTTGATTCCAGCACGTTTATTGTCGGGGTGCTGGGTCTGCTGGTGTTGTTGGGAAGCCTTCCCCTTCGGCGGCCGCCTGGGCGCTTTGGTGGGGTCTTGATGCGCTCAGCAGTCAAGGCAGCTGCAAACTCCTTTGCACCTTCCTAAACACAAAACATTACAGTTTTCAGTGAAAGAATTAGAAAGTGTTTTCACCTGTGGTCAAGGATTGGGGGAGAACATGTTCTGCTTGCATACTGTATAACTTTGCATTATTCTACAAATCAATCATGTTCCCACAAATTCCAGCAAAATGTATTCTAACCACGAACATAAATACTTTTGACGCTATCATAAAAAAAATTAAATCTATGTTTACAAAATACTTATGTCAGTATTTCACTTCCAATTTCATTTTGGCTGCCAAGTGAAAAATAATTCAGTAGTAAAATTCTATTTTCATGGATGAAAGAAGAAAATGATAATTTCCCACAAGAATACTCTTCAAAATACAAGAACTCTTCTTGCACATGGCACTTAAACAATATGCATTCTGCATTTGTTTTTCAAATGCAATCACTGATAATTTGTTTTCTAGTGGAGAGGGGTATAACAAAACATAGGAAGTTTTTAATTGGAAAATGATGTGGTTTCTCATACTAAAAAAATTTAGAGAAAGTATGAGAGAGATTTGGAATTACATTACTAATGATTTCACCTTATTAATTTCCATTCTGTTGTTTCTTAAGAGCAGAAATACTAGATGGAATCCACCTTTGGCAAACTAAAGAATCTTTATATTTAGTTGTGATATAAGTTATGAAAGAGCTATGTCTGTAAGATCCAGTTCTTTGACTAGATTGGACACAATTAGGAGGTAGTAATCTTTCTTCCTGCAAATATGACAGGCTACATCTAATAGAGCTAAAAATTATTCCCGATTAGACTTCCATTTGATGATAGGAAGTTAACTCTTTTCTTTCACACAACTGAAAATAACATACTTGACTGAAAGTGGCCCACAAGCATATGCACTATCATAGATCTAGCATGTCCTTACAGTAAGTGCAGCTTGCCCTAATGGAGCTAGCACTAACACTTAGTGAATTCTAACATAGGAAATTATCTTACCAGATGTTGGTAACAGTGCAGTCCACAAGGCTTATTATCTAATGCTGTTTCTGTATTCTTTCGTTTGTAAGTATTAGGAGTTGCGTGGAATGCTGTTGAATCAAAACATCACATTTGTAAATTTTACTGTAAAAAAATACATCAAATATCTAACCTCAAACAGTATCCAGAATATATGGTTTACCAAGACTTTCCTAAAACCAGAATAAAAATGATAGCAAATGGAAAAAAAAAAAGCACAATAAATCCCATCTAGTGACATTTGACTTACCACTTAAATACACAGAGACAGCACATGGGTAAGTTCTGCAAATGCCCATTTAGATCAGTGAAGAAAATCATATTTGTTTTATGTATCAAGGAAGGCTTGCTATATCTCCCTTCCCAAGAAACAAAACTGACTTTACTTCTGTTATCGTGTTAAGCAGAATCATTCAGGGCTTCTCCTATTAACGCATGATCCTCTCTCAATTCATAAGATTCAGGGGTTCAATTTCTATCTTGTCAAAAAATCTGACCCCACACACTTTGGAAAGGTAACAGACCCACTTTTCATTTTTGTTAGTGAGAAGGACATGTAAGCATCTGTACTCTACTAGTTTATCAGCACTCTAACTAAACTGACAGGTGATAAAATTCAGTTCCTACAGCCCAGCTGCAGGGTAAAAATTAGTTAGCATCACACAGTCACTGTGGATCAGAACAACCACAGTCAAGTCTGCAACTTGCAGAGGAGTGTCTGCTCTTGTACCTGGCAGGCTTTGTAGAGCTCTGTAGAAGCTGGTGAACGGTGGCTCGGGATGGAGCAGAACCGGGTATGTTACAGAGCAAGATGAGCACCTTTATAACAGGATGGTGGTTTCCTGCCCATCTACCTTGCCAGAGCTCATCTCTACCAGCTCTCCTGCCATGCAATCCCTGCCTCCTAGAAGGATGTTTTCAGAGAGACTGATTTTCCCAGTTCTGCTGGTTTTCTGCAATTCTCTTTTTCTAAAAAATTCCTCCATGCTAATGGAATTCTTTTTTTTTTCATTTTGTATCTATCTATCATCTGTCTACCTACCTACCTCAATAGCACGTTTAGAGGGGAAAAGTGGTTAACAGTGGCATGCACAACTGGAAGGAAGAAAAAGGGAGAACACATTCAGGTTTAAAAAAAGAAAAAAGAAAAAAAAAGAGGGAGAGAGAGTACTCAAGTGCTAGCTGTCTGTTTCCTAAAGTCCCATGAAGGCCTACAAAAGACACCACCTATTTTCAAATTCCCAAGCACTGTAAGAGCACTTATGCTGCAGGTTTACCACAACTGCAGTCAGGCAACTGTCACTTACAGTCAGGTTTTTCAATACTCGGTAAATAAAAAGTGTTAATGTTCAAACTGAGGGAAGAAATCCCTTCCCTCTTGCCCATATTAATCCATAAGGGCTGTTCCATACCAACACCAAACACATCCTTCTCCACCACACCACCATAGGCTTTTCTACTCATCTTATTTCTAGACTGTGCAAGAGGTTTCTCTTTATATTAGTCCACTATGCTTTCAAGACTGAAATGTAGTTCCTTTCCTTTTAAAGAACGTGGGCAGAGCTCATATGCCTTCACAGACAGTTTTTAAAATCAAATCTCATCTCATTTCAGTGATCTGGTTTGTAGCATAGCTCCACAAACACTTGTTTTGGCACCAGTAGGGAGGGTGACCAGTGGTGGTGAGTACTTCTTAAGAGAGCTGCTGTGATGAAGCCACTCCATTCTGGAACCATCATTTCATGCTCCCCTCCCATAAGGGAGGGCGTGCTGGAAATCAAACCATAAATTCTATAACATTATATCTGTATTAATGACAGCAGCACATAGACACATCAGAAAAGTAATGTATTCTTCCAAGGCTTTTATATTGTTTATATCTTTTTAAGAAAGTATCCCTAATTAAATTTTGCATCACTTTCTCCAGATACATATATTATGTTCTAGAAATCTGGAAACACAAAAAAGCTTCAATTTTCCACATATGCACAAATTATTTACAAGTAATGTAATTTATGCATATTGCTGCTATTAGCACTCTTTATTCCCCATGTTCCAGTTAAAAGCTTTTATGTTGTGCATCATTTCTCACGTTTCACATATCCTTAAAATGTTCATGCATTATGTAAGTTAAATATGTTAAATAACAAAGAAACCTTGCAATTTAACGCCACTTTATTTCATCTTCTTCCAGGTTTTAGGAAACAATGAAATGATGGGAGCCCCCCCAACCAAAAGTGGAAGGAAAAAACCCCACATTTTTCAACACTGCATCTTTGTATTTGCACACTATACCACTTCACTCATTAGGGTTTAGGGTATTTTTTTTCATATAAGTGTTTTATCCTCTCTTCATACCACAAGGAAAATAATTTTGCAACAATGCAAAAGAAAAGTAAAACACTTGCAAGCCATGATCCATATCAAACTGCTGCAATGTGCAAAAATCCAAATTATTCTTTACACGTCACTTGCAGAAGCAAACATTTCTCTCACAAGTTCATTTGTGCCAGGTCCTAAAATGAGTGTTTATTTTTTAAAAAAATGCTTTCATTTAGACAATGAAGAAATGTTTGGTTTGTAACCCAGTGAAACAAAATGTCTCGCTTTTTAAACTAGCGAGACCTCAAAAATATGCTCTAATACTGAATATTAGAATTATATCTTGTATTTCACTTTTTCAAATACCCAACATAGCATAGTACTGACAACTACAGTCAGAATCTGCTGTGAGCTATTTTTTGGGAGACTTGTTACAGAGAAAGGACCCAGAACAAGAATAGAACTGTTTGTCTAGCTGTATTAGGAATCTTGCAAATATCAGTAATAATTTCGTTTCAAAAATTAAAGACGACTTTGCAAAACTCCCTGAATAACCCAAATCCGTATTTCTTCAAGAATTTCCTTAAGAAAGTAATTCTAAAACTGTTTCCCTGAGCATATTTTCTGTCTTTGAGATTTATTACCATCTCATCCCTAATGGGCTCAATTCTCAATTGCCTCGATTCAATTTTTCATGATGTGAAAGTACACAGGCAACAGTTTAGCCTGAAATGTACATCTGCTTCACAGCCAAGCTATTGGGAAATTCTCCCTACCTGATATTTTTCCTTCTTCTAAATTCTTTGTTAGTCCAGACATTTAGCCATAATTCCTTGCTGTCACCAAATGAAGTCAGGACACAAGTTTTTTCAGTAATGTCATCACCTGCACATAAAGGGATTGCCAGGTTGTCAAGGGGACTTGACATATTTAAAAAAGAATCTAATGATAAACTTTTCTTTAAGTCAACTTATTTCTAAAACAAAGATTTGAAACTCCATAAAATAAGGCTAATCTTAATAAAAACGGAATCACAAAAATCAAATGGGAGTCATGTATTTTTTTCATTTTCTATGCCTTCTACAGAGATTTGCATCTTTTAAAGTACAAATCTGATCACTGTAGCCCACCATGTTACCAAAGTAATTAATAAAACCCATCA